>SJXQ01009129.1:0-39969 GCA_006408695.1 Aepyceros melampus
CAATACCAAAAAGTAAAAATTAAAAATTTAAGAGTCGAGGTTGGATTTTCAAAAATACAATATTAAAAAAAAGAAGAAGAACAAGAAGAAAAAAAAGTCACAGAAATTATTAACGACCAACACCAACAGCCACTGAAAAAAACAAACAAAAAATTGTATATATAGGTATATATGGCATTTGCTTAAAAAATAGGGTCTTTTTTTTTGAAAAGTGATAGTAGGTTAAAAAAATTAAAATTAAAAGAGTAATAGAGGACTTAAAATTAAAAAAAAAAGAAGAAAAAATAGGAAGAAAAAACAATCAAACAAAAACATCTACCAAAAAAAATAATACTCAAAAATAATAATAATTAAAAAAAAAGAGAATGGTCAAAAAAATAGTATCGATATTTCTGGGACTTTTTCTGGTGTTGTAGGCAGTGTGGGGTCACTTCCAAGGTGGTTCCTGCTGTTCAGCTTCCTCTATTTGCTGGTCTCTTCAGTGTCCTATTTCCGCCCTGACACAGGGGGGTGGTGGAAGTCACTCTTTTTTTTTTTTTTTTTTTCTTTTTTAGGCTCACTTGGTCAGTCGCGCTGTGGGGAGGGAGGGATGCTGCTACCAAATAGCTCTGGCATATATTTGCAGTGTCTCAGCCCCTCTGGGCCTGCCCCTACACCCGGCGCACAACGCTCAGGCTCTACGTTTCTCCGCCGGGAACCGTCTGAGGCTGGCCCTAGGCTGCATGCACCTCCCTGGTCTGAGCCTCTCCGGCTCGGCACCAGGTAGTCGCAGACTCGATTGGGCCTGCGCTTTGTGCCCTTCCCCGGACCGAGCAGCTCAGGTGTTGGGCGAGCGCAGTCCCACGGCTTATCACCCTCTCCTGCTGCTCAGTTTTCCGGGTGTAACCCGGGACTCCTTGTCAGGCACATTGTAACTGTCCAGCACCCTGCGAAGTCTCAGTTAGCAAAGAAGCCTGCTTGCAGTTTGATCAGCAAAGTCCCTCCGGGGCTGCGATTGCGACGTTCCAGCCCTTACGGCTCTGGCTGCCTGTTGCTGGTGGGGGCTGGCGGGCAGCCAGCTATTTCTGTTCCATCCTTTGTTCTGTGTGTGGTCCTGGCGGTGTCTTATGTTCGAGCTTTTCGCGTGGTAACTGTCCCACAGTCTGGTGTGCTAGCCTGAGTTAGTTCGCTCCGGTTACGTGCGGGCGCTCCGGCCCAATTCTTAAGAAGCACCGCCGCCCGCGTCTCCTGCGCCTCCTTGCCCAGCCCCCACTTGCTAGTGGCGGATGCAGGCGTCTGCTCTGCCTCTCCACTGGGGGAATTACCATTGGGCTCGTAACCTGTTGGTCTTAATCACCATATATTTTTCTTCCCTGTTATGTGCTTCCAAGACTTGCCACAGATTCGGCAGTGAGAGTGTTTCCCGGCGTTTGGAAACTTCTCTCCCTTTAAAACTCTTTTCCCGGGACAGGACTCCCTTCCCGGGATGGAGCTCCCTCCCCACCTCCTTTGTTTCTTTTTTCATCTTTTGTGTTTTTCCTATCTGTTTTTGAAGACAATGTTCTACTTTTCTGGATGCCTGATGTCCTCTGCTCACATTCAGAAGTTGCCCTGTAGAATTTACTCAGCGTTGAGATGTTCTTTTGATGAATTTGTGTGGGAGAAAGTGGACTCTCCGTCCTATTCCTCTGCCATCTTAGGCACCCCCTCACTTCCTACCATTAAACAAACCAAATACCTATGTGATGTCTCACTTATAACTCTCCAATAGGCAGGTCATGTTCAATAGATGTACATCTGGGCCTATGTGTTCCTCTCCCTGAGATGCCTCTCTTCCCACCGTTTTCCCATGTCAGTCAGTGGTAGCTCCATTGTTCCTGCTGCTTAGCCCATTACACTTTGGGAGCATCTTAATCCTCTTTTCTTTCTCTCATACTTCATGTGCAATCTATGAGCAAATTTTGTCAGCCCTACCTTCTTCACGTGTCCAGAATATAATTACTTCTAGCATTTCTGCTATTATCACTTTGTCCAAGTCATCATTTGTTTGCTTTGATTTTTAAAAATAATAGTTATTTATTTGATGTGCTGAATATTAGTTGTGACATGTGGGGTCTTCAATCTTCATTGCAGCATGCTGAATCAAATTCCCTGACCAGGGATTGAACCCGGGCTCCCTCATTGGGAACTCCTAGTCTTAGCCACTGGACCACCAAGGAAGTCCCTGCCTTGACTGTTGCAATAGCCTTTTCTCTTGTCTCCCTGCCTCTGCTCTGACTTCTGAAGTCAATCTTTCACATTGTCCCAGAGTTGTCTTTTCAATATATTAATCATTTTGTGCTACTTTCTTGTTTAAGATCCTCCAACAGTCTCCCATCTCCCTGAAAGTAAAAGCCTTTTACAGGGGACTACAAAGCTCTACAAACTCTTCTATTACTATTCTGGCCTCATTTCCTATTCCCTTCTTGCTCTTGTTCCTTCAGCTCCAACCACAGGACCTTCTCCCTGCCCCTAGAGCACACCTACACGTACCTGCCCCAAGGTCTTTAGTTTCATTTTTGCTCTGCCTGAACCACCCTTTCTCCTGCGAGCTGCATGCCTCACTCTCTTATTTCTTTCAAGATTTTTCTTGTATGTCGCCTTCTTACCAGTGAGAACTTTCTAAACTTCTGTATTTAAATAGCAACCCCTCCCCACTGAACTCTCTCTACTCATCACTGTGTCCTTTTTTTAAAATATAAATTTATTTATTTTAATTGGAGGTTAATTGCTTTACAATATTGTATTGGTTTTGCCCTTCCAGTCTTTGACATATTCTGTATTTACTGTTTATTTTTGTTTATTTAAAGTTATTATTGGAATGTAGTTGCTTTACAATGTTGCATTAGTTTCTGCTATATAGCAAAGTGAATCAGCTATATGTATACATATATCTGTTCTTTTACCTGTTTGTTTATTATCTGATGCTCCTCACTAGACCATAAATTACAGACAGGGAATTTTTATTTTGTTACATGTTTTACCTCCAGAACCTAGAAAAGCTTGGAAATATTTTTTCAATCAATGACTAAAATAGAGTCTGAGATTCTTACAATGGAAGAGAAATTGGATGAGATAATCTCTAGGTTCAGTTCAGTTGCTCAGTTGTGTCTGACTCTTTGTGACCCCATGAATCGCATCACACCAGGTCTCCCTGTCCATCACCAGTTCCTGGAGTTTACCCAAACTCATGTGCATCGAGACAGTGATGCCATCCAGCCATCTCATCCTCTGTCGTCCCCTTCTCCTGCTGTGCCCAATCCCTCCCAGCATCAGAGTCTTTTCCAGTGAGTCAACTCTTCACATCAGGTGGCCAAGTATTGGAGTTTCAGCCTCAGCATCAGTCCTCCCAATGAACACCCAGGACTGGTCTCCTGTAGGATGGACTGGTTGGATTTCCTTGAAGTCTCCAAGGGACTCTCAAGAGTCTTCTCCAGCACCACAGTTCAAAAGCATCAATTCTTTGGTGCTCAGCTTTCTTCACAGTCCAACTCTCACATCTATATATGACCACTGGAAAAACCATAACCTTGACTAGATGGACCTTTGTTGGCAAAGTAATGTCTCTGCTTTTGAATATGCTATCTAGGTTGGTCATAACTTTCCTTCCAAGGAGTAAGCATCTTTTAATTTCATGGCTGCAATCACCATCTGCAGTAATTTTGGAGCCCCCCCAAAAAGTCTGACACTATTTCCACTGCTCCCCCATCTATTTGTCATGAAGTGATGGGACCAGATGCCATGATCTTCGTTTTCTGAATGTTGAGCTTTAAGCCAAGTCTTTCACTCTCCTGAGGCTTTTTAGTTTTTTGTATTGGTTTTGCCCTTCCAGTCTTTGACATATTCTGTATTTACCTGTTTATTTTTGTTTATTTAAAGTTATTATTGGAATGTAGTTGCTTTACAATGTTGCATTAGTTTCTGCTATATAGCAAAGTGAATCAGCTATATGTATACATATATCTGTTCTTTTACCTGTTTGTTTATTATCTGATGCTCCTCACTAGACCATAAATTACAGACAGGGAATTTTTATTTTGTTACATGTTTTACCTCCAGAACCTAGAAAAGCTTGGAAATATTTTTTCAATCAATGACTAAAATAGAGTCTGAGATTCTTACAATGGAAGAGAAATTGGATGAGATAATCTCTAGGTTCAGTTCAGTTGCTCAGTGTGTCTGACTCTTTGTGACCCCATGAATCGCATCACACCAGGTCTCCCTGTCCATCACCAGTTCCTGGAGTTTACCCAAACTCATGTGCATCGAGACAGTGATGCCATCCAGCCATCTCATCCTCTGTCGTCCCCTTCTCCTGCTGTGCCCAATCCCTCCCAGCATCAGAGTCTTTTCCAGTGAGTCAACTCTTCACATCAGGTGGCCAAGTATTGGAGTTTCAGCCTCAGCATCAGTCCTCCCAATGAACACCCAGGACTGGTCTCCTGTAGGATGGACTGGTTGGATTTCCTTGAAGTCTCCAAGGGACTCTCAAGAGTCTTCTCCAGCACCACAGTTCAAAAGCATCAATTCTTTGGTGCTCAGCTTTCTTCACAGTCCAACTCTCACATCTATATATGACCACTGGAAAAACCATAACCTTGACTAGATGGACCTTTGTTGGCAAAGTAATGTCTCTGCTTTTGAATATGCTATCTAGGTTGGTCATAACTTTCCTTCCAAGGAGTAAGCATCTTTTAATTTCATGGCTGCAATCACCATCTGCAGTAATTTTGGAGCCCCCCCAAAAAGTCTGACACTATTTCCACTGCTCCCCCATCTATTTGTCATGAAGTGATGGGACCAGATGCCATGATCTTCGTTTTCTGAATGTTGAGCTTTAAGCCAAGTCTTTCACTCTCCTGAGGCTTTTTAGTTTCTCTTCATTTTCTGCCGTAAGGGTGGTGTCATCTGCATATCTGAGGTTATTGATATTTCTCCCAGCAATCTTGATTCCAGCTTGTGTGTCTTCCAGCCTAGTGTTTCTCATGATGTACTCTGCATAGAAGTTAAATAAGCAGGGTGACAATATACAGCCTTGACATACTCCTTTTCCTATTTGGAACCAGTCTTTTGTTCCATGTCCAGTTCTAACTGTTGATTCCTGACCTGCATATAGGTTTCTCAAGAGGCAGGTCAGATGGCCTGGTATTCCCATCTCTCTCAGAATTTTCCACAGTTTATTGTGATCCACACAGTAAAGGCTTTGGCATAGTCAATAAAGAAGAAATAGGTGTTTTTCTGGAACTCTCTTGCTTTTTCCATGATCCAGCAGATATTGGCAATTTGATCTCTGATTCCTCTGCCTTTTCTAAAATCAGCTTGAACATTTGAAAGTTCACAGTTCATGTATTGCAGAAGCCTAGCTTGGAGAATTTTGAGCATTACTTTGCTAGCATGTGAGATGAGTGCAATTGTGTGGTAGTTTGAGCATTCTTTGGCATTGCCTTTCTTTGGGATTGGAATGAAAACTGACGTTTTCCAGTCCTGTGGCCACTGCTGAGTTTTCCAAATTTGTTGGCATATTGAGTGCAGCACTTTCACAGCATCATCTTTCTGGATTTGAATTAGCTCAACTGGAACTCCATCACCTCCACTAGCTTTGTTCATAGTGATGCTTCCTAAGGCCCACTTGAGTTCACATTCCAGGATATCTGGCTCTAGGTGAATGATCACAACATCGTGATTATCTGGGTCATGAAGATCTTTTTTGTACAGTTCTTCTGTGTATTCTTGCTACCTCTTCTTAATATCTCTGCTTCTGTTAGGTCCATACCATTTCTGTCCTTTATTGAGCCCATCTTTGCATGAAATGTTCCCTTGGTATCTCTAATTTTCTTGAAGAGATCTCTAGTCTTTCCCATTCTGTTGTTTTCCTCTGTTTCTTTGCATTGATCTCTGAGGATGGCTTTCTTATCTCTCCTTGCTATTCTTTAGAACTCTGCATTCAGATGGGAATATCTTTCCTTTTCTCCTTTGCTTTTCGCCTCTCTTCTTTTCAGAGCTATTTGTAAGGCCTCCCGAGACAGCCATTTTGCTCTTTTGCATTTCTTTTCCCTGGAGATGGTCTTGATCCCTGTCTCCTGTACAATGTCATGAACCTCTGTCCATAGTTCATCAGGCACTCTGTCTATCAGATCTAGTCCCTTAACTCTGTTTCTCGCTTCCATTGTATAATCATAAGGGATTTTATTCAGGTCATACCTGAATGGTCTAGTGGTTTCCCTACTTTCTTCAATTTACATCTGAATTTGACAATAAGGAGTTTATGAACTGAGCCACAGTCAGCTGCCAGTCTTGTTTTTGCTGATCTCTAGTTTATTGGAACTCAAATAGTTTATGATGTCAATGAGAGTAGAAATTGAACTGTTCTAGAAGTTCTATCTGAGATTTATTGGTATCCAGTCCCTGCTTTTTTACTGTTGTCTTTACTGGTGCCTCAGTGTGATGATTTTCTTCACTGGTGCCTCATTGATGATTTCTATGTCCCTTTCCTCCTAAGAAACACCTCTCCTCTTTTGGATTTAGTTGTAAGAATCACATTCTTGAGATTTCTGCCCAAATTCTCTTTACACTGTTTTATAGTACCACTCACTATTTCATTATGGCAATTATCACAACCCAAATTTCACATTTATTGCTGTGACTGTTTTCCCCCTCCCCAGGCTGTGAGCTCTATGAGGGCAGGGAGGCTGACTCGCTCTGTTCATCAGTAAATCCACAGAGTCCAGCACAGGACCTGGTTTATAGCCCACTCTGAATGCCTACTGGGGACTGAATACAAGATGGAATAAATGAATCTGTCTTACCCAGATTATGCTGTTCTCTGATCATGCTTGTATATGATGAACTCCTGCCCCCAGTTAATTCTAAGGTGATTGTTCACAAATGTATACCACTTTTAAAACACTGTTTATTATTTTTGCTTTGTTTTTTGTTTCTGTTTGGTAGTTTTTGTTCTTTTCCAGATCCTGGTGTCAAAAAAAAAAAAAAAAAAAGGAACAAAAACAATCTAAGCCTGGGATAAAGGGTTGAGGAGAGAAGAGAGTCTTAAATCTGATTAATAAAAGGACCGTGTCACAGGGGCCTTTTAATAGCACATTACATTAGAGGGCAAAATCTCATAGTCAGACACGAGGGTGCTCTGATCCATCCCTGGGTGCTGTTTGTGAGCTTGTCAAAGCTGGGGCTTAGAAATTTTATTGTAAGACAATGTTGCACAGAAGCTTCGATCTTGGCAAGCCTTCCTGGGAGGCGATGTCATCTGTTAACACTCCAGGAGCAATTAGATTTATTTAACAAAAACTGAATTGTGTTTGTAAACTAGCTTGAAAAAGTCCATGGGGCACATCAAAATGGATTTTAAAGTAGGTCAAAGCTGCTCTGTACCTACCCCAATTATGATATGTATGCAAGTGAATTCAGTTACTGAGTGATTTGGCGCAGGGGAAAAAATAGCCTCAGTGTTAAGTGAACAGTGAACTGCTTGTCTTTGATTACCTCTAGGTGTGAGATCATGTAACACCTTCTCAGTCAAAATCCTGGTACCCTAGGTGGGGGGAAGAAGAAGGGTTAGTTGCTCAGTTGTGTCTGACTTTTTACCACCCCAAGATCTGTCCATGGAATTCTTCAGGCAAGAATATTGGAGCGTGTTGCATTCCCTTCTCCAGGGGATCTTCCCAACCCAGGGACCAAACTGGGGTCTTCCGTATTGCATGCAGATTTTTTCCAGAGCTGCCAGGTGGAGAGGAGGTGCCTAATTTACTCCTTTTCCTCCCCATCTTCTCTTTTTGTGTATTCTTTCTGTTCCAGGTATTGTATGTAGATTTAGAGCCCTGGAGTCAGGAGATCTGAGTTCAGATCCTGACTTTGCCACTTACCAGCTATGTATTCTCTGGTGAGTGACTTCAACTGTCTGGGCCTTAAAAGAGCAATCACAATAATAGGAAAGACCATATAGGATTTCAAAAGAATTAATAGTGGGTGCAAATAGTTTAACAATGTACCTGATATACAGAAAAAACATCTTAAATGTTGACTATTGTAATTATTTGAGAGATTTCCTCTGTATTACACATGAAAAGAAAAAAAATATGGATAATTCCTCCAAGGCAGGCTTTCATGGGTGTTTCCCCCAGAGTTCGGACCAGAGTCTACAGCTCTTTGACTCTACAATACTTTGGCCACTAGATGCGAAGAACTGACACATTGTAAAAGACCCTAATCCTGGGAAAGATTGAAGGCAGGAGGAGAAGGGGATGGGATGTTGCATGGCATCACCCACTCGATGAACATGAGTTTGAGCAAGCTCTGGGGTTGGTAATGGACAGGGAAGCCTGGTGGGCTGCTGTCCATGGGGCTGCAAAGAGTTGGATGCAACTGAGAAAGAGAACTGAACTGTAGCTCTTCAGGTATCTGATTCATCTTAGAACACTTGCCACTTATACTTTTTATAATACAATTTTTATTTATTTATTTATTGGCTGCACTGAGTCTTTGTTGCTGTGTGAGCTTTCTCAGGCAGAGAGTGGGGGCTTCTCTTGGTTGTGGTACACAAGTACCTTGTTGTGGTGGCTTCTCCTGCTATGGAGCACGGGCTCTAGGGCACACAGGCTTCAGTAGCTACAGTCTGTGGGTTCTAAAGCACCGGCTCTTGAGAAACCTGTATGCATGTCAGGAAGCAACAGTTAGAACTGGGCATGGAACAACAGACTGGTTCCAAATAGGAAAAGGAGTAAGTCAAGGCTGTATATTGTCACCCTGCTTATTTAACTTATATGCAGAGTACATCATGAGAAACGCTGGGCTGGAATAAACACAAGCTGGAATTGAGATTGCTGGGAGAAATATCAATAACCTCAGATATGCAGATGACACCACCCTTATGGCAGAAAGTGAAGAGGACCAAAAAAGCCTCTTGTTGAAAGTGAAAGAGGAGAGTGAAAAAGTTGGCTTAAAGCCCAACATTTAGAAAATGAAGATCATGGCATCTGGTCCCATCACTTCATAGGAAATATATGAGGAAACAGTGGAAACAATGGCTGACTTTATTTTTTGGGCCTCCAAAATCACTGCAGATGGTGATTGCAGCCTTGAAATTAAAAGATTGCTTATTCCTTGGAAGGAATGTTATGACCAACCTAAATAGCATATTAAAAAGCAGAGACATTAATTTGTCAACCAAGGTCCATCTAGTGAAGGTTATGGTTTTTCCAGTAGTCATATATGGATGTGAGAGTTGGACTATAGGGAAAGTTGAGCACTGAAGAATTGATGCTTTTGAAGTGGGTGTTGGAGAAGACTCTTGAGAGTCCCTTGGACTGCAAGGAGATCCAACCAGTCCATCCTAAAGGAGATCAGTCCTGGGTGTTCATTGGTAGGACTCATGTTGAAGCTGAAACTCCAATAATTTGGTCACCTGATGCGAAGAGCTGACTCATTTGAAAAGACCCTGATGCTGGGAAAGATAGAGGGCAGGAGGAGAAGGGGACGACAGAGATTAAGATGGTTGGATGGCATCACTGACTCAATGGACATGGTTTTGTGTGGACTCCAGGAGTTGGTGATGAATAGGGAGGCCTGATGTGCTTTGGTTCATGGGGTCGCAAAGAGTCAGACATGACTGAGCAACTGAACTGAACTGAACAGAAAGCATGGGCTCAGTAGTTGCGGTGCATGGACTTATTTGCTCCGCAGCATATGGAATCTTCCTGGACTAGGGATCGAACTTGTGTCCCCTGCATTGGCAGGCAGATTCTTATCTATGGTGTCACCAGGGAAGCCCAGAGCACTTGCCATTTACTGTGTGGTTGAAAGTTAGTTTTCCTCTGAAAACTCTCTATCCTCCCTGTTCCCTGTCTTTTCTTCACTGGAACAAAAAATCCAATGTCTGAAGGAAATGTCAGTTGTTTCTATATTGATTTTGAGGGACAGCTCACTTCTCTCTTAGAGAGCATAGATGTTTGGGCTAGACGTCACTGAGAGACATGAGGAGAGCAGAACCAGTCCTCCAGGCCAACCACAGGACAGCTTTAAAGATGGATTTTA
Source organism: Aepyceros melampus (assembly GCA_006408695.1). Lineage (NCBI taxonomy): Eukaryota > Metazoa > Chordata > Mammalia > Artiodactyla > Bovidae > Aepyceros > Aepyceros melampus. The sequence continues at coordinate 10,063 of SJXQ01009129.1, forward strand.
TTTCTCTTCTCTCATCTGCCAGCTCTCTTAGCTCTGACAGGGGCCTCTTCTTTTCCTAGTAGGATTTTTGGGGAAAATAATCCACATATTTAATTCAGAGAGGCAAGGAAGGAGGAGTGGCGAGATTTGAGTTGAGCTCAAGGTAAAATTATAATAATGATGATGGGGGTCCTGGGTGACTTGCATCTCTCTGTTTCTGGTCTCCAAGAGAAAGCTGGTTGGAGCTGGAAGGCAGGGGTGATTTTTTGAAACCTTTGATGAATAACGCTGTGAACATCTCAGGTAAGAGAGGAGAAATAGCCTCTGACGTGCAAGTCTAGCATATTAGAGATGTGGGTACATCAGGTATTCATTCATTCACTCATTCATCAAATAGATATTGAAGACCTACTATGTGCCAGCCATTCTTTTAGACATTTGAAACTACAGTAAACAAAAAGGCAAATGAATTTCTTGCCTTCATGGACTGTAGCCTGCCAGTCTCCTCTGTCCATGGGGATACTCCAGGCAAGAATAATGGAATGGGTTGCCATGCCCTCCTTTAGGGGATCTTCCCAATCCAGGGATGGAACCCAGGTATCCTGCATTACAGGTGGATTCTTTACCATCTGAGCCACCAGGGAAGCCCAAGAATACTAGAATGGGTAGCCTATCCCTTCTCCAGGGGATCTTCCCAACCCAGGAATTGAACTGGGGTCTCCTGTATTGCAGGCAGATTCTTTACCAGCTGAGCTACCAGGGAAGCTCCTTGCATTTGTAGAAAAGGAAATAATAACAGTTATAATAATCAATCAATAAAAAAGAGGGTGACTGCAGATTCCAAGGGATTTTATGACAGAAAGATGCTGGAGGACGGGGTAAATTTTCAGGAGGTACAAAGGGTTACTTTCAATGGGATGATCATGAAAGGACATCACCTTTGGCTAGATCCAGAGCAACTGAGCAAATGTTAACCAAGATTTTGCAGGAAATGCATATTAGAAAACTTGTTCTCATAAGTAGTTCAATTACATGTGGCCAGAGATGATGAAATATGGAGAATTCTTTATGTGCCTCTCACCAACCTTGTGAGACAGGCATTTTTGTGGTCATTCCCATTTCTCAGATGGGGAAGTTGAGGTTCAGAGAAATAGAGCATTATACACATTATTTCACATGTCTTTCTTCCTGAAGTCCCTGCACTGTGTGTTGTAATTGTTGGTCCATGGGTCTGGTGATGCCACTGTATCTTTCTCCTTGAGGGCTGAGCATTTTTCCTTCACCTGGGTAAAATATATTTTGCCCGTGCAGTGTTGGACATGCCTGCAATAGTCAGAGGATTAATGAATGCAGGTGCCCAATGTTGTGCATCAGGGGAAAAGGCAACACTGATATGGGAATCCTTGTCTGTTTGGTCCCAGAGTCTGTTCCTTGTGCTATCTTCTATAAAGGACGTCTCTGTGGCTGGTGCTTGAGCTCATGGACCTGTACAGAATTTGCAAAGAGAAAAAGAAGCCATCTTTTTTACATAGGCTGAAGCTTCCGACACATCATGCGTTTTCACTTTCTGTGTTTGCTCTATTAGTCAGAATGAATGAGTCCACCACCCGGTCGTGGTAAAGGATGGTGCAGAGAACATTCTGCTGAATTTATCTGGCCAGCCTTTTGCAAATCTCAGGAGTCACAGTGCCATTGTTGATAGTTAATCCCCTTCAAATCAAAGTGGCTGCCATCTACAATGAGACAGTTTGGGACAGACATTTCTCTCAGTCTTCGTGCTGTGGTGGTTTAAAGAATTGACCTCGCTCCCGGGAAAGATGCACTGCCCTAATAAAGAGGTTCGAGATGGATGTGGTTTTCATGGGAGCTAGCCATCAGCTGCTACAACAATGCAGTCTCTTTAAGAGTTTCTCTTTGGGGTGTGACAGTATCTTGAAGATAGGATTTGGGTCTAAGGGCCTGAGTTTGAATCCTGGATCTCCCACTCATCCTTTGAATGACACTGGTCTCTTGTTGAGCTTCAGTTTCCCCAGCTGCAAAACAGGCATAATAACACCCATATCAGAGGATTGCTGAGAAGATTGGATAAGATGGGACACAGTGGTGGATCAGCATAACACTTGGTGTGAATCAAAGCTGACAGGAAATTTTTTGACTTTTATCCACTATTTTCAAGTGAAGATGCTTGTGTCTGACAGGGAAATTGGGTGGGCATCTCTACCATGAGACTGGGTGTGCTCCCTGCAGGCCACTCATTCTTCTTGGGAGGAGAACCAGGCCAGTGAGTGATGGGGTCAGCATATAGAGAGCCCTAACAAGACCCCCTGTCACATTTGCCAGTGCACAAGGGTGATGAAAGCACTCAAGCATTTTCCCCTTTTAAAGCCACTTTTGAAGCTGTGAGCTTTTCATTATAATCAGAAAAAGAAGAAAGGACTCGCTTATCTGAGGTGACTCCTCACAGTGTTAGGACCTTTGGGGGTTTCTTCTCATTTGCAGCCTCCTGGAAAAGCTTTACTTTCTGGGGAGGATTTTTATAGTGGAAAGGGCATGCGTGGTGCAAGTAAGTGGGTCCAAGTCCCACCTCTGCCACTTAAATCCTAAGGTGAGCCCTCTGGAGTCAGTGCATCTCTGAATTCTAATTTCCCTTCTGCAAAATGGTGGTAATCGCCCCCTTCCTCATAGCATATGGTGTTTGCATGGCCTATCATGGTCATTTTTTAAAAAATAAACATCTGTCTATTTAGTTGCACTGGATCTTTGTCACAGCACATGGACTTCTTATTGTGGTGGCTTCTCTTGTTGTGGAGCATGGGCTCTAGGGCACATGGGCTTCAGCTATTGTAGTGCACAGACTTAGTTACCCCATGGCATGTGAGATCTTCCCCCAGGACTTAACCCATGTCCCCTGCATTGGCAGGCAGATTCTTGACGACTGGACTACCAGCAAAGTCCAGCATGGTCATTTTGAATCCTTTGTGATTCACTCATGCATCTTAGAAAGGACTTAAATTCAGGAAGCCTGAATCAGACATCTGGTATCTTCTCAGGCTTTCACGCCTGTTTCTCTTCACATTTTAATCATCACTACCAGGCATCTGACCTTTGGTCAGACCTACTTATACCTGCCAGATACCACACTAAACCCTTTATATGCTCTGTCTCATACAATTCTATCACAGACTCAATTATAATTAAGTACTATGATTCATAATTAATGATAGTACATCCTATAATGCTTATTGCACAGGTGAGGAAACTGAGGCTTAGAAAGGTGAAGCATTTTCCCCAGGGTCACATAGCTAGTGAGAACTGGAATAGATTAAAAACTAGGAGATCTGCTCCCAAGACACACTTGGCAACACTGAGCGTTTTAGTTGTCTTTCATGATTTTCCTGGGTCCAGTTCAAATCAAGTCTAAAATGTCTCCTGGCATAAATTCAGTTTTTGCCCTAACTTTAAAGATACATATTTTAGAGATAAATCAGTTCTAAATATTTATAGATGTACCTTGTCACCTTTCAAACATGAGTGCTTAAGTGTCTCTGCTTAGGGCAGATTGTGCTGAGTCTTGATGAATTTAGAGATCAAGTAGCGTACAGATTTCTTTATTTTTTCCTGCTCACTTGGAAGCCAGTTTTGCTAGGGCCCTGAAAGACCCTGATGCTGGGAAAGATTGAAGGCAAAAGGAGAAGGAGGTGGCAGAGGATGAGATGGGCATGAATTTGGGCAAACTGGGAGATAGTGAAGGACAGGCAAGCCTGGCCTGCTGAAGTCCGTGGGATGTCAAAGAGTTGATACGACTTAGTGACTGAAAAACACAACGTGAAAGAAAATTGATGTGTTCCTGGGAAATTCACTTGACCTCTCAGAGACTCTTCAATTCTTATTGTAATGTGGGTCTCTGAGTGTCTTTTCTTTCTTTGGGAGAAAAAGGTTGGGAGAACAGATTTCATCTCTAGCCTTTGGATAGTCCAAAGAAACAAAACCAGACACTCTCCTTCTGAGAGAGTAGGGGATAAAACCAAGCATGTGTGCAAAGGAGAATGAAAAATGTGTGCTATTTTCTGCAGGTTGGAGAGTGATGTATGTTCCTGGGGGTAACCTACTACCTCGGAATTAGTCATTCCCACCTCATGTTCTCTCTGATCCTTGAAGTGCCTCATTTTAAAAATGTTAGAATTTTTTTTTCTTCTCACTTAACTGTAGGAACATTAAATGCACAACTTTATCAAAATGACATAAGATATATGTTTCTGCCAACAGCAACACGGAAGGATTAACAATTCAAATAGGAACAGGGAAAAGTTCCTTTCAAAAGATGGGAAGAAGAAAGTTCGATTGGGGATTCTGCTTTTTCCTCAACCTGAATGCATTATTACGCATTCAGAGTCCTTGAGGTCTTGGTGGAAGAAAAAGTTTATGTTAGGAAGGATAAAGTTTTATTTCAAATTATTTTGTTCTGTCTCCTTGTGATCAGGACTAGCTTGAACACAACTGAGTGTAGGACAGTATACAGACACCTCAAAAACAATTCTTACTTGCCTAATGGCTGATGCCTGAGTTTGTTCAGAGCTCACATTTCCAACCATTATCGGATCCCCGTGTGCATGATACATGCTTATTTGCTTCAGTCGTGTCCAACTGTTTGTGACCCATGGACTGTAGCACGCCAGGGTCCTCTGTCCATGGGATTCTCCAGGCAAGGATACTGGAGTGGGTTGCCATTCCCTTCTCCAGGGAATCTTCCTGACCCAGGGATCAAACCAGCATCTCCTTTGTCTCCTGAATTGGCAGGTGGATTCCTTACCGCTGAGCCTCCGGGGAAGCCCTCAGATCCTCACAGGCTAACCTAAAAATGAGACAGAGAGCCAGTTTTCAACAGAATTAAGGAAATGAAAGCGAGTATAAGGATATGGAGTCTTCAGAAGATGAGAGGATAGGAGAGAAAGAATCTTTTTGTGAGGTTATTTGTGGCACACCAGAAACATGCATATAGATGACAAATGGTTTCTTGCACTATTTGGCTGGTAAAGGAAAGCAAGGTATTTATTAGATTCAACTGGAATTTTTTTTTTGAGAAAGAGAAGTTTTAGGATTCTAAATGAAGTAATAGAATCATATTGATCATATGTGGAAAAACATGTTATTATGTAAAACTTTGATATAGTTTTTAAAATTAATTCTTATTGGAGTGCAGTTGCTTTAAATGTTGTGTTAGTGTCTGTGTGCGTATGTGCTCAGTCACTTCAGTTGTGTCTGACTCTGTGACCCTATGGACTGTAGGCCACCACCAGGTTCCTCTACTCAGGGGGATTCTCGAGGCAAGAACACTGGAGTGGGTTGCTGTTTCCATCTCCAGTGTTAGTTTCTGCTGCTAAGTTGCTTCAGTCTGTCCGACTCTGTGCAACCCCATAGATGGCAGCCCACCAGGCTCCCCCATCCCTGGGATTCTCCAGGCAAGAACGCTGGAGTGGGTTGCCATCTCCTTCTCCAGTCGTTATACTGTAGAGCAAAATGAATCAACCATACTTACACATCTGTCCCATGCCTTTTGGACTTCATTCCTGTTCAGGTCCCCACAGTGCATTAAGTAGAGTTGCCTGTTGTATACATTATGTTTTCCTTACAAATAATGTATATTACCACATACACGTGGAATCTAGAAAAATGGTACAGTTTATCCTATTTGCAAAGCAGAAATAGAGAAATAAGACATAGAGAACAAACGTACAGATACCAAGGAGGAAAAGGAGTGGTGGGATGAACTGGGAGATTTGAGAATGACACATGTATACTATGGGTACTATGTATAAAATAGACAACTAATCAGATATATAGTTTTAGCAGGACATTGGAATGGAACTTTTGATATCTTAAAATCTTTCTTGTATGTGATTTCCACGTATTGATGTATTTTCTACAACTCCCTGTTTCCTACCAATGCCTTAATTGGGAGCGCCTTTGACGTTGGTTTCTCTAAGCCCCATCTAAACCAATCCCATCTTATTTTCCACCACCACATGAGATGGTAACTGAGGGGATGAGATGGTAGCTAAGAGGATGAGATGGTAGCTAAGGTATTGATGTTAACTAGGTTCATAGGATGGGCTGCATCTCCTTAATTTGTTGTCCAATCGCTCAGTCGTGTCTGAGTCTTTGTGACCCCATGGACGGCAGTAAAACAGGCTTCCTTGTCCATCACCAACTCCCGGAGCTTGCTCAAACTCATGTCCATTGAGTCGGGGATGCAATCCAACCATCTCATCCTCTTTTGTCCCCTTCTCCTCCTGCCTTCAATCTTGCCCAGCATCAGGGTCTTTTCTAACGAGTTCAGTTCAATTCATACACTCAGTTGTGTCTGACTCTTTACAACCCCATGGACTGCAGCACACCAGGCCTCCCTGTCCATGACAACTCCCAGAGTTTACTCAAACTTATGTCCACTGAGTCGGTGATGCCATCCAACCACCTCATCCTATCTCATCCCCTTCTCCTCCCACCTTCAATTTCTCCCAGCATCAGGGTCTTTTCAAATGAGTTGGCTCTTCATATAAGGAGGCCAAAATATTGGAGCTTCAGCTTCAGCATCGGTCCTTCCAATAAATATTGAGGATTGATTTCCTTTAGGATTGACTGGTGGGATCTCCTTGCAGTCCAAGGAGCTCTCACGAGTCTTCTCCAACACCACAGTTCAAAAGTGTTAATTCTTTGGCACTTAGCCTTCTTTATGGTCCAACTCTAACATCTATACATGACTACTGGTAAAACCATAGCTTTGAATATACAGACCTTTGTTGGCAAAGTGATATATCTGCTTTTAAATAGCACTGTCTAGGTTTGTCATAACTTTTCTTGTAAGGAGTAAGCATGTTTTAATTTAATGGCTGCAGTCACCATCTGCAGTGATTTTGGAGACCAAGAAAATAGTTTGTCACTGTTTCCATTGCTTTCCCATCTATTTGCTACAAGGTGATGGAACTGGATGCCAAGATCTTTGTTTTTTTTGAATGCTGAGTTGTAAGGCAATTTTTTTCACTTTCCTCTTTCTTTGCCATCAAGAGGCTCTTTCGATCCTCTTCACTTTCTGCTATAAATATGGTGTCATCTGCATATCTGAGGTCATTGCTGTTTGCCCCAGCAATCTTGATTCCAGCTTGTGCTTCATCCAGCTGGCATTTCACATGATGTACTCTGCATATAAGTTAAACAAGCAGAGTAACAATATACAGCCTTGACATACTCCTTTTCCAGCTTGGAACCAGTTTGTTTTTCCATGTCCAAATCTAACTGTTGCTTCTTGACCTGTATACAGATTTCTCAAAAGACAGGTCAGGTGGTCTGGTATTCTAATCTCTTTCAGAATTTTCCACACTTTGTGGTGATTGACACAGTCAAATAGCTGTGAAAAGAAGAGAAGTGAAAAGCAAAGGAGAAAGGAAAGATATTCCCATTTGAATGCAGAGTTCCAAGGGATAGCAAGGAGAGATAAGAAAGCCTTCCTCAGCCACCAATGCAAAGAAATAGAGGAAAACAACAGAAAGGGAAAGAGTGGAGATCTCTTCAAGAAAATTAGAGATACCAAGGGAACATTTCATGCAAAGATGGGCTCAATAAAGGACAGAAATGGTCTGGACCTAACAGAAGCAGAAGATATTAAGAAGAGGTGGCAAGAATACACAGAAGAAATGTACAAAAAAGATCTTCAAGACCAAGAAAATCACAATGGTGTGATCACTCACCTAGAGCCAGACATCCTGGAATGTGAAGTCAAGTGGGCCTTAGGAAGCATCACTACGAACAAAGCTAGTGGAGGTTATGGAGTTCCAGTTGAGCTAATTCAAATCCAGAAAGATGATGCTGTGAAAGTGCTGCACTCAATATGCCAACAAATTTGGAAAACTCAGCAGTGGCCACAGGACTGGAAAAGGTCCATTTTCATTACAATCCCAAAGAAAGGCAATGCCAAAGAATGCTCAAACTACCGCACAATTGCACTCATCTCACATGCTAGTAAAGTAATGCTCAAAATTCTCCAAGCCAGGCTTCAGCAATACATGCTTCCAGCTGTTCAAGCTGGTTTTAGAAAAGGCAGAGGAACCAGAGATCAAATTGCCAACATCCGCTGGATCATGGAAAAAGCAAGAGAGTTCCAGAAAAACATCTATTTCTGCTTTATTGACTATGCCAAAGCCTTTGACTGTGTGGATCACAATAAACTGTGGAAAATTCTGAAAGAAATGGGAATACCAGACTAGCTGACCTGCCTCTTGAGAAACCTATATGCAGGTTAGGAAGCAACAGTTAGAATTGGACATGGAACAACAGACAGGTTCCAAATAGGAAAAGCAGTACATGTACACTCGTGGCTGATTCATGTTGATGTATAGCAAAATGAATGCAGTATTATAAAGCAAAACAAACTAAAAAATAAAAATTAATTTAAGAAATAAATTTAAAAAAAAAGAGAAGAAAAGCAGTACATCAAGGCTGTATATTGTCAACCTTCTTTTTTAACTTCTATGCAGAGTACATCATAAGAAATGCTGGACTGGAGGAAACACAAGCTGGAATCAAGATTTCCAGGAGAAATATCAATCACCTCAGATATGCAGATGACACCACTCTTATGGCAGAAAGTGAAGAGGAACTCAAAAGCTTCTTGATTAAAATGAAAGAGGAAAGTGAAAAGTTGGCTTAAAGCTCAACATTCAGAAAACAAAGATCATGGCATCCGGTCTCATCACTTCATGGGAAATAGATGGGGAAACAGTGGAAACAGTGTCAGACTTCATTTTTGGGGGCTCCAAAATCACTGCAGATGGTGGCTGTAACCATGAAATTAAAAGACACTTACTCCTTGGAATAAAAGTTATGTCCAACCTAGGTAGCATATTGAAAAGCAGAGACATTACTTTGCCAACAAAGATCCATCTAGTCAAGGCTATGGTTTTTCCAGCAGCCATATTTGGATGTGAGAGTTGAACTGTGAAGAAAGCTGAGTGCCAAAGAATTGATGCTTTTGAACTGTGGTCTTGGAGAAAACTCTTGAGAGTCCCTTGGACTGCAAGGAGATCCAACCAGTCCATTCTGACCTAGGTCAGCCCTGGGATTTCTTTGGAAGGAATGATGCTAAAGCTGAAACTCCAGTACTTTGGCCACCTCATGCGAAGAGTTGACTCATTGGAAAAGACTCTGATGCTGGGAGGGATTGGGGGCAGGAGAAGGGGACGACAGAGGATGAGATGGCTGGATGGCATCACTGACTCAATGGCTGCGAGTCTGAGTGAACTCTGGGAGTTGGTGATGGACAGAGAGGCCTGGCATCCTGCGATTCATGGGGTTTCAAAGAGTCGGACACTACTGAGTGACTGAACTGAACTGAACACAGTCAAAGGCTTTAGTGTAGTCAATGAAGCAGAAGTAGATATTTTTGTGGAATTCTCTTGCATTTCCTATTATCCAATGAATGTTGGCAATTGATCTCTGGTTTTTGTGCTTTTGCTAAATCCATTTTGAACATCTGGAATTTCTTGATTCACATACTATTGAAGCCTAGCTTGAAGGATTTTGAGCATTACTTTACTAGTGTATGAGACGATTGCCATTGTGTGGTAGTTTGAACAAATTCTTGACATTGCTTTTCTTTGGGATTGAAATGAAAACTGACCTTTTCCAGTCCTTTGGCCACTGTTGAGTTTTCCAAATTTTCTGGTATAATGAGTATAGCACTTTAATGAGAACAGCATCATCTTATAGGATTTGAAATAACTCAGCTGAAATTCCATCACCTTCACTAGCTTTGTTCATAGTGATGTTTCCTAAGGCCCACTTGATTTCACACTGTAGGACATCTGGATCTAGATGAATGACCATGCCATCGTGGTTATCTGGGTCATTAAGTTATTTGTTGTATAGTTCTTCTGTGTATTCTTGGCACCTCTTCTTAATAACTTCTGCTTCTGTTAGGTCCATACCATTTCTGTCCTTTATTGTGCCCATCTTTGCATGAAATATTCCCTTGATATCTCTAATTTTCTCGAAGTGATCTCTCCTCTTTTCTGTTCTATTATTTTCCCCTATTTCTTTGCCTTGTTCACTTATGAAGGTTTTGTTATCCTTGCTGTTCTTTGGGACTCTACATTCAGATGTGTATATCTTTTCTTTTCTCCTTTGCCTTTCACTTCTCTTCTTTTCTCAGCTATCTGTAAGGCCTGCTCAGATAATCACTTTGCCTTTTTGCATTCCTTTTTCTTGAGGAGGGTTTTGATCACTGCTTCCTCTACAATGACTAAAGGGAAAAGGCCCCTCATGGGAAGAGGACAACATTGTTGAACTCTACCCAGTAAGGGTTTTTTGGTGATTTGAGAGGAGGAATAAGTCTGAGTACACTCTGGTGTTGGCCACTTGGATTAACTCTCCCCTTCTCCAACTGTTCTTCAGGACAGGACAGTCTCCCAGTTGCTGTGTGGACCCCAGGCATTGCTGTTGGAATTTATGGTCTTGTACTCATTGTTGCTTTTTTCATAAAACATCTTTCTGTAAGATCTTCTCAGGACTACTTCCTTCCTGAGATTCAGAGCTGAGCTCAGATGTCACCTCCTGAGAATGGTTTTCTTTTATTACACTACCTAAACAGCTATCTGGAGAAGGCAATGGCAACCCACTGCAGTGTACTTGCCTGGAGAATCCCAGGGACGGCAGAACCTGGTGGGCTGCCGTCTATGGGGTCGCACAGAGTTGGACACAACTGAAGTGACTTAGCAGCAGCAGCAGCAGACAGCCACAGTCCCCTCTATCACTGTCACGTTCATCTTGTCTATTTTCTTCATCACTCTCTGACATAATCTTGTTTATCTGTTTACTTGACTATTACATGTTTCGCCCATGTGCATGCAAACTCTGTGTGAATAGGAACATTGTTTATAGCATATCCTCAAAACTCAGAAAAGTGCCAGGTTCACAATGGAACAGTGTGAGTGTATGTTGCATTAGTGAATAGACCCAGAGTCTTGCGGGTCACAACTTAAAAACAAACACTGAAGAGGACACCAGATGGCACCTGTATTTTACTTTATTTATTTTTTATTTTTGGTGGTGGAGAGTGGAAGGTTGGCAGAGCTAACAGGCTTTATTCTGAAAAAGACACTTGAAATACCCTTTTTAAATTGAGGGCATGGGCAAGAAGGGGAACCCCAGAGATTTGACTCCCCCCAGGGTGGGCTGAGGACCAGGGCTGAGCCTCAAGTCTCCCATTCCAAGGCTCCCCTGCTCAGCTTCTTCTGCGGGAGCGAGTAAGTAGGAAGCTGGGAGGGACCACAGGAACCTTTCACTTGAACAGGATGTCAGATGACTCAGACACCAGCTTGCCATCACGGGTCTCACTCTTCTTCACAGCCACAGCCTTGGAGAAACTTTGAGGCTGAAGGAGTCAAAGTCCTTGGTGTAAATGGCACATATCTTAACCTGGCTTCTCCTGGGAGCAGAAACAAGGGAGAGACTAGTGTGTAGCTAGTTTATTTAGGATGTGATTCTAGGGAAAAGGCATGAGAGATAGGGAAATGAAGAAAGGAAAGGTGGGAAGCCATTAAAAAGTTTCCTTATTGATTTAGGTACTGTTACCAATCAGTTGATTCTGACAGCTTCTGAGGAGCTTGATGAAACAGGCCTCAGAATTGTTCATCTAAAAAAAGAAAGAAGAAGAATGATATATTAGCCACCATGACCCATTCTGTGGTCAGGGGGTATCCTACAGGCTTTAACTCTCTTACACTCTTGGGTGTTACATAAATGAGTGCCCAGTGGTTCCCTGAGGGATGCCCAGGGCAGGAAGTACTGACTGACATGAAGAACTGTCAGATAACACCATCTGAAGCTCTTTGAGGCCTGCGTAGAAATGGTCAATGCAATCATGCCTGGAAAAAAAAAAAGTGGTCCCAAGAGGCTTTAATTACTACATAGCAGATGACTACAGATCATTTCAAATTCTAGGCCACTTAAGAAGCAAATGGTTCATTCAGTTCCTTATTTCACCAATCATCACCTCACAGTTTTATCTTATTCAGCCAATGGATTGGGCATGATGTATTTTTCAAGGTTAATTTCCTAATACTCACACTCCCCACCACACCTCCATTTGGTGATTCTGAGCTAGTCTCTCTGCTCTGGCTCTCTCAGGACATGAAAATGCAGTTCCCTCTTCTCTCAAGCCGAATTTGGCCTCTGAACCCTGACACCGAATTAAAAATCAGAGACAGATTTTTGGGTGAAGAAGCAAAGAATAGCTTCATTGCTTTGCCAGGCAAAGGGGACCTCAGTGGGGTAATGCCCTCAAAACTGACCTGGAGGGGGTAGTGATGAGTTTTATAGTAATGGTTCAAAGAGGAGGGTGTGATCAGCTCATAGAAATTCTTCTGTGGTGTTGAGGTCATTGGGATTCAGGGGATTAGATCTGATAGAGTGCCTGAAGAACAATGGACAGAGGTTTGTGACATTGTACAGGAGACAGTGATCAAGACAATCCCCATGAAAAAGGCAAAACCCTTGTTGAGCAGGCCTTACAAATAGCTATGAATAGAAGAGAAGTGAAAGGCAAAGGAGAAAAGGAAAGATATACCCATTTGAATGTAGAGTTCCAAAGAATAGCAAGGAGAGATAAAGTCTTCCTCAGTGATCAACACAAAGAAATAGACAAAAACAATAGAATGGAAAAGACTAGATCATCGAAAAAACTAGACAGTTCCAGAAAAACATCTGCTTTATTGGCTATGTCAAAGCCTTTGGCTGTGTGGATCACCACAAATTGTGGAAAAGTCTGAAAGAGATGGGGATACCAGACCACCTGAGCTGCCTCCTGAGAAATCTGTATTCAGGTCAAGAGGCAACAATTTGAATTGGACAGGGAATAACAGACTGGTTCCATATCGGGAAAGGAGTACTTCAAGGCTGTATATTATCACCTTGCTTATTTAACTTATATGCAGAGTACACTGTGAGAAATGCTGGACTGGATAAAGCACAAGCTGGAATCAAGATTGCCTGGAGAAATATCAATAACCTCAGATACGCAGATATTGCTGCTGCTGTTGCTAAATCTCTTCAGTAATGTCTGACTCTGCGACCACATAGACAGCAACCCACCAGGCTTCTCTGTCCCTGGGATTCTCCAGACAAGAGTATTGGAGCAGGTTTCCATTTCCTTCTCCAATGCATGAAAGTGAAAAGTGAAAGTGAAGTTGCTCAGTCATATCTGACTCTTAGTGACCCCATGACCTATAGCCTAGCAGGCTCCTCCATCCTTGGGATTCTCCAGGCAAGAATACTGGAGTGGGTCAACATTTTCTTCTCCAGATATGCAGATGACATCACCCTTACAGCAGAAAGTGAAGAACTAAAGAGCCTCTAGATGAAAGTGAAAGAGGAGAGTGAAAAAGTTGACTTAAAACTCAGCATTCAGAAAACTAATATCATGGCATCTGGCCCCATCATTTCATGGCAAATAGATGGGAAAACAATGGAAACAGTGACAGACTTTATTTTTTTGGTCTCCAAAATCACTGCAGATGGTGATGCAGCCATGAAATTAAAAGACACTTACTCCTTGGAAGAAAAGTTATGACCAACCTAGACAGCATATTAAAAAGAGACATTACTTTGCCAACAAAGGTCCTTCGAGTCAAAGCTATGGTTTTTTCCAGTAGTCATATATGGATGTAAGAGTTGGACTATAAAGAAAGCTGAGCTCCAAAGAATTAATGCTTTTGAACTGTGGTGCTGGACAGGACTCTTGAGAGTCCCTTGGACTTCAGGGAGATCAAACTGGTCCATCCTAAAGGAAATCAGTCCTGAATATTCACTGGAAAGACTGATGCTGAAGCTCCAATACTTTGGCCACCTGATTCGAAGAACTGACTCTTTGGAAGAGACCCTGATGCTGGGAAAGATTGAAGGCGGGAGGAGAAGGGGACAACAGAGGATGAGATGGTTGGATGGCATCACCGACTTGATGGAAATGAGTTTTTGTAAGCTCCAGGAGTTCATGATGGACAGGGAGTCCTTGTGTGCTGCAGTCCACAGGATCACATAGAGTTGGACATGACTGAGCGACTGAAATGAACTGTGAGAGACCCAGGAATGCAGGCTTGTGACTTTCTAAAGGCCCTTACAAAAAAATTCAGGTGGGTGTCTTGTTTTTTCTCTCTTTTCCTGTCTTTTTTCCTGGGGTCTCTGCTGAGTTTTATGGATGGCTAGTTATTTAGCAGGAAATGCTGCAGAGCACTGCAGAAGAGCTTGCCGAAGTCTTGTCAAAACAGGTGTGGGTTCAACAGTCTGAAGGCAAATTGTGAGGAGGCAAAATCCATATATTTTGACATTGCAGTTTATTGAGTAAAGTCTCTTTTCTTCCCACCTCCGCCTCCACCCCCACCTAGATACATGATAAATGAAATAACCTCTTCCTTTTAGTCCCACAGTGGTCAATGCGATAACCATTTCTTGACAGCAAGCAATGTGCTATTTCTTTTGGTGTGTGTTTTGTCGAAATATGTTTCCCTAGGAGATTCTCCTGAGTCTCAGATTTTTATTTTGAGGGTTTTTTGCTGATATCCCTAATTCTATCTGAAGTGTCTGAACTCGCCTGAGGGCCTTAGGACCGTGTGAGAGGGGAAAATGGATGCTTTATGGATCTTGGAAGGTCTCTGAGGGGCTATTGGAGCTGAGATCCAATAACATCTCCTGTTTCCCACTCTAAAACCACCATTACAACTTCACATTCAGGATGGGGTTTGACTTGTTAGTCTGCAGATGCTTTGGGCTTAGAGATAAATATTAAGGATAGCACTGGACTCTTGTTCCAGTTGCTCCCTACTATCCTCAGGATGAGGTCCAGATGCTTTTCTGTGTATAAATGCTTTCATTTTTAACTTTTCTTTACTTGTTTAGCCTTAAGTCTCATTCATATTCCCCTTGTACTCTGACCTTAGCTGGACCACTTGGATTTTCTCAAATTCCCTATGTTCTTTCGTACTTCTGAACATTTTCTTCTCTTCACCTGGATAATTCATCCCCATCTCCCAACTGATGTTATTGATTCTCTGATATGACTTTTCCTTTTGCACCTTGCTTCTAACTTTGATTCATTTTTTGTTTCAAGAAGGAGGTTCAGGGTGCTTTTCTTTGAGCAAGTATCTTAGCCATCTGCTTAGAAATGAGTCAAGAATGAAAGAAGGCTCTAGCTTTATAGCCGCTATGTAAGTTTTAAATAATGAAAGTCTCAAATTTCTTCTAGCTCAACGGTTAATAGACGTTTCCTGTAAAGGGCCAGAGAGTAAATATTTTAAGCTTTGTAGGTGCAGTAGTGTCTGTCATTTTTTGTTTCTTTAAAATCTTATAGGCTGTGGTACTCATTTGGTCCACAGGCTAGCATTTACTGACCCCTGAGACTCTGGTTACTAGTATTGTCAATAATAAAGCATCAAAATTTCCCAAGACTCTTGTGATACTGTGAAGGACAAATATTTCTGCTGAACAATGAGACATTATTTTTAGGCCCAATTATCTGATAAGTCCTGGTAGCTGGGACATTGGTTGTTTCATGATGTTTGAAAGGAAATTGGAAATTATCTTATATAACCTTTGTAAAAGATTGCTTTTTTGAACAACTTTTAAGAGGTCATATAACATCTACCTATGAGGTTAATGGACAGCACATGGTCAGTATATTTACCCCAGTTCCTGTGTTCTGGAATGGTTTCTACTTTTGCTTTCTTACTCTGGCCCTGTGCTGTGCTGTGCTTAGTCACTCAGTCATGTCCGACTCTTTGTGACCCCATGGGCTGTAGGCTGCCATGCTCCTCTGTCCATGGACATTCTCCAGAGAAGAATACTGGAGTGGGTTGCCATGCCCTCCTCCAGGGGATCTTCCCAACACAGGGATCAAACCCAGGTCTTTTGCCTTGCAGGTGGATTCTGACCCACCAGGGAAGCCCAAGAATACTGGAGTGGGTAGCCTACTCCTTCTCCAGGGGATCTTCCCAAACCAGGAGTTGAACCATTGTCTCCTGCATTGCAGGCGAATTCTTTACCAGCTGAGCTACCAGGGAAGCCCCTCTCGGGCCCTAGGAAACAAAAACTATCACGACAGGTGGGAAAGGGAGGTCTTTAGCAGGAGAGGAGGTGGTCATGGAGGCTCTTCATATTGTAGAGCTGTGACCAAGATGATGAGCCTGTAAGAGAATGTCAGCACTGAGAGGTAGCTGAGTGACCATCTGGGTAGAGGAAGTGGAGACCAAGTTTTAGAGTAAGGAAGTGGCTGAGCTGGAACTGAAGTTCAGGCTCCAAAACTTCTATCCCTGAGTTCTTTGCACCTCAGTTTGTTGCTTCTCTGGCCACCTTGAATAGTGTAGGCACTCTTACTCTGATGGGTGGATGTTCACTGCTTGAGTACAAATGCCTTGTCTGGTTTCCCAACAAATGCAATGCTGCAGTCTCCCCATAGCAGGCTTGACCCAAAGTCAGCCTGCTTTTCTCCCACATGGAGAAAAGCTTCCCTGATACTTGTCCTGGAAGAGTGGACCCTGCCAAGCTGTATATTCCCTGAGAAGATAGACAGCCAGGCTGTGATTCTGAAATAAAAAACCACAGATGGCAAGTAGTAGCATTGGCCTTTTCTCCTTGATGTGGCAGTGCTCCTGAATTGTGGCTTATTTAATAATGTCACTCTCCATAACACTTGCATTAAAGCCAGGCCAGCGTCTGATGGTGTGGTGGATTATACCAGATTCACACTTTACATGTTAATCCTGCATATTAGCAGAAATCAAATAACTGAAGCTGCTCTTGGTGAGAAGTTGGTGCTTCTTCAGTGTAGCAAGGTGCGATGGAGAGAGAGGAGGATTCTGATGAGGTACCATTTCACACCAGTCAGAATAGCTGCAATCCAAAAGTCAACAAGCAATAAATGCTGGAGAGGGTGTGGAGAAAAGGGAACCCTCTTACACTGTTGGTGGGAATGCAAATTAGTACAGCCACTATGGAGAACAGTGTGGAGATTCCTTAAAAAATTGCAAATAGAACTGCCTTATGATCCAGCAATCCCACTGCTGGGCATACACACTGAGGAAACCAGAATTGAAAGAGACACATGTACCCCAATGTTCATCGCAGCACTATTTATAATAGCCAGGACATGGAAGCAACCTAGATGTCCATCAGCAGATGAATGGATAAGAAAGCTGTGGTACATATACACAATTGAGTATTACTCAGCCATTAAAAAGAATACATCTGAATCAGTTCTAATGAGGTGGATGAAGCTGGAGCTGATTATACAGAGTGAAGTAAGCCAGAAAGAAAAACACCAATACAGTATACTTACACATATATATGGAATTTAGAATGATGGTAATGATAAACCTGTACGTGAGACAGCAAAAGAGACACAGATGTATAGAACAGCCTTTTGGACTCTGTGGGAGAGGGAGAGGGAGGGATGATTTGGGAGAATGGCAGTGCAACATGTATGATATCATAAGTGAAATGAATCACTGGTCTAGGCTCGATGCAGGATGTAGGATGCTTGGGACTGAGGCACAGGGATGATCCAGAGAGACGGTGTGGGGCGGGAGGGGGGAGGTGGGGGTCGGGATTGGGAGTTCATGACACTCGTGGCTGATTCATGTCAATGTATAGCAAAACGAATACAGTATTATAAAGCAAAACAAACTAAAAAATAAAAAAAAGAGAGAGAGAGAGGAGGGGGTAGGAGATTAAAGCCCTCAGCTAAGCAAATAAGATTTGACAAAGAGGCAAAGAATTTGGAGATGAATGTAGTGGGATGATGCCACTAGACAACTTGGGTCTGTGCTATCAGCTGTGTCACAATGGGAGACATGGTGGAAGGGTGTTAGGGGAATATATGAATGGCATGCTTAGAGAACACCCTCGTACTTTTCTTTCAGGATCTAAGCTGTTCCTTGGCTATAGACCAATAAAGACTCCTAAAAACCCAAAATGATAAACTGTTATTTTCCTATTTAAAAAAAAAATAAGTTACAGATCAGGTTTCCCTGGTGGGTCTGTGGTAAGGAATCAGCCTGCCAGTGCAGGAGATGGGGTTCATTCCCTGGGTTGGAGAGACCCCCTGGAGAAGGAAATGGTAACCCACTCTATTATTCTTGCCTGAGAAATCCTATGGACAGAGGAGCCTAGCAGGCTACAGTCCATGGGATCACAAAAAGGTTGAACTTGATTTAGCAAATAAGCTACAGAACAGATCATGGCTCTGTTTTCAGGGTCTTGTATTCTCTATAATTCACCTGTATTGTTTATTTAAATATCTATCACACTCCATACTTGCTCTGAATTTAGGCTTTGGTACATTTTGTTCTTTGAGTCTGGACTACTTCTCCTAGCTGTTGTCATGTCTGACTCTTTGCAACCCTATGGACTGTAGCCCAGCAGGCTCCTCTGTCCATAGTTTTTGCCAGGCAAAAATGCTGCAGTGGGTTGCCATTTCCCTCCTCCATGGGGTCTTTCTGACCCAAGGACTGAACCCATGTTTCCTGCATTGGCACGTGGATTCTTTACCACCGAGCCTCCTGGGCAGCCTGAAGAACATCTCCAGGAGAATATCATTTCCTTGACAAACATGCTTTAATCTTCCAAAATAAGGTTAGGTATCTTCTTTGGTGTTTTCACAGATCTTAAACTCACTAGAGCTCCATTACACTGTTTTGATGATACTACTTTACTCCCCTATCTCCCTAACCAATCTGGGAAGACAGGCATTTGTCTTTGGTTTTCATGGTATTAACCTGGCATTTACCTAGTGGGTACTGAATAAATAATTGTTTATTATTTGAAGAAATATACAAGTCCTTCTTACATACAACTACTAGTATTGCTTGCTAGAGACCTTTCAGGGAGGACTGACATGAGTTTCTGGCTTTCTCCATTCACAGTGACTGTAGATCTCTGAGATGGCAAGGCAGGCACCTGTCTTATGCTATCTCAGCCTATTCCCTGAACTACCAAGAATTTAAATTGCAGAGACTAAGTGAGCAACCCAACTTTCATTTCCACTAACTCTCTATATTTTTTTTAAAGTTTGTATGCCATGCTGCCAAGAGAGATTTTTAGAACAACTCCTATGAGTTTTCATTTCATTTCATTTGGACTGTGTGAGATGTATACTATGCTCTGTGTTAAATAGAGCTGTTACCACTTATTTGAGTTCTTTGGAAGGAAGACTTACCTAGATGCAAAGCAGGCAGAATAGAAGAATTTACATTTTAATGAATTATTTTATTCCCTTAGTAAAAACTCTTTGGGGAGCAGGACCTCAGACATTGACTGGTATTGACTTTTGGACTTTCGTGGATACTGCAGAGCAGGGGTATATATTATATATGTGTTAAGTGATGAGACAACTCATTATCTGTTCTGGACATGTGGAAGCAGTTAAATTACATTGTTCCCTAAACCCATCTAAGATCCCACCTGTTTGTATTTCCCTGTTATCTGCCATTTTGCTTAATAGTCCCAACCTCTGATCAATCAATACTTTATAGATGACAAATTTTCTATAAGATGAAATATGAATCATGGTTCTTAGCTATAAGGAAATTGAAATTTAATTGAGAAGGTAAAGATTGAAATGATTAGCAAGTAATACAGGGCAGAATGTGAAACAGGATATTCCTGGGCAAATACTTACCAAACATCTATTATGTGCCAGGCAATGTACAAGGAACTAGACCTACAGTAGTAAATAATAAAAATCTCTCACTATATGTACACATGCATGCTAATTCACTTCAGTCATGTCTAGCTTTGTGCAATCCTATGGACTATTAATGGAATATATGTATTTATATATTTACTGGAGTATTGCTTTACAATATGTTGCTTTCTGCTGTACAAAAAAGTGAATTGGCTATAAGTATATATATATATATCACCTCCCTATTGAACCTGCCTCCCTATCCTTCCCATACCACCCTCAATGTCATCACA
The DNA here is from genome assembly GCA_006408695.1 of Aepyceros melampus. Lineage (NCBI taxonomy): Eukaryota > Metazoa > Chordata > Mammalia > Artiodactyla > Bovidae > Aepyceros > Aepyceros melampus. Next base: position 30,055 of record SJXQ01009129.1, read on the forward strand.
GAGCACCGAGCTAAGCTCTCTGTGCTACACAGCAGGTTCCCACTAGCTATCTATTTTACACATGGTAATGTATGTATGTCAATACTACCCTCTCAGTTTGTCCCACATTTTCCTTCCCTCTCTGTGTTTGCATGTCTGTTCCTTACATCTCAATCTCTATTTCTGCCCTGCAAATAGGTTGATCTGTACCATTTTTCTATATTCTACATATATGCATTAATATACAATATTTTCTTTTCTCTTTCTGACTGCTGATTTCACTCTGTATGACAGAATCTAGTCCATCCACATCTCTACAAATGATCCCATTTCATTCCTTTTTATGGCTGAGTGGTATTCCATTGCATACATGTGTCTTGTCTTCTTTATCCATTCCTCTGTTGATGGACATTTAGGTTGCTTCCATGTCTTGGCTGTTGTAAATAGTTCTGTACTTAATAGTAGAGAAAATAAGAAATTAAAAAGCCAACTTTGGACCCACCCACCCCCAACCCCCAAATCCTCACTTGTCTTTAGCTGAAGATGGTATATTTAAGGTGCTGAGGAACTGGAATGGGGAAGGCTGTGAGCACCTGGTAACAGCATGATTGATTCACTGAAGAAGAATCAGAGGGACACAAGGCCATAACAAACTGCATGTGGAATCTTCATTCTGACCAGATTTCAAACCCTGAACCTTTAGAGTGGGAGCACTGACTCCAAGAACCTAACTACCAGAGAAATAACCCTCAGTTCAGTTCAGTCGCTCGGTCATGTTCGACTTGTTGCAACCCATAAATCACAGCATGCCAGGCCTCTTTGTCCATCACTAACTCCCAGAGTTCACTCAGACTCACATCCATCAAGTCAGTGATGCCATCCAGCCATCTCATCCTCTGTCGTCCCCTTCTCCTCCTGCCCCCGATCCCTCCCAGCATCAGAGTCTTTTCCAATGAGTCAACTCTTCGCATAAGGTGGCCAAAGTACTGGAGTTTCAGCTTCAGCATCATTCCTTCCAAAGAAATCCCAGGGCTGATCTTCAGAATAGACTGGTTGGATCTCCTTGCAGTCCAAGGGACTCTCAAGAGTCTCCTCCAGCACCACAGTTCAAAAGCATCAATTCTTCAGTGTTCAGCTTTCTTCACAGTCCAACTCTCACATCCATATATGACCGCTGGAAAAACCATAGCCTTGACTAGACGGACCTTTGTTGGCAAAGTAATGTCTCTGCTTTTCAATATGCTATCTAGGTTGGACATCACTTTTCTTCCAAGGAGTAAGAAAGTCTTTTAGTTTCTTGGCTGCAGTCACCATCTGCAGTGATTTTGGAGCCCAGAAAAATGAAGTCTGACACTGTTTCCACTGTTTCCCCATCTATTTCCCATGAAGTGATGGGGCCAGATGCCATGATCTTCATTTTCTGAATGTTGAGCTTTAAGCCAACTTTTTCACTCTCCTCTTTCACTTTCATCAAGAGGCTTTTTAGTTCCTCTTCACTTTCTGCCATAAGGGTGGTGTCATCTGCATATCTGAGGTTATTGATATTTCTCCCAACAATCTTGATTCCAGCTTGTGCTTCTTCCAGCCCAGCGTTTCTCATGATGTACTCTGCACATAAGTTAAATAAACAGGGTGCCAATATGCAGCCTTGACGTTCTCCTTTTCCTATTTGGAACCCTTCTGTTGTTCCATGTCCAGTTCTAACTATTGCTCCCTGACATGCATACAGATTTCCCAAGAGGCAGGTAGGGAGATCAAATAGTGAGAACTCACACAAAGGAAACCACTTCAATACAAGACCCAGCATCACCCAACCACCAATTGCACCCAGTGGAGGATACCTCATCTAAACAACAAACAAAACAAAAATACGAAGCCAATTATCAGAAGACAGGAGTGCCACCTCACTCAGCCTCACGCATCAGAGGAGAAACAAACAAACATATAAAAACTCAGTGCAAATCTCACCTTATATAAAGCTCACACAAACCACTGGGCTAAACTTAGAAGGGTAGAAACCAAAAGGAAGAAAGAATTCAACCTTCTTTAAGGAAAGAATTCAACTTTATTTGAAGCCTAGGAAAAGAAGACCTCAAACACAGTTACTTAAAAAAAAATGAAAAGGCAGAGAAATACTGCATAAATGAAGGAGCAAGCTAGAAACACAGAAGTCCGAATAAATGAAGAGGAAATAGGAAATTACCTGAAAAAGGATTCAGAATAAAGATAGCAAAGATGATGAAAAACTTTGAAAACAAAATGGAGAAAATGCAAGAATCAATTAACAAAGACCTAGAAGAGTTAAAGAATAAGCATACAGAAACAAACAACACAATTACTGAAGTTAAAAATACTCTAGAATGAAACAATAGCAGAATATCTGAAGCAGAACGAATCAGTGAGCTGGAAGATAAAATGGTGGAAATAACTTCTGAAGAGCAGACTAAAGTAAAAAGAATGAAAAGAGCTAAGGACAGTCTCAGAGACCTCTAGGACCATATCAAACACACCAAGATTTGAATTATAAGGTTCTCAGAAGAAAAAGTTAGAAAAAGAAAGGGTATGAGAAAAGTTTTGAAAATACTATAGTTGAAAATTTCCCCAACATGGAAAAAGAAATAGTCAATCAAGTCCAAGAGGCACAAAGAGTCCCATACAAGATAAACCCAAGGAGAAACAGGCCAAGACACTTACTAATCAAACGAATAAAGGCTAAACAAAAAGAAAGAAGATTAAAAGCAGCAAGGGAGAAGCAACAAGTCACATACAAGGGAACCCCATATGCTTAACAGCTGATCTTTCTGCAGAAACTCTGAATGCCAGAAGGGAATGGCACGGTATATTTTAAAGTACTGAAAGGGAAAAATCTACAACTAAGATTACTGTACCCAACAAGGATCTCATTCAAAATTGATGGAGAAATAAAGAGCTTTTCAGACAAGCAAAAGTTAACAGAATTTAGTACCACCAAACCAAGTTTACAACAAATGTGAAATGGACTTATATAGTCAAGAAATACAACAGAAGAGAAGAGATCTACAAAATCAACCCCAAACAATTAGAAAATGGCAATAGGAACATATATATCAATAATTACTTTAAACGTAAATGGATTAAATGCTCCAACCAAAAGACACAGACTGGCTGAATGGATACAAAAACAAGATCCATATATATTATTCTGTCTACAAGAAACCCACTCCAGACCTCAAGACACATATAGACTGAAAGTGAGAGGATGGAAAAATATATTCCATGCAAATGGGAAGAAAAAAAAAAAAGCTTGAATAGCAATCCTTATATCAGACAAAATAGACCTTAAAATAAAAAAGATTACAAGAGATAAGGAAGGACACTACATAATGATCAATGGATCAATCCAAGAGGAAGACATAACAATTGTAAATATCTATGCATCCAACATGGGAGAACCTCAATACATAAGACAAACGCTAACAGACATAAAAGTAGAAATTGACAGTAACACAATAATAGTAGGAGACTTTAACACCCCACTCACACCAATGGACAGATCATCAAAACAGAAAATTAATAAGGAAGCACAAGTCTGAAATGGTACATTAGATGAGATGGATCTCATTGATACTTTCTGGGTATTTTACCCAAATGCAGAAGAATACACCTTATTCTCATGTGCACATGAAACATTCTCCAGGATAGACCACATCTTGGGTACAAATCAAACTTCAGTAAATTTAAGGAAATTGAAATTGTATCAAGCATCTTCTCTGACAACAATGCTATGGGACTAGATATCAATTAAAAGAAAAAAAACTTAAGAAATACAAACACATGGAGATTAAACAACACATTTCTAAATAACCAAAAGTTTACTGAAGAAATCAAAAGAATTCTAGAAACAAATGACAATGAAAACACAACAACTCAAAACCTATGGGATGCAGCAAAAGCAGTTCTAAGAGGGAAGTTTATAGCAATACAATCCTAACTAAAGAAACAAGAAACACATGTACACCTGTGGTGAACTCATGTCAATGTATGGCAAAACCAATATGATATTGTAAAGTTAAAAAAAAGAAGAAGAAGAAGAAGAAAAGAAACACTTCAAATAGATAATCTAACTTTATAGCTAAAGCAGCTGGGAAAACAAGAAAAAAAAACAACCCAAAATTAGTAGAAGGAAAGAAATTATAAAGATCTGAGCAGAAATAAATGAAAAAGAAATGAAAGAAACAATAGTAAAGATTAATAAAACTAAAAGCTGGTTCTTTGAGAAGATAAAATTGACAAACCCTTAGCCAATCTCACCAAGAAGAAAAGAATAAACAAAATTAGAAATGAAAAAAGAGAGGTTACAACAGACAATGCAGAAATACAAAGCATTATAAGAGACTATTATGAACAACTATATGGCAATTAAATAGATAACCTGGAAGAAATGGACAGATTCTTAGAAAAGTTCAATCTTCCAAGACTGAACCAGAAAGAAATAGAAATTATGAACAACCCAATTACAAGCACTGAAATTGAAGCTGTGATAAAAAAAAATCTCCCCAAAAACAAAAGCCCAGGACCAGATGGCTTCACAGGAAAATTCTGTCACACATTGAAAGAAGAGCTACTGCCTATCCTTCTAAAACTCTTTCAAAACGTTGCAGAGGAAGGAACACTTCCAAACTCATTCTACGAGGCCACCATAACCCTGATACCAAAACCTGACAAAGCCAACACAAAAAAAGTACAGACCAATATCACTGATGAACATAGATGCAAAAATCCTCAACAAAATTTTAGCAAAAAGAATTCAGCAGCACATCAAAAAGCTCATACACCATGACAAGTTGAGTTTATTCCAAGAATGCAAGGATTCTTCGATATACACAAATCAATCAATGTGATACACCATATAAACAAATTGAAAGATAAAAACCATATGATAATCTCAATAAATGCAGAAAAAAACTTTGACAAAATTCAGCACCTATTTATGATTAAAACTATTCAAAAAATGGGCATAGAAGGAAGCTACCTCAACATAATAAAGGCCATTATGATGAGCATACAGCAAACATTATTCTCAATGGTGAAAAACTAAAAACATTCCCACTAAGATCAGGAATAAGACAAAGATGTCCACTTTTTCCACTATAATTCAACATAGTTCTGAAAGTCCTAGCTATAGCAATCAGAGAAGAAAAAGAATTAAATGGAATCCAGACTAGAGAAGAAGTAAATCTCTCACTGTTTGCAGATGACATGATATTGTACATAGAACACTCTAAAGATAGTACCAGAAAATTACTAGAGCTAATCAGTGAATTTAGTAAACTTGCAGAATACAGCATCAATACACAGAAATCACTTGCATTTCTATATGCTAACAATGAAAAATCAGAAAGAGAAATTAAGGAATCAATCCCATTTACCACTACAACAAAAAGAATTAAATATCTAGGAATAAACATACTTAAGGAGACAAAAGTACTGTACACAGAAAATTATAAGACACTAATTAAAGTAATCAAAGATGACATAAACAGATGGAGAAATATTCCATATTCTTGGGTAGGAAGAATCAATATTGTGAAAATGATGATACTACCAAATGCAATCTACCAATTTAAAGCAAACCCTATCAAATTACCAATGGCATTTTTCACAGAACTAGAACAAAAAATTCCACTATTCATATGGAAAGAAAAAAGAACCCAAATAGCCAAAACAGTCTTAAGAATGAAGAATGGAGCTGGAGGAATCAAGCTTCCTGGCTTCAGGTTATACTACGAAGCTACAGTCATCAAGACAGTATGGTACTGGCACAAAAACAGAAGTATAGACCAATGGAACTAGATAGAAAGGCAGAAATGCACCTATGGGTACCTTATTTTTGACAAAGGAGGCAAGAGTATACAATAGGGGCAAAGACAGCCTCGTAAATAAGAGGTGCTGGGGAAAAACGGACAGGTACCTGTAAAAGAATGAAATGAAAACTCTTCCTAACACCATGCTGCTGCTGCTGCTAAGTAGCTTCAGTCGTGTCCGACTCTCTGTGACCCCATAGACGGCAGCCCACCAGGCTCCCCCGTCCCTGGGATTCTCCAGGCAAGAACACTGGAGTGGGTTGCCATTTCCTTCTCCAATGCGTGAAAGTGAAAAGTGAAAGCAAAGTCGCTCAGTCGTGTCAGATTCTTCGCGACCCCGTGGACCACAGCTTACCAGGCTCCCCCATCCATGGGATTCTGCAGGCAAGAGTACTGGAGTGGGCTGCCATTGCCTTCTCCTCCTGACACCATACACAAAGATAAACTCAAAATGGATTAAAGACCTAAATGTAAGACCAGAAACGATCAAACTGTTAGAGGAAAACATAAGCAGAACACTTGATGACATAATCTAAGCAAGATCCTCTATGACCCACCTCCTAGAGTAATGGAAATAAAAACAAAATAAACAAGGGGGACCTGATGAAACTTTAAAGCTTTTCACACAAAGGAAACTATAAGCAAGGTGAAAAGACAACCCTCAAAATGAGAGAAAATAATAGCAAATGAAACCACTGCCAAAGGATTAATTCCCAAAATATACATGCAGCTCATACAACTCAATACCAGAAAAACAAACAACCCAATCAAAAAGTGGGATAAAAGACTTAAGCAGATATTTCTCCAAAGAAGACATACAGATGGCTAACACATGAGAAGATGCTCAACATCACTCATTTTTCAGTTCAGTTCAGTCGCTCAGTCATGTCTGACTCTCTGCAACCCCATGCATCGTAGCACGCCAGGCCTCCCTGAGAAATGGCAATCAAAACTACAGTGAGATATCACTTCACACCTTCAGAATGGCCCTCATCAAAAAGTCTACAAACAATAAATGCTGAAAGGGTGTGGAGAAAAGGGAACCCTTTTGCACTTTTGATGGGAATGTAAATTGATACAGCCACTATAGAAAATGGTTTGGAGATTCCTTGAAAAAGTAGTAAAACCACCATATGACATGGTATATGGCATATACCCTGAGGAAACCAAAATTGAGAGACACATGTATCCCATTGTTCATTGCAGCACTATTTACAATAGCTAGAACATGGAAGAAATCTAGATGTCCACTGACAAATGAAAGGATAAAGAAGTTGTGAGATATAATACACACACACACACACACACACAATGGAATATTACTCAGCCATAAAAAGGAACACACATGAGTCAGTTCTAATGACGTGGATGAACCTAGAACCTATTATGCAGAGTGAAATGAGTCAGAAAGGGAAAGATAAAGACCATATTTTAACACATATATACAGAATCTAGAAAAATGGTACTGAGGAATTTATCTATAGGGCAACAGTGGAGAAAGAGAGAGAACAGACTTACGGACATGGGGAAAGGGAAGGAGATGATGAGATATATGGAAAGAGTAACATGGAAACTCACATTACCATATATAAAATAGATAGCCAACAGGAATTTGCTGTATGGACCAGGAAACTCAAACAGGGGCTCTGTAGCAACCTAAAGGGGTGGGATGGAGAGGGAGAGGGGAGAGAGTTCCTAAAGGGAGGGGATATATGTATATCTATAGCTGATTCATGTTGAGGTTTGACAGAAAACAGCAAAATTCTGTAAAGCAATTATCCTTCAATAAATAATACTTTTAAAAAGCAAACTTTGATTAAAGATTATATCAGAGTTCAGTGCTAGTAGAAGGAAAATAAAACAGGATGATATGATAAATATGGATAGGAGTGTGGTAGAAAATAGGAGAAACACTTTTGAAATGTGTTGTTTTATATTGGGTTGTCATGAGCTTTTGCTTGAGTTACTAGAAAGAGTCAGCCATGTGGAGGTTTAGAGGAACAGATTCCTGACAGAGGGAATAGTAAAGATCAACGTTTACTTTTGTAAAGTGGGTCCAATTAATGGGAGAGAGAGAAAAGAAAGCACTAATGGACAGGGGGGTGTTGTTATCAACAGCACAGAGAACTGTTAGGTCTGTTTGTCTACGTTGTTTCCGTATTATTACTTAATGCTTGTGAGACTGAGATGCACTATTGAAGCTTTACAGAGATGGGTTATATACTTGTTACTTTTTTAATGATTAAAAATGCCAATACTTTTTTGTTTTATATTTTGAGTAAGTAATGCAAAGAGTTAGACATGACTGAGCTACTGAACTGAACTGAACTAATGCTAGGACACAGAATTTAAGCAAACACAGTGAGATGTGTTCTTTTTGCCCCACCCTACAGGCACCCCAACTCCCCACTGAGGGGTAATAAGTGCCCAGCCGTGTGTTCTTGCAATCTCTTTCCCATCTTCATTGTTTATTTCTTAAGCCTTCTCTTTTGATTTTTATTAGATGCTTAGGATTCTGTTTTGCCTATGTGTTAGTGATAAGCTTCCTCAATAGCTTTTATTTCTAAAGGATGTTTTGCTACTCTTAAATTTGTAATAGTAGATTATTTTCCTTAAAACAGTCTTAGGAGGACTAGGGGTTACATGTGGGCAAAATAGTACAATGGTAACTGAATATCTTCAATTTTTCAAGTGCATAGAATTCACAGGTTAATTGCAGATAAGGATAAATTATTTTTTTAAAGAAACAGTATAAATGAGTTGAAAAAAGAATCTCTGAATTAGGCATCCAATGATTTGAATGCTGGATATGTCTCTCTGCTTAACTCATGTCATGAAATTACATATATCACCTAACTCTGGTCTCATTTTCACATCTATTAAGTGGAAGAGGTGGTCTCTTTGCTTTTTAATAATTCTCTAATTTTAGCTGAAGACAGAAGTTTTACTCCACATGCTTATCTATGGAATTTCACTAATTCAGCATAGCCATGCAGTTATATTCCCACTGGGAAATGAAAGGTTTAAATAAGAATTCACAAATACATTTTTTGACATATCTAAGGCAGCATTTACATTATATTTGCTCCATTTTGATGATATGATAAATTGACTCATTTCATAGTATATTTGGCCATTCACATTACCTCATCTTATGTCATTTACAAAGTAGGTGTTATGTAAATATCTATCAACTTTCTGACTATGGTTGCTAATTCATATAAAATAATTGTGTAAGACCATGAATTATTACCCCTTGCTGTCCCTTCTCCCTTTGCCTTCAGTCTTTTCCAGTATCAACGTCTTTTCCAATGAGTCAGGTCTTGGCATCAAGTGGACAAAGTATTGGAGCTTCAACTTCAGCAGCAGTCCTTTCAGAGGACTGATTTTCTTTAGGATTGACTGGTTTGATATCCTTGCAGTCCAAGGGACTCTTAAGAATCTTCTCCAGTACCAGTTTAAAAGCATCAATTTTTTGGTGCTCATAGTTAGATACCATCACTGACACAATGGACATGAATTTGAGCAAACTCCAGGAGATAGTGGAGGACAGAGGAGCCTGGCATACTGTAGTCCATGGGGTTGCAAAGAGTTGGCCACAACTTAGCAACTGAACAACAACAATGAATTATCAAGCCATGTCACTGATCTTTAGAAATAGCAGGGAGCTTATCCCTCAAGATGAAGCAGCTAGCTGAGTTACATGAGAGAAACAAACCAGGTAGTTAATTTTATCTGGGCCACTCTGTGGAGAACTGGTGCTATAAAGTAACATAGAAAAAAGTTTCCTGTTTTAGTATATGTGCTGCCAAAGTGAGCACAGAAAACGCAGTTCCTGGGTTCCAGGGAATAAGCAGTTCTGATTCCAGAGATTGAAACTCCTCTGTTAAAATAATCACATCAAGCGCTCATTCACTGTTTCAATAAGAATTAAGAATGTACTCTATGTGCTAGTTGTCTACTTGAGAGATACAGCTTCTGTATTTCTAGAGGAATATGTAAGCCATTCAAATGCAGGATGCAGGATGCTTGGGACTGATGCACCGGGATAATCCAGAGAGAGGGTGTGGGGCGGGAGGGGGGAGGTGGGGGT
>SJXQ01009130.1:0-19504 GCA_006408695.1 Aepyceros melampus
TGAGATGGCTGGATGGCATCAAGGACTCAATGGACGTGAGTCTGAGTGAACTCCAGGAGTTGGTGATGGACAGGGAGGCTTGGCGTACTGCGATTCATGGGGTTGCAAAGAGTCGGACACGACTGAGCGACTGAACTGAACTGAACTGATGGAAATGGATACTGTACAATATTGTGGAACAGAATAGATTGTGGGCAAGTGAAATGCACCACCACCAACCACACCAAAAGCCAATCTTCATCCAAAGAAGGTGATGTTGTGTATACGGTGGGATTGCAATGGGATCCTCTATTATGAGCTTCTTTCAGAAAACCAAATGATTAATTCCAACAAGTACTACTCCCATTAGACCAACTGAAAGCAGCTCTCTATGAAAAACATCCAGAATTAGTCAACAGAAAATGTATAATCTTCCATCAGGATAACGCAAGACTGCATGTTTCTTTGATGACCAGGCAAAAAACTGTTACAGATTGGCTGGGAAGTTCTGACTGATCCCCGTATCCACCAGACATTTTACTTTTGGACTTCCATTTATTTCAGTCTTTACAAAATTCTTTTAATGGAAAAAAATCAATTCCCTGGAAAACTGTAAAAGATATCTAGAACAGTTCTTTGCTCAAAAAAATTTTTTTTAAAAATTTAAAAGATGGAATTATGCAGTTGCCTGGAAAATGGTAGAAGGTAGTGGAACAAAACAGTGCTGTTCAATCAAGTTCTTGGTGACAATCAACCAGAGCAAGAAGAACTCTGAGAGACGGCTCCAGGAAAAGTTAAATTAGGAAGACTACCCATGTCCTTTGGCCACATGGAAAACAGTACTGACAAGCAGTTGAATGAGGAAAGAAGAATTATTGATGGTTTTATATATATAAACTAATCAAATGAAAAATGGATAAATTTCAGAAGGGTAGGAGGAACTTTCATGGAAAAAAATGTAATCATTACACACTACTTTTCCTAGCAGTTAATGATATTTACATGGTCATAAATAGCAAATAAAAATTTAACCCAAAATTGTGAAAATTAAAAAGTTCTTGATGAAAATTAAAACTGTGTCTTGTCTTTTTACTTAAAAACCAAAGAAACTTTTTAGCCAACCATAAAAAAAAACTCCTGCAAAAGGCAGTCAAGGCTCTAATCTCACTAGAGCTCTAACTTAACACCAAAACCAACAAAAACAAGAAAGGGAATAGGTGTTAAGTATGACATCATGAGTTACAGTGATAGCCCTATCCCTAAATTTTACACCTATTACATGCACTACCTGACCTGGCTAAACAGGGATAACAAAGTACTTCTATTAAAAACAAAAAGAAAATAGATGTGCTGTTGCATGTACAATCCAACACAAGAGCAAACAACAGAGTACTCATCATGCCATTCACAAGTTGCATTTCTGAGTAATCTGTAAGTTCTAAGGTAAAGAGATTTACAGGTATATATATATACATTTACATATACTAAGTATTAAGAAAACTTCTCAGTAACTGCTAGTTTTTTGCTTTTCTTAAGAGAGTGATCACATGTGATTAGCAAAATGCTGAAAGACTAAAGGAACAGAATCTAGATTAAAAGATTAGAAAATCTTCTAAGTGAAAAATTCCTCTGGAAATAACTGAACTGATTATGGAACAGTCACTTGCTAAAACAACAATTACTTTTAATCACCAAATTATACCAGATTTTATAGGTATTACAAACCGTATAAAGAAGAATAGTGTTTATTCCTTGGAAGAAAAGCTATGAAAAACCTAGACAGCATATTAAAAAGCAGAGACATTACTTTGTCGACAATGATGCATATAGTCATAGCTATGGTTTCTCCAGTAGTCATGTATGGATGAGAGTTGAACTATAAAGAAAGCTGAGCACCAAAGAATTGATGCTTTTGAACTGTGGTGTTGGAGAAGACTCTTGAGAGTCCCTTGGACTGCAAGGAGATCCAACCAGACTAAGGAAATCAGTCCTGAATATTCATTGGAAGGACAGATGCTGAAGCTGAAGCTCCAATACTTTGACCTCCTGATGCGAAGAACTGACTATTGGAAAAGACCCTGATGCTGGGAAAGATTGAAGGCAGGATGAGAAGGGGACAACAGAGGACGAGATGGTTGGATGGCATCACTGGCTCAATGGACATGAGATTGAGCAAGCTCTGGGAGTTGGTGATGGACAGGGAGGCCTGGGGTGTTGCAGTCCATGGGGTCACAAAGAGTCAGACATGACTGAGCCCCTAAATGGAACTGAACTAAACTGATCAAGAAGAAACTAAATTTTAATACATGAGAAACATTTTTAAGCTTATCTACTCCTTTCTTCTTGCCTGACACTTAGGGTTCCTATTTTACTACTTTTCACTTGGTTAAGACTACAAAATACAAACATCAGATTCCTGTCTGCAGACCTCAAAGTCTATCAGGGCCACACACTGAGTTCCCTCCCTGTTCAGGCTTCAGGATCAGGCACTGCTCTGCCACAACCAGAAGGGGGCAGCACTCGAAGCCCGTTGGTACTGGGTATGTTCCCTCATGGTTATTTAGGCTCAGGGGACCGCTGACTCAACAAAGATCATCAGCTGAGTCCCCAGTCTGTGTAAGAACAGTTTGAAACCCCTGCCCCGTGGAGATTTGGAGATACTCCCAAATACACTTTCTAAAGATTAGAGATTGAGATCAATTCCCTCATTTCATGAATGAGACTTGTGTCCATGAGACCATCCCTAACCTGCCCACCTGTCCACCTGGCTGTCCAGCAGAGCCAGTTAGAGCTCATGTCTATCTCTTGCCTCCTAACCCAGCAGAGGCTTCATTAAGATTAGCTTCTCTTCAAAACTCCCAATGTCTTTGCCTTTCTCCCTCCCAAGGGTCCTCTCACCCATGACCTAACTTGACAGCCCCTAACTACTAATGACTCTGCCAAGGTGGATAGTCTTTCCTTAGGCAAGTCCAAGACAACACAATAGCGTGTTCTGTACAATTATGCAAGTTGTAGAGAAGTCTGAGAACATGTTCTTGGAAGTTCTTGGAAGAACAAAACATCTTAGTTTATAATGTTGCATGGTTTATACAAGAGAAATTTGGTAATTGGTCATAGGGTGACTCGAAAGGTAAAGAATCCACCTGCAACGCAGAAGACCTGAGTTTGATCCCTGGGTTGGGAAGCTCCCCTGGAGGAGGGCATGGAAACCCACTCCAGTATTCTTGCCTGGAGAATCCCCACAGAGGAGCCTGGTGGGCAATAGTCCATGGGGTCACAAAGAGACACAACTTAGCGACTGAAAAACAACATACAAAGTATGTGTCAACACTCACATGAAGTAACATTATAATGGAATTTTAGTGGCACTTTCCATAAATGCTTCAAGTGGGTTATGACAAGAAATACCAAGCAGGAGGCAAATCTACTCTATTAAAGTAGGGTAGGTCAGGCATCTTGTATGAGTTCCCATGTGCAAAAGGTATAGGGATGTGGTTGTATATTTTTGTTCTATATATTTACATAGAAAATACTACTGTTTTGCTGGTGGAGATGAAAGGTGCTGAGTCAGAAGTAGGTGAACACAATGCAGGTGGCACAACAGAGTCACAGGCATGAAAGACAGGAGGAGTCTACAGAGCCTGGACATTTGCTCTGTGGTGCCCGCTCTGACGGCAGCCAGGCTCCTGGACTCTGCTCTGGAGGGTGGACCTTCTGGTAGAGGTGTCTCCTCTCTGAGTCCTTCCAGTCCTGGGGTGGGAGCAGCTTCCTGCATTTGCTAATTGCTGAGCTGTCTCATCTACCACTGCTTTGCCCTTTTCTTTGTTCTTTCATTTCCTGTGTAACTAATTTCCTGCATGGAATCCCCCCCTCCCCTGCCACAGTTTGGGTCTCTTGATTAATCCACATTGATACAGGAGGATGTGCACAAAGAACTATAAAGCTGGAGGCGGGAGGAGACTTTCAGTTGTCTGTAAAGGGGCTGCACTGGGAGCACAAACTTGAGAACTTTTGGAGAGTTGTCCCCATTGTTTTTCCTATTTGCTAAATTTCAGAAATAAACCAAGTGCTGGGAAAATCTTTGTAATTTCACCAGTTCTCCCTGTCAGTTGCCACACAGTACAACCCTTCAGCTTGGAATCACTGATACTCACTATGCCCACCTGCTCTCTCCTCCTGCCCCTGGCTTCCACCAAAGTAGCCAGAACCATCCAGAAGCTTAGGATAGAGGAGCTCCCACCCTACCCCACAGCAAAGATCCAAATCACTCACACTATATAATAAGATATTTGATAACATTAAGACATAAAACATATACTGATTGATCCAAAGTCTCGGGTCTCTAACAACTGATTGTGTATTTTTTAGTTAATCCTTTCTATACTGCAGCATTTTGTCTCTTCAGTCCTACAAATTCTAATATTATAAATGCATTTACTTTAAATTCAAAATATGATAACCCTTTGAAAGTTCTCTTGAAAGTGAGATAAATAACAAAATGTCAAATGCCTTGGGCTGACTTTATTTTTAGTGTTAGTAAGTGTTAGTCTCTCAGTCGCGTCTGACTCTTTGTGATTCCATGGATTGTAGCCCACCACGTTCCTCTGTCCATGAAATTCTCCAAGCAAGAATACCACAGTGGTTTGCCATTTCTTTCTCTGGAGTTCCTATAGGGGAAATTAGAATTGGATGCCTCAAGTCCAAGGGAGCCCCCCAGGCATGTTCATTAACCAGAGCATTCCTTTCCTTTGTAAAGCACTTCTGACTGCCAGATTGTTTAATTGTGAGCCATACAGAGGCCATTGCTTTTTGATCCTAACATATCTAATATGCACCCCAAAGAGCTTTCCTTCAGGACAGATGAAATATTTCCCATTTTTGCAAGCTTTAAAACACCAAAACACAAAAGATGCAGACAAATTCCAACAAAAATGGTACAAGACAGATTCCAGCATCAATGCATACAGATGAACCAGCCACCAATAAATTTATTTACCCTATAATAAATAAATTTACCCTATAAAATAAGTGAACTAATTCTATCTAGGTTACCCACTCCCACAAGAACTAGTTCCCAAATGAACCAGTTCCAAATGAACCAGTTCCCAAATCAGGTAAATAAATTTATCATCATATGAGCTATGATGGGCTTGCCCCATGAGAACTAGTTCCCAATGAACTGGTTCAGGGTAGAGTCCAAGAACACCTCCCCTCTGTAAATGGGTACCCAACCAAATTAGCTTGTCCTATAAAGGAAAAGCCCAGATTAAGGGGAAAAAATGTTTCCGGTGTACACACCAGAGCAACTTATCCTTCAAATTCGAGCCCGTCAGCTCTTAACACAAAATGACACACAAAACAAGTGAACCAGTTGAACCAGCTATTGAATTGGGTAGACTTACCCTACAACCAAAATAGAGTCTGTATACTCTAGAAGTTTGTCAGTTTCCTGTCTCAATAGTCAATCTCTGAGGGCAGTTGGTACCTCTTCAAGGAATCTTGAAGGAAAGAACCTCAGGACAAACGATCCCAGCAGCCGCTAGGGTCTTGCTCCAATATTCCCTGAATGGTGCCAGCTAGCCACGAGCAGCAGGGCTCCTGGCTGGCTAAGCCAAATTGTTACCAAGTCCAAGCTCACTCTGCTCACCACATGACAGGCAATGAATCTGAGAGACAAGGACTTGAGGCAAGGAAAAGACCTTAATTGGGGAGCTGGCACACCAAGAAGACTGCAGGCTAGTGCCTCAAAACAACCAGCTTTATTTTTAATCTCTATTAATTGCAAACCTCATTCCTGATTCAGAATTTTTATAACATACTTCCATGGTAAATGGGCAAGTCACATTTTGTATCATGTGTAAAATCTCAAAATCCTCCAATAAATCTATGTCACAGTTATCCTTGAGCAGTCATAATTGTGAAATTAAGGATTTTTTACCTTATCCCAAAAAGCAGTGAAATCTTGCATGTTCACAATTGTTCCACCATCTGATGGCAGCTGATGATTGCACTGTGGTAGCTCATCAAGTAACAGAAAGTTCTACAGAAAAAGGAAAAACACAGATTGTTTAAAGTATAGGAACAAAGCACAAGCAAAATAATTGCTTTCATGGAATTTGCAGTATATTTTACAACTGTATTTCATCATGTATTCTGCTACTAAGTCACTTCAGTCGTGTCCGACTCTGTGCGACCCCATAGACAGCAGCCCACCAGGCTCCCCTGTCCCTGGGATTCTCCAGGCAAGAACACTGGAGTGGGTTGCCATTTCCTTCTCCAATGCATGAAAGTGAAAAGTGAAAGTGAAGTCGCTCAGTCGTGTCTGACTCTTAGCGACCCCATGGACTGCAGCCCACCAGGCTCCTCCGTCTATGGGATTTTCCAGGCAAGAGTACTGGAGTGGGGTGCCATTGCCTTCTTTGTCACTATGTGTTAGGTCATTAGAAATACTAAATAATATGTAGTATAAACTATTATAGCATATAAGTAAGTAAAGTCACTCAGTCGTGTCCGACTCTTTGTGACCCCATGGACTGCAGCCCACCAGGCTCCTCAGTCCATGGGATTCTCCAAGCAAGAATACTGGAGTGGGTTGCCATTTCCTTCTCCAGGGGATCTTCCCGACCCAGGGATCGAACCTGGGTCTCCCGCATTGGAGGCAGATGCTTTAACCTCTGAGCCACCAGGGAATATACACATACAGCTTAGAGTGTGTATATATGTACACACACACACACACACACACATACAAAGAGTTCCAGGCCATGGAGCTATCTTTGTAACTTTCTTAACAAGTATACTGGCTCCCCTTTAAAGAACAAATATGTCTCCAAATTTGAACAATACAACAAACAATATCAAGATCTGGGACATTTTTATTGTGTCATTAACAATACACACAGGTTTTGACAGAAAATGATTCCATAAATATTTACTGAATCCCACCAGGTTCCAAGCACCATGCGACACTGCTGGGAACACAGAGAGTAAGGTCATTCCCAGGCCTTCAGCAGTCAGGTGGCAAAGGACAGGCTGGGAACATAAGACCTATGGAAGAAACTCTGAATGAAAGCCTTACTCTGCTTTCCTCCTCCTGTGTATCAAATCCCTATCACTGCTTGTCATTAACTATCATTAAAATCATCATTCTTAAAAGATAATGCTATTAAGTCTCTTCTCTTTCTTACTTTTCACAAGCATCTTTTCACAAACACTTGTCTCTGCTCCTTAGTCAAAGTCCTCTCCTCCTCAACAGAATGATCACATCTTCTACTTCTTGCTATTTTCCACACCAATTATTAATAGAAACTATTTGGCTGAATAAAATAAAGTCCTGAAAATCATTAGAAAACTAATATAATCATATACAGGAAACTCCGTCTTACCCTTTAAATGCTAGAAATAATTCAATGAGAAAAGACACAGTGGGAGAGACATTGAACAACAGAGACCACTCCCACCGCCACCCCCCAAGTACTATGAACATGTAGCAGAGACTACTGGCTGTCCTCAAAACCTGCTCTCTTTCTTCCGTGCTAACAAGACCTTGGGTTTTAGCTGCACATGGCAACCTGAAAAGAGGCCCTCTCTCTCCAGCCTCCTGAGCAGATAGGAACAGCCACATGATTAAATCCAGGTCAGTGGAGGGTGACAACAACCAGGACCTTTCTCCACCCCATGGCTTGAGCGTTGGAGGCTGCCAGCCTGGTCAAGATCACAATGCATTTGACATCATGGAGGATCATAATAGCCATGGAGCTTGTTGCTCCAGCGTTGAGTTGGACCCTCCAAGAAGTTTCTGTGGCACTAGAACAAGGCCAGGTTACTCCAACTGAGCTGCAAATTATATCCCTCTCCCAAAAGATATGCTGAAGTCCTATCTAGGAACTCCAGTTACATCAAAATGTGACTTTATTTGGGATTAGGGTCTGATTAAGATGCAATCATACTGGAGTAGGGGAGCCCTGAATCTAATATGACTGATGTCCTTATAAGAATACCCAGAGACAAACACAGGCAGAAAACAGCCACCTGAAGAAAACAGAAACTGGAGTGGTGGCAGTTAAAAACCAAGGAACCCAAGGTTTGCCTGCAGTCACCAAAATCTAGAAGAGGCAAAGAAAGATTCTCCCTGTGACCAGAATTCAGAGGGATCAGTGACCCTGCTGACACCTTGATTTCAGACTTCCAACCTCCAAACTGGGAAACAATAAATTTCTGTTGTTTTAAGCACCTGGTTTATAGTACTTGGTTATGGCAGCCCCAGAAAACAGATACAAAGCCTTACAAGGTTTCTTGCATGAGTGAAAAACAAACTATATTTCTGTGAAAAGTAGCTTTATCATGCATAATTCTAGGACCTACAGGCACAGAATTTTAACCAACAACGGGGTCAACTGAAACAAACATGTGATGGTGTTCAAAAAAGAAAATGAATGTGAATAGTAACCTACTACCCTAAACCTCATAAATAGCCTTCAAGTCCTTATCTATTATGCCTTAAAGCTACAAATTTGATAACCACCTTCTACTTCAAAAGAACAACTGTTCCTCCTTTGTCACCAAGCCCTGGTGGTGGCAGGCAGGGCACAAGGACCACGTTGGGTTGGACCCTCCAAGAAATTTCTGCGGCACTAGAACAAGGCCAGGTTACTCCAACTGAGCTCTGTCAGAGATAGCTCTCCTTTATCAAGAAGACCAACTTACTGTATCAGAAGAGGTGGTCTTAAGCAAGTTGAAGAATCAGAGAAAAGATATAAGAAAGATCACTCACTGGGGCATTTAGATGAAATTCCTATTGCAGTAGAAGACAGCTTTAGCACATCTGGCATTGAGACAACATGTGCATCAAACATGCTGAAAAGTTATGTATCACCTTAAAATGCCACAGAGGTTGTTGGATCAGGGAGCTCTGTTAATGGTAAAAACAAACTTAGATGAGTTTGTTATGGGATACAGAAGCACAGATGACATTTTTGGACCAGTTAAAAACCCATGGAGTTATTCAAAACTATATAGAGAAAAGAGGAAGCAGAAGTCTCATGGTGAGAATAAGGATTCAAATTGGCTTATAACTGGAGGAAGCTCAGGGGGAGTGCAGTGGCTGTGTCAGCATTCACTTGCTTCGCTGCTTTAGGACCAGATTCCAGAGGATCAACCAGCAATCCAGCTGTCCACTATGAGGCTGTTGGTTTAAAATCCAGCTATGACTTAGTTTCTGTCATGGCCCCATTCCCCTGGTGAATTCAATGATGTGCCCAGAATCTTAACTAGATGTGTCGATGATGCGCCATTGTGTTGAGTATACTAGCTGGGCAGGATCACTAAGATTCTACCACAGTTCAAGATCCTGTTAAAACCATTTATGCTTCCCAGTTTAACAGATGTGAGCCAACGATGTATAGGAACTCCAAAGGAATATCTTATACCAGAATTGTCAAGTGAAGTACAATCTCTTTGGTCCAAAGCTGCTAATTTCTTTGAGTCTGAGGGGGCCAAAGTACTTGAAGTGTCCCTGCCCCAACCAGTTATTCAGTTGTCTGCTACCATGTACTGTGTACACCAGAAGTGGCATCAAATATGGCAAGATTTGATAGGTTAGAACATGGTCACTGATTTGACATTGATGTGTCTACTGGAGCCATGTATGCTGCAACTAAACAAGAAAGGTTCAATGATGTGGTGAGGGGAAGAATCCTCTCAGGAAACTTTCTTATTAAAAGAAAATTATGAGAACTATTTTATCAAAGCAGAGAAAATGAGATGACTCGTTGCTAGTGATTTTGTGAGTATTTTTAACTCTGGAGTAGATGTTTTGCTAACTTCCACGACCTTGAGTGAGGCAATGCCATACACAAAGTGCATCAAAGAAGACAACAGAACATGAATTGCCCAGGGTGAAATTTTTACACAGACTGTAAATATGGCAGAATTGCCAGTGATGAGTGTCCCTGTCAAGCCAAGGATTGTCAATAGGACTGCAGTTTAATGGTTGTGCATTTTGTGACCAGCTGCTTTTTTACAGTTTGCAAATGGTTTGAAAAACAAGTATAGTTTCCTGTTACTCAACTTCTCAAACTAATGGATGATTGTTCATCAATCTTTGAAAATTAAAAGTTATCTCTGCTTCTCTAAAATACTAATAATAACTATACCATGCAAATTATAATGACTTTTAAAGTTTTTATATTCTAGACAATTCAAGTGATCTTGTAATGTGGTTCATTGTCAGTACAGTTATTCTTGAAACCACTTTTTAAAATTCTTGTGATGAGGTTAATTATAAAAAATCTGTCAGCATTTATTAAGCATCCACTAAGTATAAACAAAGTATAGGATTTCTATTATAATATAATATACCTGTTCCTGAAAAATGATGCATTCTGCAAAAATGTTCATTAAAAACAACACTGCCTACAGTACAAGTAAGCTTAGGGGTAAATCTATCAAAACTTCTACATCTTTACAACCAAAGCACTAACAAAATCACTGGTACCCTTATTTTTGACAAAGGAGGCAAGAATATACAATGGGGCAAAGATAGTTTTCTCAATAAGTGCTTCTGGGAAAACTGGATAGTTACATGTAAAAGAATAGAATTAAAATACCTCCTAACACCATCAGTTCAGTTCAGTTGCTCAGTCATGTCCGACTCTTTGCGACCCCATGAATCACAGCATGCCAGGCCTCCCTGTCCATCACCAACTCCTGGAGTTCACTCAGGCTCACATCCATTGAGTCCGTGATGCCATCCAGCCATCTCATCCTCTGTCATCCCCTTCTCCTCCTGCCCCCAATCCTTCCCAATATCAGAGTCTTTTCCAATGAGTCAACTCTTCGCATGAGATGTCCAAAGTACTGGAGTTTCAGCTTTAGCATCATTCCTTCCAAAGAAATCCCAGGGTTGATCTCCTTCAGAATGGACTGGTTGGATCTCCTTGCTCAAGGGACTCTCAAGAGTCTTCTCCAACACCACAGTTCAAAAGCATCAATTCTTAACACCATACACAAAGATAAACTCAAAATGGATTAAAGATCTAAATATAAGACTATCAACTATAGAATCTTAGAGGAAAACATAGGCAAAATAGTCTATGACATAAATCACAGCAAGATCCTCTATGACTCACCTCCTACAGTAATGGAAATAAAAACATAAATTAACAATGGGACCTAAGTAAAAGCTTTTGCACAGTAAAGAAAATTGTAAACAAGATGAAAAGACAACGCTTAGAATGGGAAAAAAATAATAGCAAATGAAACACTGACAAAGGGTTAATTTCAAAACTATACAGGCAGCTTATATAAATCAATTCCAGAAAAACAAATAACCCAATCAAAAAGTGGGCAAAAGACCTAAGCAAACATTTCTCCAAAGAAAAGATACAGATGGCTAATAATTACATGAAAAGATGTTCAACATCTTTCATTATTAGAGAAATGCAAATCAAAACTACAATGAGATATCATCTCATGCCAGTCAGAATGGCCATCATCAAAAAGTCTACAAACAATAAATGCTGGAGATGGCATGGAGAAAATGTAACCCTCTTGCACTGTTGCTGGGAATGTAAATTGATATAGCCACTATGGAGAACAGTATTAAAATTCCTTTAAAAACTAGGAATAAAACCACCATACGACCCTGCAATCCCACTACAGAGCACATACCCTGAGGAAGCTAAAATTTAAAAAGACACATGTACCCCGATGTTCACTGCAGCTCTAGTTACGATAGCTAGGACACGGAATCAAACTAAATGTCTATCAACAGATGAATAGATAAAGAAGGTTTGAGCAAAGACCAAAGGAGATTTAGCCAGCTGCAGACCGGCCCCTCACCCACGCCCCCACCCACCAGAGGCAGAGCGGCAGGAGTGCAAGACCTAGAGCTGGAAGGCAAGGGGCAATCTTAGCCCCAGAGACCAGCATCCTCCACCAAACTGTGAGCAAGCTTCCAGCTGCTAACCACGTCTTCCTGGGATCCTGGACAGTTGACATCTGCCAGGAAGGTCACAGCCTGAGATCAGCTCCCCAGAGGAGACACATGGCATACCTGAGCTGGCACTCTCACAGGACACCTGGGACACTGAGCAGCTGGGACTGGGGAGGTGATTAAGATGTATGGCCCACCTGGGACCACACTTGCTCACCAAGCACCTGGTCACCTGAGCTGCTTGGACCTGGGAAAGGCACAAAACGCATGCCCAACTAAGTCTGTGCCCTTGCAGAGTACCCAAGGACCTGAACCTGAGCAGCTTAGACCTGGGAAGTGCACCAAACACAGGCCCACTTTGGACAATGCCCCTGCAGAGCAACCTGGAGCCTGAGCAGTGTAGACCCGGGAAGCACATGCTGACGTGAGCTGGGGCAAACCCAGTGTGGTCCATACACTGCAAGCACTCCCCACACATGCCAGTGATATTTGTTTGCAGCTTTCCTCCCTCCCCACAACACAACTGAACAAGTGAGCCTAAATAAGTGACCACCTTCACCCCCTTGTGTCACGGAGGAAATTAGACACTGAAGAGACCTGCAAACAGAAGAAGCCAGAATAAACAAAGAAGAGGGAGCCACTCTGGAAGTGACAGGTGCAACAGATTAAACTCTGTAGTTAGCACTGAGTAAGCATTGGAAGGGGCCTATAGACCTTGACAAGAAGTACAAGGTGGAACAAGGAACTATTTGAAACTGAACTGACCTCACACTGCCTGCAACAGCTCCAGAGAAATAACTAGATATATTTTTACCACTATCAATTCTTAATTTTTTTTATTTCTTTACTCCTATAATTTTCATTCTTATAACCTATTACCTTGCCCAAAAAATAGACCCTATTTTTAAAGCAAATTTCATATATACATTTTTTATAATCTTTGTGATTTATTTTATTTTGTATTTTTAATATTGCATTTTTTGAGAGTCTACATTCTACTCTAGATTTTTAATCTTTGCTTTTCAGTATTGGTATCAATTTTGTACCATTAAGAATTTAATCTTTAGTATCCATTTTCACTTAGGGGTGTTATTACTGGCTTGATTGCTCTCCCCGCTTTGACTCTCTCTTTTCTCCCCCAGGTCACCTCTATTTCCTTCCTCCCCCTTCTCTTCTTTACTTAATTCTGTGAATCTCTCTGGGTGTTCTGGGCTGTGGAGAACACTTAGGGAACTGATTACTGGCTAGATTTGTCTCTCCCCTTCTGACTCCACCTCTTCTCCTCCTGGACACCTCTATATATCTCCCTCCTGTCTCTTTCTTCTTCATGTAACTCTGTGAACCTCTCTGACTGTCCCTCACTGTAGAGAATTTTTCACTATTAACCTAGATGTTTTATCATCTGTGCTGTAAGGATGCAGAAGTCTTGAGGCTACTTTAAAAATAAGACTGAAAGCCAGAGACAGGAGAATTAAATCCAAAACTTGAGAACACCAGAGAACTCCTGATTCCAGGGAACATTAATCAACAAGAGCTCATCCAAAAGCCTCCATACCTACACTGAAACCAAGCTCCACCCAAGAGCCAACAAGTTCCAGAGAAAGACATACCACACTAATTCTCCAGCAACACAGAACACAGCCCTGAGCCTTAAAACACGGCTGCTCAAAGTCACTCCAAGCCCAGCTGCTGCTGCTGCTGCTGCTGCTAAGTTGCGTCAGTCATGTCCAACTCTGTGCGACCCCATAGACAGCAGCCCACTAGGCTCCTCTGTCCCTGGGATTCTCCCGGCAGAAACACTGGAGTGGGTTGCCATTTCCTTCGAGACACCCCAAAACTCACTACAGGACACTTCATTGCACTCCAGAGAGAAGAGATACAGCTCTACCCACCAGAACACAGACGCAAGCTTCTCTAACTGTAGGGAATATGCTGTGCACAGGCCTGTACTATAATTAACAGGGCTTCTTTGAAGAATAAGAATGACTTTCTCATGACCTCCAGGCAAAGGGCCAGGAGCAGTAAAAGGTAACTTGTGGAAAAACATCTTGAAAACAAGATGCTGAAATAGTGATGTGACTGATGGAAAACCATTAGTGACTATTCTCATGACCAGAGCCTTGAAGGAGTTGCTGAGAAAGGTCATCACTAGCTGAAGGGCTAAACATGGTCATGAAAGGCCTGAATGTTTGACATTTGGAACTGTGCATTGTATATCATTATCCCCAATCTGAGATTGTAAAAATCTCAGATGTCTTTAGAGCACACACAAGGAAGTAGATTTTAGCAATTGAAAAAAAAAGAAAAAAAGCCTACAAGGATCAGGATCCTGGCTTTTGCCTGTGAATGGCATCAGCCCCCCTGATCCTCACCTTATTTCTGAGTCTTAGTTTTTTTATTCTTCTGCGACACTGCTCCCTCAGGGCGGTTTTTTGTTGGGCTAGTCCCTACATTTGGCACCCAAACAGGGACCTGAGGGTGTGAGTAGCTTTCGAGGCTTTTTTGACAGTGCCAGAAAATTCAGGGAATTCCAGCCTAGAGATCAAAGGACAGTGAAAGTACTTGGTGAGTACACCCCTATGGATTTGTCAATCAGGGACACAATGGGGCAATCTCCTTCTAAGCATGCTGACTATACTGTGCTTCTGAAAACCTTACTACATAGCTCTGGAGTAAAAGTGAAAGAAGAGAATTTGCAGGAATCATTTCAGGCAATTCATAAGCACTGTTACTTGTTGGACCCAGAAAAAAGGGAATTTGCTTCTTAATGAGTGGAAAGAAGTGATGCGTTGTTTGTGTAGAGCCTAGCAGTTTGGGGAAGCCATTCCTATAAGTGTGTGGTCTCTTTGTAACCTTATTTGTACTACTTTGGCTCCTTTATAGTCTGAACAGTCGGACTGTTCTGATTCAGAATCTGATACTCCTGCTCCTCCTGCATCTCAGGAGTTACCTATCTGGCCAGCTCATATTTGTGAAAATCTGGATAAAGAGAAATATAATTCTTTGGAAGGGAAGAGAGAGGCTCAATTTTTGAGTCTTAAATCCCATGTTAATAATGGTATTGGACAACATCCTGAAGCTTTCCCTTTATCACCAGTCTCACAGCCTTTGGCTCCTTGACCAGAACCCCCTATAGTTCAGGAACCCCCTCCACTAGATCCCGATACACCATGGGATGACGCGGTATTTAAAGCCACAGTCACAATAACAAAGACCTGTTCTGCTGGTGCAGACCAATATCTGCACCTGCTCTCTCATTTTTTCAGCAAGCTGTATGAGCAGCAAGGTGAGAAGGTGACCTTGATACTTTGCTTTTGCCTGTTACCGTGATCCAGGTGTTCCTTAATGCTCAACTTCCACAATGTGGAGTACAATTTGAACATGCTCTCTCTTTTAAAACTATTAAGGAGAGTAAAAGACATGCACACAATATGCAACTACATCTCCTTACACCACAGGTCTTATTCAAGGGTTGGCTCAGTCTGAATGACTCATTCCATATGATTGGGAAATGATTGCTAGAACTTGCTTATCCACTTAGAAATTTTTACAGTTTCAAACATGGTGGCAAGGTGAAGACTGTCAACAGGCTCAAACAAATGCAGCTGCTAATCCTCCTCTTAATATTACTGTGGAACAATTAATGGGTCAGGGGTGTATCAAGAGGTTCAGAGACAACTACAATTCGATGATAAACTTATAAGTCAAATTAGATTATTTGTCTTCGAGCATGGGAAAAGGACAGCTCCCCAGGACAGTCTCATCCTTCTGTTAATGTATAACAATCTAATGGAGAAACTTATACTGATTTTATCACCCAATTAAGACAAAATCTGGTAAGAACTGTTGCTCAAATTGAATTAAGGGATATTTTATTACAGATGCTTGCCTATGATAATACAAATTCAGAATGTCAAAGGTTTTACAGCCTCTTAAATCACAAGGAAAACCTCACAAGGATTATTTTAAGATTTGTCATGATACTGGATCAGAACCCTATAAGATGCAATTGTTGGCTCAAGCCATTATCAGCTTGAAACAACAAGCAAATCAGCAGGTTAAATGTTTTAGTTGTGGTAAAAGAAAACATGTGCAGAAAAATTGCAAGACTAATAAAAATACACCTAATAAGCCTACTCCCACAAATGAAAAGACACCTGGATTATGCCCTTGCTGTAATAAAGGCAACCATTAGGCTAATCAGTGTAGATCTAAATTTCATAAAAATAGATCCCCTTTGTTGGGAAACTGAAAGAAAGGCCCCACTCAGGGCCTATCATACAACGTGAGCTCTTAACAAACCTGGAACCCTGTTCCTTTTGTGTACCCAATCAGTGAACAGCAACCTCATCCAGCCCTTCCAAACCATACACCTGGGTTACTGACCTCCTTCCTGCAACATCTGGGAGTGCAACATTAGATATCCCCGCCATTGATATTTATTTCTTATGCCAGCTATGGGAATTTATAAAATCCCTACTGAAATTAAGGGTCCAATACCTAAAGGAAGTGTGGGGTTATTATTAGATTATTATTAGTAGTTTAACAAGTAAGGGAGTTCAAGTTCTAATGGGGGTAATAGATGAAGATTATGAGGGCAAACTTTCTATTATGATGAAAACAGAGTATCCTTATCAAATAATAAAAAGGTATCATAAAGCTCAGTTGTTACTATTACCTTATATCACTACTAGTAAATCTCATATTAAAAGAACTGGAGGATTTGGCAGTGCAGGGAAACAGGTATGTTGGCAAACTTTTGTATCTGATTCTATACCCACATTATTTGTATATATTAATAATAAGCAATTTTCAGGACTTGTAGATACCAGAGTTGATATTTCTATAATATCTAAAAAACATTGGCCAGTTTCTTGGCCCTTAAGAAATGTCCCTCTTATGTTAACTGGAATTGGAACTATGCAAAATATTCAAAAAAGTACTAATATTTTGACCTGTTCAGGCCCCAAACAACAACCTGCAACTTTACAACCTTTAGTTGCAGATATCCCTATTAATTTATGAGGACAAGATCAATAGATGCAATGGAGAGCTTATGTAATAATTCCTACTATATCTTCTCAAGCTAAACAAATTATGGTAAATATGGGATACAATCCTATTCAAAATACATAGGCTATTTAGTGGAGGCCACTGCCAAACAACAAAAATAGCACTTAAGTTGACATGGAAATCTGATGAGCCTATTTGTACAGAGCAGTGGCCCCTATCACATGAAAAGTTACAGGCTCTTGAACAGCTAGTAGAGGAACAATTATCTCTTAATCATATTGCCTCAACTACTAGTCCTTGGAATTCTTCTGTCTTTGTTATTAAGAAGAAATCTCTGAAATGGAGAATATTAACTGATCTAAGAAAAACTAATGCTATAATCGAACCTATGGGTGTTTTACAACCAGGCATTCCATCACCTGCTATGATACCACGAAATTGGAAAATAAAATCATTGATCTTAAAGATTGTTTTTATACTATTCCTCTACAAGAATCTGATGCTCTCCATTTTGCCTTTACTATACCGTCAACTAATAATAAAAAACCAGTGTCTCAATATTGCTGGAAGGTATTGCCACAAGGAATGCTTAATAGTCCCATATTATGTCAATTATACATCTCCCAACAACTTAAATTTATGAGAAAGCAATTCCCTCATGCTTCTATTATCGATTATATGAATGATATTCTTTTAGCTTCTCCTTCTGCTGAGGAAGTTCAACGTATTTTCTTAAATACAGACATTAAATTAAAAGAATATGGGTTTTATATTGCTTTTGACAAATTACAAGAGCAGGAACCCATATACCTATTCAGGATAGATATTGCAAAGAAATATTATTAAACCACAAAAAAATACAAGTTTGAACTGACTCCTTGAAAATTTTAAATGATTTTCAGAAATTATCAGGAGATATAAATTGGTTACAACCATCTTTAGAAATTGCCAGTCATTCCTTAACACATATATTTCAAGTCCTACAAGGAAAATCTGATTTAAACAGACCCCGTGTACTAACAGAACAGGCTAAACAGAAATTGGATCTTGTAGATCAAGCTATACAACAAAGACAACTTAAACAAGTAGATCTGACTGTACCAATTTCTTTACTTATTCTTCCTGCTTTAGATTCCCCTACAGGAATATTATGACAACTTCAGGGTACCCTTGACTGGGGAATTTTATCCCACACTCCTAAGAAAATAATGACTACTTACATATGCTTATTTCCTTTCTTATTTCAATAATGAGATCCAGTTGTATATAACTTTCTGGTTATGATCCGTATGAAATTGTTTTTCCTTTCACTAATGATCAAATCCATAGATTATTTGTTAGCAGTATAGATTGTCAAATTGCCATTGCTGATTTCATAGGTGAGGTTCATAATCATTTTCCAAAGTCACTTTTGATTACTATTGCTGCTAAACACAAATGGATAATTCCTATTATTACTAAAACAATTATCTTGCTAATGCCCCCATGTATTTTACTGACACAAATAAAACTCCCAAAGCCGGTTATACTGGACCCACAACAAAGGTTTGTCAATCTACCCTAGCCTCTGTTCAACAAGACGAATTAAAGGCTATCGCTACCTTATTACAGGATGTTTCTACAGCTTTAAATATTATATCAGATTCTAACTATGCTGTACAGATAACACAAATTATTGAAACCATATCTTTACCAAAGGCTTCTTCTAAATAATCTATTATTACAATGTTATCTCAGTTACAAAATATAGTAAGGCTTTGTTCTTGGCTCAGAGGTTAAAGCATCTGCCTTTAATGCAGGAGACCCGGGTTCAATCCCTGGGTTGGGAAGATCCCCTGGAGAAGGAAATGGCAACCCATTCTAGTATTCTTGCCTGGAGAATCCCATGGACGGGGGAGCCTGGTAGGCTATACTCCACTGGGTCGCAAAGAGTTGGACACGACTGAGCGACTTCACTTCACTTTTTTACATTACACATATCAGATCTCATTCTAAATTGCCTGGACTATTGGCAAAGGGCAATGATGCCATCAACTCTTTGTTAATTGCTTTTCTTATTCCTTATGAATTTCATCAACTCACACAAATAACATTGTTCTGGAAGTTTTGGCCACAGCAATCAGAGCAGAAAAAGAAATAAAAGGAATCAAGAGCAGAAAAGAAGAAGTAAAACTCTCACTGTTTGCAGATGACATGATCCTCTACATAGAAAACCCTAAGGACTCCAACAGAAAATTACTAGAGCTAATCAATGAATATAGTAAAGTTGCAGGATATAAAATCAACACACAGAAATCCCTTGCATTCCTATATACTAATAATGAGAAAGTAGAAAAAGAAATTAAGGAATCAATTCCATTCACCATTGCAACGAAAAGAATAAAATACTTAGGAATATACCTACCTAAGGAAACTAAAGACCTATATATAGAAAATTATAAAACACTGATGAAAGAAATCAAAGAGGACACTAATAGATGGAGAAATATACCATGTTCATGGATCGGAAGAATCAATATAGTGAAAATGAGTATACTACCCAAAGCAATCTACAGATTCAATGCAATTCCTATCAAG
>SJXQ01009130.1:19826-53071 GCA_006408695.1 Aepyceros melampus
ACGGGGATAATCCAGAGAGATGGTGTGGGGCGGGAGGGGCGAGGTGGGGGTCGGGATTGGGAGTTCATGTACACTCGTGGCTGACTCATGTCAATGTATAGCAAAACAGATAGCAAAACAGTATTGTAAAGCAAAACAAACTAAAAAATAAAAATTAATTTAAAAAAGAAAAAAGAAAAAAAAAGAAAAGAAAATAGAGCTTCCCTGGTAGCTCAGATGGTAAAGAATCTACCTACAATGCGGGAGACCTGGGTTGGATCCCTGGGTTGGGAAGAACTGCTGGAAAAGGAAATGGCAACCAACTCCAGTATTCTTGCCTGGAGAATTCCACGACAGAGGAGCCTGCTGGGCTACAGTCCACAGGATTGAAAAGAGTTGGAGGTTTAAGAGGGGATATATGTATAATCATGACTGATTCACGATCTTGTACAGCAGAAAGCAACACGACATTGTAAAGCAATTATCCTCCAATTAAAAATAAATAAAATGAAAATAAGAAAAGAAAAAGAGAGAGAGAGAAAAGATTGACCAATTCCAAACAGGAGGAAATTCTATGTCAAGATCATCTTTGGACTCCAGATGAATTTTATCATAAAGTCTGATGGTTTTAATCTTCTTTTATTTCACGATGGCTGGCAAGACTTTCAAGCTAACTTTGTTAATCAAGACTGAGTGTTCCTAATTATCTACAAGACTCAAGAGCCCAGACCAGGAGCCAGGCCAGGAGAGTCTACATGAACACCAGGCTGTGCTAGCCACAACTCCTCTCTTTAGAGAGCAAGCCCACTGAGTCCAGTTGGGCTGGTTTGATACACAGACAGACACAGAAAACAAAGAGAAGATTCAGATCTATTTCCACTCTTGATAAGATCCAGCTCCCCTAAGTTGAAACACACCACATACACATACCAAAGATCAATGTTCCAGGAATGCTAACCCCAGTCTGCTCCCTGCGTCTGCATTTCTCCAGCTTCTAGTGCAGGTTGAGCCACTCTGGGCCTCTGTAGGCTCCCAGCCATTTCCGGTAACTGTTGTTTCAGTCAACCCAGCATGTACTTGATGCCCATGATATGTGCAGTATGGTCTGGGCACTACACTAAAGAATCAGACACAGTCTACCAGACACAGTCAGCTGTCACGGGGCTTGGAACACTACCAGGGAGTCAACATCAGCCCACCCGACATGATGCTGGGTGGGGCAGGACTGGCTGTGCACATAAATAGAAGCCCTGGATCCGCATGAACAAAAGTGCTGGGAGAGGCTCATGGAGCTGCTGGAGGCTCAGCGGTATTTGCTTAAATCAACGAGAGAAGAGAAGGCGACCCAGGGGGCCCAATAGAGTGAGCCCAGACCCAACATGGAGGTGACTGTGGCAGTCACAGAGACAACCTCACCACCTCCCTCCCTCCTCACTTGTCAGAGTGCTGGGAAACAAACAGAATGGCCTGTGGAGCCAACAGTTAAAATTTTTAATTTTTTAGGAAGCAAGGAAATTTTGCATATCTTCAGAGTGAGACTAGTTGATGTAAATCACACTTAAGGAGTCACTCCACTTGGCAGAAGGTACTAAGAAGACAATAATGTAACAATGGCTAAGAAACCAGGCTTTGGGTAGAATCCTAGAATGTCACTTACAGGCTATTTGAGGATGGGTGCGTTGTTTCACCTGATACAGAAACCTGTTTCCTTAATTGTAAAGCAGGGACACATGCTTATCTTATTCATTTGCTGTCAGGATTAAATGAGAAAACCTGTAAGACCAGGTGTACCCAGACCACACAGTGAGCCCTGGCAATAACAATCAAAGATATCGGCTGTGTCAAAATCACAGCACTGTAACAAAATCTATGAAGCCTCCATCTGGACACACTACCCTGTCACTGACAATGTGACTATGGTCCAGGGATATTCCTAAGTGTTTTCTTTCAAGATGCGAAAGCTAAGGGGAAAAAAAATTGTTGAACTGAATGGACCATCCCTTAACAGTGTTGCTAGAAGTCCCTGGCAGAAAGAATGATAAACCTCAGGGGACCAGAAATAACCCTGTACAACTGATCTTCTTTGTGAGTAATCACTTTTTTATAGTATATAGAAACTTCATCATAAAGAATTCAACTTTTATGATAAGCCCCAAAAATAAAATAAAATCACACCCAGACCTATCTAACTTCACTATAGATCTGTTACTCGCTGTCCATCACTGAGGAGGACAAAAAAAATTAAATATTTTATAAAGCCCAGACACTCAAAGTCATGCCCAGGCTGGCTCACAGAGCCAGTTTACCTTCATTTTAGACTTGCTCATAAACATGCAAGTACTTTAGAGCCTACTGTATGCCAGGCTCTTATTTTGGTGATGTAAATTATTTGCCCTGGCAATACAGAGACAGGAAAAAAGGAGACAGTGGGTATGGTGGAAATCACAAATTTGAAAGGAAGAAGCCAACTAGAGATAGGATTAAAGAGTAAGGGTAAAGAGGACAAGTCAGATCCAAAAGGCATGTTCAGAAATCAACAAGCAAACCATCTGTGGAGGAAAGAAATCATTTTTAAAGAGTGAATTAAGTGAATCTGAGGCCACTCTTCCTGTCCAAGGAGCAGGACCTCTCAGCAAGTTCTTTCTCTCCAGACTCAGAGAGGGATCTAACTCACTCCAGGACTGAACACAGTTGTTAGTCATTAAAGTCAACACAGGAGATGCAATCTGTTTACTTCTTTTGCTTTTAGACATTTTAGTTGCCCTGCAGCCATCACTTGTACATCAAGAACCCTGTGCCACTGTTACTGCTGCTCGTAAATAAGCAGTGATCTTACATTATTTGTAATGTATTCTACCAAAAAAGAGAGAGGAGTATGCATGACATTTTGGAACAGCTACCAGCTATGCCTGAAAGCATTAAATCTCACCTAACTGGCACACAGTGACACCAAATAAAAGGAACCATTTTACCTAAAATCTTCCTAAAACTTTAAAAAGTTATCTGTCACCAAACCTTGATTCTTTGGACACTGGCAATTGTTTCTGCTACGCTCTCGATGGCCATGGGGAAGAGGAGGATGCCTGTAAACTTCACAGCTTGGTACAGTGTTATGGCCAGAAATACTTGGCTAACTGTGATCATGTTGCCAAGAAGCACATAGGTGGTAAAGGTGACAAAAAGGATGACTTTGCTTGAAATGTCAAAGAATATCAAATTCATTCCATCAAGGTAGGAACTTCTCAGAATCTTGGAAATTTCCTTCCTGTAAAAGAGAGAATGGAATAGATTTTAAAAGAAGCATCAACATCCAAGCTATGAATTCAAGTGCCCTGTGTGAGTGGCCCATTTCTAGGGAGTGGACACAGATTAAGAGGAACTATCCCTCACATCATGGAGACACTATATAGTGCACACTGAGGCTCTTCCCTGACCCAAGGACCACACACTTCATCAGCACTTCACTCTCCCAACTAAATGGAGGCTTTTTTTCTTTTTCTTCTTTTTTTTTTTTTTTGCTGTGTAATGAATGTGTCTTTTATTATTTATTGCACTGGGTTTTCATTGCTACATGTGGGCTCTCTCTAGTTGTGGCAAGGAGAGGTTCCTCTTCCTTGCAGTGCACAGGCTTTTGATTGCAGTGGCTTCTCTTTTTTTTTTTTTAAATTAATTTTTATTTTTTAGTTTGTTTTGCTTTACAATACTGTATTTGTTTTGCTATACATTTACATGAATCAGCCACGAGTGTACATGAACTCCCAATCCCGACCCCCACCTCCCCCCTCTCGCCCCACACCATCTCTCTGGATTATCCCCATGCATCAGTCCCAAGCATCCTGCATCCTGCATCGAACCTAGACCACCGATTCATTTCTAATGAGGTGGATGAAGCTGGAGCCGATTATACAGAGTGAAGTAACCCAGAAAGAAAAACACCAATACAGTATACTTATACATATATATGGAATTTAGAAAAATGGTAATGATAAACCTGTACGTGAGACAGCAAAAGAGACACAGATGTATAGAACAGCCTTTTGGACTCTGTGGGAGAGGGAGAGGGTGGGATGATTTGGGAGAGTGGCAGTGTAACATGTATGATAAATGGAGGCTTAATGTCACACTTTTAAACATTCTGGGTCAATAACACTTGAGTTTGAACATTCATTCAACAGGAATTTGTAATCACAAGTCCTGTGCAGGGTACCTTGAGGATGACAGAAAGAGAGAACTTGTCCCTTCCAGGAGTTCATGAACTTAGAAAAGAAGATGGGTGGCCCAATTGTTAAGACTCCGTGCTTCTAATGCAGCAGCCATGGATTTGATGCCCAATCAGGGAACTAAGATTTCACCTGTCCACCAAGACATTAGACAGAGGCAACCAGCAT
Organism: Aepyceros melampus; assembly: GCA_006408695.1. Lineage (NCBI taxonomy): Eukaryota > Metazoa > Chordata > Mammalia > Artiodactyla > Bovidae > Aepyceros > Aepyceros melampus. The sequence goes on from SJXQ01009130.1 coordinate 24,194, forward strand.
GGCCCCCATGGGAGCACAGAGCAGAGATGTGTAACCCAGAGCAGTAAAGTCAGGCAATTCACACATACATGGACGCTGAGAAGATGAGTGGGAGTCACTTAGGGTTTGTAGAAGCCAGAGAAGAAGGAAGATGAGAGAATGTGTTCCCAGCAGAGGGAGGGCCCCTCACAAAGTTGCAAAGGTGAGAGGTAACAGGGTGCAGACAGAGAATTATGAATACCTTGTGCTGGAGTACAAACACTCATCAGATATTTAAATGAAAGATGGAAAAAAATTTCTATAAATCTAAAGCAAATTCAAAAGGAATGATATTTTAATGGCTCTGTTTGGAATAAAAAATACTGATTCATAAAGTTTGGCCCAATACAAATACACCCAAGCTCTACAATCTTTCCATTTGTTCTGTATTAACATAAATTGTAGTTTTAGCTTAAACATCATCAACTCAAGTACTAACATCTTAGAATCATTTCTTCCTTGAGATTTGGGGTATTAATACGTGAAAACAGGAAATTTAAAAGTATGAACTATGGTTTGACACATACAGAAAATTACCTTCTCAATCTGGTAATAAGCTCTGCAAGTGACTTTTCCCAAGCATACATTTTTATTGTTCTGATGCCAGTTATAACTTCATTCATGGTCCTGAGCCTGGTGTCTGTGAAGACTGCGATCTTACGCCTAAGGGAACAAATGTGAGAGATGAGCCTTAGTGATCACAGCAAAAATTTCCATACCAACAGCAGCAGCGGCACAGTCAGAGGCCAGAGATCAAATGATTTCCTACCACTCTCCTAGGTTGACAACACAGGCAGGTCCTACTCAAAGTATAAATGAAGGAATACTTCAATTAGGAAATCAACCATTCAGCCCAATTCAACAAATAACTAGGAGAACTTGCAGTATTGGCTAAGGAAGACCTGAAGTCAGGTACAAACCACCTGCCTGAGGAGGTTGTGGTCAGGTAGGGAAGGCAGAAGACATCCGAATCTAATGGAAAGACAATGTGCTATAATAAAATAGAATTAAAGTGTTGGGAAGTAGAAAAGATGGGGCTGTGAATTCCACTGGGAAGGAGAACAAAAAAAGCTTCAGAGATCTGGTAGCACTCGAACAGGGCCTCAAAGGATAAGGAATATCTTACTGTGGTAAAGATAAGAGATGAAATTCCAAGTAGAGAAAAATAACATGCATAAAGTCACCAAAAAAGAGAAAGGAAGAGAGCTCAATATGCTTTAAACAGTACAACATTCCCATCACCTGACAATCTGAACAACACACCTCCAATCCCCTGATATATCCTTAAAGTCTAACTCATCACCATTAGACCCTTCATCACTAGACACTCTTTTATCACATAAACTGCTAGTACTGTGGGGCTTTATAAATTTATGTATTTATGCCCTTGGAGTTCTGATAACTTAATGCAAACAGTGAATTAAAAACAAGATATGAACTTAAATAACTGAAAATGATCCTAATATAATCATAGCAAAAATATATGCAGCTTGAATTGGGCCTATAGAATGATTACTATTTGATAATGTTTAAATAACTTGGACTTAGGTAAATTCTGCTTACAGGCACTATACTTATTCAAGTACAATTCCAGGAAGAGCCAGGAAATGGCTTTACCTTTCCCCCTTCAAGATCAGTCTTTGGTTTAAGGATGGAGCTTCCACTAGCTAAGCCTGAAGGGTCTACAACACATGTAAAAAAAAAGAGATCAGAGAAAGCTGTTTTTGTTTTGTTTTGTTTTGTTTTAACAAAAGCATAGAGTAGACTGTGGATTCACCAAGTACATATCATCTATTTTTTTAAACCAGTGTTTCTCTTACCGGAGTGATAAAAACAACTTCCCAAAGAAGATTTGCAAAACCATAAAAATAATGAGGAGTGCCATCCCAGCAAAAGATGATATTCCTATTTTCATCCAGATCAGGATGATCACTGTGATAGCCATAAGTGGCCCAATCCACAGGATGTGCAAGAATGTCACTACCTTAAAAGAAAAAGACAAAGTCTTTTTAGAACTTTATAAAAACAAACCATAAGCACATAATTTAGAAACAATCTGCTTTGAAGGAAGAGACAGGACCTAAGTAGAAATGATCTCAGTGGGTTTTAAACCTGCTGAAGCAGAAATTGAAGCATCCTTCCCAGATGATGCTGTTCTGGGGCAGCACAAGGCTGGGTTCAGGGACGTCCAGAGAGAAGCAGACAGGCATACTGGAAGGAAAATGTTGATTTTGTCAGCAATGCAGATGATCTCAGGGCATCCCTAAACTCTCTCTCTGTCCCAAAATTCAGATGCCTTTTTCCGTGGGGCTCCCTGCAACCCCAGGAAAGTATACATTATGGTACCTACCACTCCCTCCAGTAATGACTTGTGTATTTACCTCCCTGATGGGCTTTGACTTCTCCAGGGCAGAAACTTAAGCCTTATTCATCCCTGAAACTGAAGAGGTATCTGACTTCATGTCTGATGAATGAATAACTGAAGGAGAAGTTGTTGATATTCATCACTTAATCATTTCTGACTCTTTGTGACCCCATGGACTGCAGCACACCAGGCTTCCCTGTCCTTCACCATCTCCAGGAGCTTGCACAAACTCATGTCCATTGAGACAGTGATGCCATCCAACCATCTCATCCTCTCTTGTCCCCTTCTCCTCTTGCCCTCAGTCTTTCCCAGCATCAAGGTCTTTTCCAGTCAGTCAACTCTTCACATCATGTGGCCAAAGGATTAAAGCTTCGGCTTCACCATCAGTCAATCCAATGAATGTTCAGGGTTGATTTCCTTTAGGATTGATCTTCCTATCCAAGGGACTCTCAGGCATTTTCTCCAGCACCACAGTTTGAAACTATTAATTCTTTGGCACTCAGACTTCATGATATGGTCCAACTCTCATATCCATACAAGACTAGTATAAAAAACCATAGTTTTCACTACATGGACCTTTGTCAGAAAAGTGATGTCTCTCCTTGTTAATAGGCTATCTAGGTTTGTTATAACATTTTTTTCCAAGGAACAAGTGTCTTTTGATTTCATGGCTAGAGTTACCACCTGCAGTGATTTGAGAGCCCAAGAAAACAACGTGAGTCACTGTTTCCATTGTTCCCCATCTATTTGCCATGAACTGATGGGACTGGATGCCATGATCTTAGTTTGTTGAATGTTGAGTTTTAACTCAGCTTTTTAACTCTCCTCTTTCACCTTCATCAAGAGGTTTTTTAGTTCCTCTTTGTTTTCAGCCATTAGGGTGTTGTCATTTGCACATCTGAGGTTATTGATAGTTCTCCCAGCAATCTTGATTCCAGCTTGAGCTTCACCCAACCCAGGATTCCACATGACGTACTCTGTATGAAAGCTGAATAAGCAGGGTGACAATATACAGCCTTGACATATTCCTTTCCTCATTTGGAACCAGTCCATTATTCTAAGTACAGTTCTAACTCTTCCTTCTTGACCGGCATACAAGTTTCTTGAGAGGCAGGTAGGTGGTCTAGCATTCCCATCTCTTAAAGAATTTCCCACATTTTATTGTGATCCACACAGTGAAAGGGTTTAGCATAGTTAATGAAGCATAAATTGATGCTCTTCTGGAATTACCTTCCTTTTCTATGACCCAAGGAATGTTGGCAATTTGATCTATGATTCCTCTGCCTTTTCTAAACCCAGCTTGTACATCTGGAAGTTCTCTGCTCCCGTACCATTGGAGCCTAGCTTGAAGGATTTTGAGCATTACCTTGCTAATATGTGAAATGAGTGCAATTGTGTGGTACTTGGAACATTCTTTGACATTGCCTTTCTTTGGGATTGGAATGAAAACTGACCTTTTCCAGTCCTGTGGTCGCTGCTTAGTTTTCCAAATTTGCTGGCATTTTGTGTAGAGTACTTTAATAGCATCATTTTTTAGGATTTAAAATAGCTCAACTGGAATTCCATCATGCCCACTAGCTTTGTTGGTAGTAATGCTTCCTAAAGCACACTTGACTTCATACTCCAGGATGTTTGGCTCGAGGTAAGTGATCATGCTATCATGTTTTTCTGTGTCATTAAGATCTTTTTTGTACAGTTTTTCTGTGCATTCTTGCCATATTCTTCTTAATATGTTCTGCTTCTGTTAGGTCCATACCTTTCTGTTGATTATTGTGCCCATCTTTCCATGAAACGTTCCCTTGGTATTTCTAATTTTCTTGAAGAGATCTCTGTCCAGTTCAGTCATTCAGTGGTGTCCCACTCTTTGTGACCCCATGGGCTGCAGCACACCAGGCCTCCCTGTCCATCACCAACTCCCAGATTTTACTCAAACTCATGTCTATTGAGTCAGTGATGCCATCCAACCATCTCATCCTCTGTTGTACCCTTCTCCCGCCTTCAATCTTTCCCAGCATCAGTGTCTTTTCCAATGAGTCAGTTCTTCCCTTCAGGTGGCCAAAGTATTAGAATTTCAGCTTTGGCATCAGTCCTTCCAATGAATATTCAGGACTGATTTCCTTTAGGATTGACTGGCTTGATCTCCTTGCTATTCAAAGGAGTCTAAGGAGTTTTCTGTAGCACTACAGTTTGCAAGCATTAATTCTTTGCACTCAGCTTTCTTGACAGTCCAACTCACATCCATACATGACTACTAGAAAAACCATAGATTTGAATACAAGGAACTTTGTCAGAAAAGGTCTTTTGATGTCTCTGCTTTTTAATATGCTGTCTAGTTTGGTCATAGCTTTTCTTCCCAGGAGCAAGTGTCTTTTAATTTCATGGCTTCAGTCACCCTCTGAAGTGATTTGGGAGCCCAAGAAAATAAAGTCTGTCCCTGTTTCCATTGTTACTCCGTCTCTTTGCCATGAAGTGATGGGACCAGATGCCATGATCTTCATTTTCTGAATGTTGAACTTTAAGCCAACTTTTTCACTCTCCTCTTTCGCTTTCATCAAGAGGCTCTTTAGTTCTTCTTCACTCTCTGCCATAAGGGTGCTGTCATCTGCATATCTGAGGTTATTGCTGTTTCTCCTGGCAACAGGAGACTGATTCCAGCTTGTGCTTCATCCAGCCCAGCATTTCATTTGATGTACTCTGCATATAAGTTAAATAAGCAGGGTGACAACATAAAGCCTTGATGCACTCCTTTCCCAATTTGGAATCAGGGAAACATGTTGTTCATGTCCTGTTCTAACTTGCTTTTTGACTTGCATATAAATTTCTCAGGAGGCAGGTCAGGTGGTCTGGTATTACTAACTCTTGAAGAATTTTCCACAGTTTGTTGTGATTCACACAATCAAAGGCTTTGGAATAGTCAATAAGGCAGAAGTAGATGTTTTCCTAGAACTCTCTTGCTTTTTATATAATCCAACAGATGTTGGCAATTTGGTTCCTCTGCCTTTTCTAAATCCAGCTTGAACTTCTGGAAGTTCACCATTCACATACTGTTGAAGCATGGCTTGGAGAATTTTGAGCATTACTTTGCTAGTGTGTGAGATGAGTGCAACTGTGTGGTAGGTTGAACATTGTTTGGCATTGACTTTCTTTGGGATTGGAATGAAAACATCTTTTCCAGTCCTGTGGCCATCAAAATCTTGTGCACACCAGGAGACCCCACAGAGACTGAGCCAGACCTGCCTTTGAGTTTTTTAGTGTCTCTTTCAGAGGTATGGGTCAGCAGTGGCCTGCCACAGGGGCAGGGGCTCTGGGTGGAGCAGACCTGGGTATGGCATAAGCCCTCTCAGAGGAGGTTGCAATTAACCCCACCATAGGGCAGCCAAAACTTACACAGTACCAGAGAAACAGACTCTTGGAGGGCAAAAAATAAAAAGAAAAAAACCTTGTGCGCACAAGGACCAAGGAGAAAAAAGCAGTGACCCCACAAGAGACTGACCCAGACTTGCCTGTGAGTGTCCAGGAGTTTCTGGCAGAGGCATGGGTTGGCTGTGGCTTGCTACAGGGTTGGGGGCACTGACTGTGGCAGGACCTTTTGAAGGAGGTCACCATTATCTTCATTCAGTTCAGTCACTCAGTCATGTCTGACTCTTTGCAACCCCATGGACTGATGTATGCCAGGCTTCAGTGTCCATTAGCAAATCCAAGAGCTTGCTCAAACTCATGCTAATTGAGTCTGTGATGCCATCCAACCATCTCATCCTCTAATATCCCCTTCTTCTCCCGCCTTCAATCTTTCCCAGCATCCAGTCTTTTCAAATTAGTCAGTTCTTCCCGTCAGGTGGCCAAAGAATCAGAGTTTCAGCTTCAGCATCAGTCCTTCCAATGAATATTCAGGATTGATTTCCTTTAGGATGGACTGGTTGGGTCTCCTTGCAGTCTAAGGGACTCTCAAGAGTCTTCTCCAACACCACAGTTCAAAAGCATCAATTCTTCGGGGCTCAGCTTTCTTGATAGTCCAACTCTCACATCCATACATGACTGCTGGAAAAACCATAGCTTTGACTAGATAGACCTTTGTTGGTAATGTCTCTACTTTTTAATAAGCTGTCTATGTATCTCTAATTTTCTTGAAGAGATCTAGTCTTTCCCAGTCTATACTGTTTTCCTCTATTTCTTTGCATTGATCACTGAGGAAGGCTTTCTTATCTCTCCTTGCTATTCTTTGGAACTCTTCATTCAAATGGATATATCTTTCCTTTTCTCCTTTGCCTTTAACTTTTCTTTTCTCAGCTGATTGTAAGGCCTCGTCAAACAACCATTCTGCCTTTTTGTATTTCTTTTTCTTGCAGATGGTCTTCACTGCCTCCAGTACAATGCCACGAACCTCTGTCCACAGTTCTTCAGGCACTCTGTCTATCAGATCTAATCCTTTGACTCTATTTGTCACTTCCACTATATAACCATAAGGGATTTGATTTAGGTCATACCTGAATGTCTTAGTGGTTTTCCCCACTTTCTTCAATTTAAGTCTGAATTTGGCAATAAGAAATTCATGATCTGAACCACAGTCAGCTCCCAGTCTTGTTTTTGCTGACTGCTATAGAGCTTCTCCATCTCTGGCTACATAGAGTATAATCAATCTGATTTCAGTATTCACCATCTGGTGATGTCCATGTGTAGAGTTTTTGCTTGTGTTGTTGAAAGAGTGTGTTTGCTATGACCAGTGTGTTCTCTTGGCAAAACTCTGTTAGCCTTTGCCCTGCTTCATTTTGTACTCCAAGACCAAATTTGCCTATTACTCCAGGTAGCTCTTGACTTCCTATTCTGCATTCCAGTCCCCTATAATGAAGAGGACATCTTTTTTGGCTGTTAGTTCTAGGTTTTGTAGGTCTTCATAGAACCATTCAGCTTCAGCTTCTTCAGCATTACTAGTCAGGGCATAGCCTTGGATTACTGTGATACTGAATGGTTTGCCTTGGAAACGAACAGAGATCATTCTGCTGTTTTTGAGATTCTGCGTTCAGTTCAGTTCAGTCTCTCAGTCATGTCCAACTCTTTGCAACCCTATGCACTGCAGCATGCCAGGCCTCCCTGTCTATCATCAACTCCTGGAGTTTCCTCACACTCATGTCCATTGAGTCAGTTATGCCATCTAACCATCTCATCCTCTGTTGTTCCCTTCTCCTCCTGCCTTCAAACTTTCCCAGCATCACGGTCTTTTCAAATGAGTCAGTTCTTCCCATCAGGTGGCCAAAGTATTAGAATTTCAGCATTAGTCCTTCCAGTGAATACTCAGGACTGATTTGCTTTGGGATGGACTGGTTGGATCTCCTTGTGGTCCAAGGGACTCTCAAGAGTCTTCTTATTCACTGCAGTTCAAAAGCATCAATTCTTTGGCACTCCGCTTTCTTTATAGTCCAACTCTCACATCCATACATGACTACTGGAAAAATCATAGCCTTGACTAGATGGACCTTTGTTGGTAAAGTAATGTCTCTGCTTTTTAAGATCCTGTCTAGTTTGGTCATAACTTTTCTTTCAAGGAGCAAGTATCTTTTAGTTTCATGGCTGCAGTCACCATCTGCAGTGATTTTGGAGCCAAAAATATATGCAGAGTACATCATGAGAAATGCTGGACTGGATGAAGCACAAGCTTGAATCAAGATTGTCGGGAGAAATATCAATAACCTCAGATATGCAGATGATACCACAATTAAGGAGAAAGTGAGGAAGAACTAAAGAGCCTCTTGATGAAAGTGAAAGAAGATAGTGAAAAGTTGGCTTAAAACTCAACATTCATGGCTGATACATGTCGATGTGTAGCAAAACGAATACAGTATTGTAAAGCAAACAAACTAAAAAAATAAAAATTAATTAAAAAAAAAACATTCAGAAAACTAAGATCTTGGTATCTGGTCCCATCACTTCATGGCAAATTTATGGGGAAACAGTGGAAACAAGTACTGCATAGTCATAAGGTAAGTGTAAAAAAAAAAAAAAAAGTATGAGGTTGATTGCTGAAAGGAAGTTGAGTCTGGCTGGAGACCACCTACTCGGCATATTCCTCACAGACTCCCTGTGCAGCAGCGCTGAACAGGGCACAGAAGAAATAACAATCCCTGCCCACCAAGCCTTCACCATCCAGAGGAGGAAAACAGTTCAGCAACACTGACAGCATGTGCCAAGAAGGGCTACACCAGGAGGACCTGTAGGGACACTAACTGAGCTAGGAAAGAACAGTACTGCCTATCTAGTATTAGAAAAACAAAATTCTAATCCACAGGACAATACGTATTTTTACATGTAAGTTACACACAGAAGAGATGAAAGCTGGATAACAACAACCCTTATCTTAACTTCTCAACAGAACCCTGGCTGACACCAAACCCTGGCACTTGGCTCCCAAAAAGCTGAACAGTGAGAAATGAAAGAGGATCCCTTGGGTACTTACCCTGTCAAACCTGTTCACATCGTTGGACAGCAGGTTGACTATCTGGCCTGTAGTGGTCTTCCTTATGGCTGAGTTATTCAGGCGAAGGGACTGAAATAAGAGAGGAAGCCAGAGAATTGGATTCCAGTGTTGATACAAATTCATACTTAAAACATAGCAAACTGGATAACACTTTCTTGGGGTCATGCATAGTATCAGGATGAGCAGGATAACCCCTGACAACAGGGCTCTAGGGACCCATGTTCATTCTTCATCTCCTCAATGTGGCAAAAGCCTCACCCACAAGGACAGCAAAGGGAGGAGTAGGAGGTAGAAACAAAATCCCCCACCCTGTTTCTCAATGAACTTGGGTCTACCCAGAGTGTAAAGAATGTAGGTTTAGATTTAGGAGCAAAATAAAGTAAATTTGAGCCTAACTAATGAGAGTGGAGAAATTGCCTTAAAGCAAGAAATTAGAGGACTTGGACTATAAATTAGGGGACTTGGAATCAATCACACTGTATGTGAAATCATTTAAGAACTTTGACCTTAGTTTCCTCATTCCAATATGAGCAGAGGACTTCCCTGGTGGCTCAGTGGTTAAGCATTTGCCTGCTAATGCAGGGTACAAAGCTTTGATCTCTCATCTGGGAAGATCCCACATGCAGCAGGGCAACTAAGCCTGTGTACCACAATTACTGGGCCTGAGTACCCTACAGCTTGTGTTCTGCAATAAGAGAAGCCATCTCCACAATAAGAGAACCATCTGCACATTGCAATTAGAGAGCAGCCCTCAACAGAGAAACAACAAGAGAAAGTCCACACAAAGCAACAAAGGCCAAGTACAGACAAAAATACTTATTAAATTCTTTAAAAAATGTTTTTAAATAATATACAATAAAATGAGCAGAGAATAATGTTCAAAATAATATTCTGGTGAGGAATCAACAATACAAACTATGACTATAAGCTTAGCAGCCATTCCATTTCTAACACTCAATCTGATTTCTTTCCAGAACTAGGGATGAGCAAGTAGGGCCTCCGCATAAACCAGGAACATTCAGATGGGCCTTTTAGAGCTGTCTGCAACACCAACTTTTGCTCTAAAGAGTCAGCCCACCTGTAACCTACAAAAAAGAAACGTCTTATTTCTTCACCTCAGCAGGATTCTACATGCATGAAAGTGCATGAGAAAACTGTCTCTCCCATGTGTCTGGAGGGGCTTCCCTGGTAGCTCAGCTGGTAAAGAATCCACCTGCAATGCAGGAGACCCCAGTTAAATTCCTGGGTCAGGAAGATTTCCTGGAGAATGGATAGGCTATCCACTGCAGTATTCTTGGGCATCCCTGATGGTTCAGCTGGTAAAGAATCCGCCTGCAATGTGGGGAGACCTGAGTTCAATCCCTGGGTTGGGAAGATCCCCTGGAGGAGAGAACAGCTACCCACTACAGTATTCTGGCCTGAGAAATCCATGGACTGTACAGTCCTTGGGGTCGCAAAGAGTTAAACATGATTGAGTGATGTTTCTGGAAATCCACATTACCTCTATGGTTTTACCTCAGCAATTCCTGACTTTGTAAAAAGACAATTATTTTAAATACAAAGAATCTAAGTTAGAAAGGAAGAAGTCAAACTGTCACTATTTATAGATGACATGATACTATACATAGGAAATCCTAAAGACACTACCAGAAAACTATTAGAGCTCATCAATGAATTTGGTAAAGTTTCAGGATATGAAATTAATATACAAAAATGTGCCACATTTCTATACATTATTAACAAAGTATCAGGAAGGGAAATTAAGGAAACAATCCTGTACCACTGCATCAAAAAGACTAAAATGCCTAGGAATAAACCTACCTAAGGAGATAAAAGATCTGTACCCCTGAAACTATAAAACACTGATGAAAGAAATTAAAGATGACAAAACAGATGGAAAGATATACCATGTTCTTGGATTGGAAAAATTAGTATTGTCAAAATGACCATACTATCCAAGGCAATCTACAGATTCAATGCAATGCCTATCAAATTACCAATGGCATTTTTCACAGAACTGGAACAAAAAAATATATAAAATTTTTATGGAAAAAAATGACACAAATAGTCAAAAAAATAATTGAAAGAAAAACAAAGCTGAAGGAATCACACTCCTTGATTTCAACCATAGTACAAAGCTACAGTAATCAAAATAATAGTATGAAAGTGACGTGAAAGTCACTCAGCCATGTCCAACTCTTTGTGACCCCATTGACTATACAGTCCATGGAATTCTCTAGGCCAAAATACTAGAGTGGGTGGCCTTTCCCTTCTCCCGGGAATCTTCCCAACCCAGGGATCAAACCCAGGTCCCCATATTGCAGGCAGATTCTTTACCAGCTGAGCCACAAGGGACGCCCAAGGGAAGAGAGTATGATATTGGCACCAGACACATAGATCAATGGAACAGTATAGAGCCCAGAAATTAACCCATACAGTTAGGTCAACTAATGTAAGACAAAGGAGGCAAGAATACACAATGGAGAAAGTACAGTCTCTTCAATAACTGGTGCTGAAAAAATGCACAGTTCAGTTTAGTCACTCACTCATGTCCAACTTTTAGTGACCCCATGGACTGCAGCACACCAGTCTTCCAGCCCATCACCAACTCCCAGCACTTGCTTAAACTCGTGTCCATCAAGTCAGTGATGTCATCCAACCATCTCATCCTCTGTTGTCTCTTTCTCTTCCTGCCTTGAATCTTCCCCAGTATCAGGGTCTTTTCCAATGAATCAGTTCTTCACATCAGGTGGCCAAAGTGTTGGAGCTTAAACTTCAGCATCAGTCCTCCCAGTGAATATTCAGGACTGATTTTCTTTAGGATTGACTGGTTTGATGTCCTTGGTGTCCAAGGGAATCTAAACAGTCTTCTCCAACACAATAGTTCAAAAGCACCAATACTTTGGCACTCAGCTTTCTTTATGGTTCAACTCTCACATCCATACATGACTGCTGGAAAAACCGTAGTTGACTAGATGGAACTCTGTCAATAATGTACTGTCTCTGCTTTTTAATATGCTGTCAGATTGTTCATAGCTTTTCTCCCAAGAAGCAGGCATCTTTTAATTTCATGGCTGCAGTCACCATCTGCAGTGATTTTGGAGCCCAAGAAAATGAATTCTGTCACTGTTTCCATTGTTTTCCCGTCTATTTGCCATGAAATGATGGGACCAAATGCCATGATCTTCGTTTTCATTTTTTTTTCTTTTTAAGTTTTATGCCAGCTTTTACACTCCTCTTTCACTTTCATCAAGAGGCTCCTTTGTTTCTCTCTGCTTTCTGCCATAAGGTGGTGTCATCTGCATATCTGAGGTTATTGATACTTCTGCAATCTTGGTTACAGTTTGTGCTTCATTCAGCCCAACATTTCACATGATGTACTCTGCATATGAGTTAAATTAGCATATTGACAATATACAGCCTTGATGCACTCCTTCCCCAATTTGGAACCATTCCATTGTTCCTGTCTGGTTCTAACTGTTGCTTCTTGATCTGCATATAGGTTTCTCAGGAGACAGGTAAGGTGATTTGATATCCCCATCTCATTCAGAATTTTCCAGAGTTTGTTGTGAAAAAAGTAAAAGGCTTGAGTGTAGTCAATGAAGCAGAAGTAAATTATTTTCTGGATTCTCTTGCTTTTTCTATGATCCAATGGATGTTGGCAATTTGATCTCTGGTTCCTCTGCCTTTTCTAAGTCTGGCTTGTACATCTGGAAGTTCTCAGTTCAGGTACTGCTGAAGCCTAGCTTGGAGAATTTTTAACATTACTTTGGTTGCATGTGAAATGAGTGCAATTGTTCAGTAGTTGGAACATTCCTTAGCATTGCCTTTCTTTGGTATTAGACTGAAAACTGACTTTTCCCATCCTGTGGTCCCTGCTGAGTTTTCCCAATTTGCTGGCATATTGAGTGCAGCACTTTCACAGCATCATCTTTCAGGATTTGAAATAGCTCAACTGCAATTCCATCACCACTAGCTTTGTTCATAGTGATGCTTCCTAAGGCCCACTTGACTTCACATTCCAGGATGTCTGGCTCTAGGTGAGTGATCACACCATTATGATTATCTGGGTCATTAAGATCTCTTTTGAATAGTTCTTCTGTGTATTCTTGCCATCTCTCCTTAATATCTTCTGCTTCTGTTAGGTCCATACCATTTCTGTCTTTTATTGTGCCCATCTTTGCATGAAATATTCCCTCGGTATCTTTAATTTTCTTGAAGAGATCTCTGTCTTTTCCATTCTATTGTTTTCCTCTATTTCTTTGCATTGATCACTAAGGAAGGCTTTCTCATCTCTTCTTGCTATTCTTTGGAACTCTGTATTCAAATGGGTATATCTTTCCTTTTCTCCTTTGCCTCTTTCACTTCTCTTCTTTTCTCAGCTATTTGAAAGTTCTCCTCAGACAATCATTTTGCCTTTTTGCATTTCTTCTTGGGGATGGTTTTTATCACTGCCTCCTGTACAATGTTACGAACCTCCATCCATGTTCTTCAGGCACTGTATCTATCAGATCTAATGCCTTCAATCTATTTGCCACATCTACTGCATAATCATAAGGGATTTGATTTAGGTCATACCTGAATGGCACAGTGGTTTTCCCCACTTTCTTCAATTTAAGTCTGAATTTGGCAATAAGGAGTTCATTAACTCAGTCACAGTCAGTTCTCAGTCTTGTTTATGCTGACTGTATAGAGCTTATTCATCTTCGGTTGCAAAGAATATAATCAGTCTCATTTTGGTATTGACCAGCTGGTGATGTCCTTGTGTAGAGTTGACTATTGTGTTGTTGGAAGAGGGTGTTTGCTATAACCACTGCGTTCTCTTGGCAAAATACTGTTAGCCTTTGCCCTGCTTCATTTTGTACTCTAAGGCCAAGTTTGCTTGTTATTACAGGTATCTCTTGACTTCTATAGGGGACATTCCAGTCCCCTATAATGAAGAGGACATCTTTTTTGGCTGTTAGTTCTGGAAGTTCTTGTAAGTCTTCATAGAACCATTCAACTCTAACTTTTTCAGCATTACTGGTTGGGGCATAGACTTAGATTACTGTGATATTCAATGGTTTGCCTTGGAAACAAACAGAAATCATTCTGTCATTTTTGAGACTCGATCCAAGTACAGCATTTCAGACTCTTTTGTTGACTATGAGGACTACTCTATTTCTTCCAAGGGATTCATGTCCACAGTAGTAGATATAATGGTCATCTGAATTAAATTCACACATTCCAACTCATTTTATTTTACTGATTCTTAAAATGTTGATGTTTACTCTTGCCATAACCTATTTGACTACTTCCAATTTACCATGATTCATAGATGGAACATTCCAGGTTCCTATGCAATATTGTTCTTTACAGTATCAGAATTTACTTCTATCACCAGTCACATACACAACTAGGTGTCATTTTCATTTTGGCTCAGCCTCTTCATTCCTTCTGGGGCTATTTCCCCACTTTTCTCCAGTATCATATTGGGCACCTACCAAACTAGGGAGTTCATCTTTCAGTTCCTATCATTTTGCCTTTTCATACTCTTCATGGAGTCCTCAAGGCAAGAATGCTGAAGTGATTTTTCCATTTCCTTCTCCAGTCAACCATATTTTGTCAGAACTCTCTACCATGACCCATCCATTTTTGGTGGTCCTACACGGCATGGTTCATAGTTTCACTGAGTTAGACAAGGCTGTGATTCAAGAGATCAGTTTGGTTATTTTTAAATGTAGCTTGTTCCTTGGAAGAAAAGCTATGACAAACCTAGTCAGCATATTAAAAAGCAGACACATTACTTTACCAACAAAGGTCTGGGAAAACTGGACAGCTGCATTTAAAAGGATGAAATTAAACCATTCTCTAATACCATATACAAAAATACACTCAAAATGTATTAAAGAAAATGTAAGATCAGATACTATAAAACTCCTAGAGGGAAACATAGGCAGAACACTCTTTGAAATAAACCAATGCAGTGTATTTTGGGGTTCTCTCTCTTAAAGTAAAGGAAATGAAAGCAAAAATAAATAGAAAAGAACTAAACTTAAAAACTTTTGCATGGAGAAGGAAATCATCAACAAAATGAAAAGAAGAGACACTGAATCGTAGGAAATATTTGTAAATGATATGACCTATTTGGGACTAATATCCAATGTATACAAGCAATTTATATAACACAACATCATAAAAACAAACAACTCTATTGAAAATGGACATAAAGAATTAAATAGACATTTTTCCAATGAGGAAATGTGAATCAAAACCACAATGAGATATCACCTCACACCTGTCAGAATGACTTTAATCAAAAAGAACATGAATAACAAATGCTGGTAAGGATGTGGAGGAGAGGTAACACTTATACACTATTGGTGGAAATGTATATTGGACAGCCACTATGAAGAACTGTATGAAGGTTTGTCAAAGAACTAAAAAGAAAACTACCACATGACCCAGCAATTCAACTTCCTGTGATATATCCAAAACAAAAACACTACTTCAAAAAAGATACATGTACCACAATGTTCATATAAGCATTATTACATTTGTCAGGATATGCAAGCAACCTAAGTATCCATACACAGACATCCAATCACTGCAGATAGTAACTGCAGCCATGAAACTAAAAGAAACATGATCCTTGGAAGAAAAGCTATGACCAACCTGCTGCTGCTGCTGCTAAGTCACTTCAGTCGTGTCCGACTCTGTGCCACCCCATAGACAGCAGCCCACTAGGCTCCTCTGTCCCTGGGATTCTCCAGGCAAGAATACTGGAGTGGGTTGCCATTTCCTTCTCTAATGCATGAAAGTGAAAAGTGAAAGTGAAGTCGCTCTGTCGTGCTCGACTCTTAGCGACCCCATGGACTGCAGCCTACCAGGCTCCTCCGTCCATGGGATTTTCCAGGAAAGAGTACTAGAGTGGGGTGCCATTGCCTTCTCCATGACCAACCTAGATAGCATATTAAAAAGCAGAGACATCACTTTGCCAACAAAGGTCCTTCTAGTCAAGCTATAGTTTTTCCAGTAGTCATGTATGGATGTGAAAGTTGGACTATAAAGAAAGCTGAGCACCAAAGAATTGATGCTTTTGAACTGTGGTGTTAGAGAAGACCCTTGAGAGTCCCCTGGACACTAAGGAGATCAAACCAGTTAATCCCAAAGGAAATCAATCCTAAATACTCATTAGAAGGAATGATGCTGAAGCTGAAACTCCAGTACTCTGGCCACCTGATGCCAAGAATTGACTCATTGGAAAAGACCCTGATGCCTGCAAAGATGGGAGGCGGGAGGAGAAAGGGATGGCAGAGGATGAGATGGTTGTATGGCATCACCAACTCAGTGAACATGAGTTTGAGCAAGCTCCAGAAGTTGGTGATGGACAGGGAAGCCTGGCGTGCTGCCATCCATGGTGTCGCCAAGAGTCAGACAAGACTGAGTGACTGAACTGACTGGAACTGATGCTAAATGAAACAAGTCAGAGAGAGAGAGATAAATACTGTATGATATTGCTTATAAGTGGAGCCTAAAAATACAACAAACTAGTGAATAAAACAAAATAGAATAGGCTCACAGATACAGAGAACAAAGTAGTGGTTACTAGTGAACTGGGGGAGCCAGATAGTGACGGGGGAGTGAGAGGTACAAACTATTGGGTGTAAGGTAGCCTACAATAATATATAGTACAACATAGGGAATACAGCCAATATCTTATAATAACTGTAAATGGAGTGTAATCTTTAAATATCATATAAAATTTTCTAAAAAATGGAAAAAGAAACAATTCCTTAAGGCTAATCAAATAGGCAAAGTAATGCCTTTGGCAAATGTTTATTTTCATGTAAGCAATATGCCCCCTGAAGGGCATGGCAACCCACTCCAGTATTCTTGCCTGGAGAATTTCATAGACAGAGGAGCCTTTCAGGTTATGATCCATGGAGTCATAAAGAGTCGGACATGACTGAGCAACTAAACTGTCACTTTCACTTTCAAGCACTATGCCAGGAAGGGTCCAATTTCTCAAAGGCAACATTCCAAAGAACTAGTGGGAAGAGAAAGAAAACCAGGTGGACAATGGCTTACATGTGGAACAAGGAGTAAACTTTGAGTGAAACATCACCTCACAACTAATATAAGAGTTTCATAGTGTACTTTTGGTGAAATTTCCCATTTATTTATGGGAGTTAAATATGATCTGTAAAGACAAATTTCTAGATGATTTATAGGGAAATCTGAGTATTCATCTTCTAAATGGTAGAAGGTGCAACAGAATAACAAACATAATGATGGAGGACAAGGAAGATGCTTGACCAGAGTGTATGGGCATCGTTGCATTTCCACATCACTTAGGAACAAATTAGCTTATGTTCTACAGTCTATGACGGACAGTGACATGCCAGGCCCCCAGTTTCACACTTGTTGTTGTTCTTCAATTGCTCAATCATGTCAGACTCTTTGCAACCCCATTGACTGCAGCACATCAGGCTGTCCTGTCCATCAACAATTCCTGGAGCGTGTTCATACTCATGTCCATGGAGTTGGCAATGCCATTTAACCATCTCATCCTCTGTCACCCCCTTCTCCTCCGCCCTCAATCTTTGCCAGCAAGAGGGTCTTTTCCAATAAGTCAGCTCTTCACATCAGGTGGCCAGTGTCGGAGTTTCAACTTTAGCATCAGTCCTTCCAACGAACATTCAGGATTGATTTCACTTAGGGTTGACTGGTTTGATCTCCTTGCTGTCCACGGGGATTCTCAAGAATCTTCTCCAACTTCACAATTCAGAAGCATCAATTCTTTGGCACTCAGTTTTCTTTATGGTCCAACTCTCAGATGCCTACATGACTACTAAAAAAAAAAAAAAAAAACAGCTTCGACTAGACCTTTGTTGTTCTTCCAAGGAGCAAGGGTCTTTTAATTTCAAGGATGTAATCACCATCTGTGGTGATTTTGGAGATCCTCTCCAAAAAAATAAAGTCTGTTTCCATTGTTTCCCCATCTATTTGCCATGAAGCGATGGGACTGGATGCCATGATCTTTGTTTTTTAAATGCTGAGTTTTAGCCAGCTTTTTAACTCTCCTCTTTCACTTTTATCAAGAGGCTCTTTAGTTTCTCTTTGCTTCCTTCCATAAGGGTGGTGTCATCTACATATTTGAGGTTATTGATATTTCTCCCAGCAGTCTTGATTTCAGCTTGTGCTTCATTCAACCTGGCATTTTGTATGATGTGCTCTGTTGCCGCTGCTGCTACTAAGTCACTTGAGTAGTGTCTGACTCTGCACAACTCCATACACGGCAGCCCACCAGGCTCCCCCGTCCCTAGGATTCTCCAGGCAAGAATACTGGAGTGGGTTGCCATTTCCTTCTCCAATGCATGAAAGTGAAAAGTGAAAGTGAAGTAGCTCAGTTGTGTCCGACTCTTAGCGACCCCATGGACTGCAGCCTACCAGGCTCTTCCATCCATGGGGTTTTCCAGGCAAGAGTACTGGAGTGGGGTGCCATTGCCTTCTCTGGATGTGCTCTGAATAGAAGTTAACTAATAAGGGTGACAATAGACAGCCTTGACGTACTCCTTTCCCAATTTGGAATCAGCCCATTGTTCCATGTCCAGTCTAACTGTGGCTTCTTGACCTGCATACAGGTTTCTCAGGAGGCAGGTATGATGTTCTGGTATTCCCATCACTTTAAGAATTTTCCAGAGTTTGTTGTGATCCACAAAGTAAACAGCTTTAGTGTAGTCAATGAAGCAGAAGTAGATGTTTTCTGGAATTCTCTTGCGTTTTCTGGAATTCTCTTGCGTTTTCTATGATTCAACAGATGTTGGCAATTTGATCTCTGGTTCCTCTGCCTTTTCTAACCCTACCTTGAAAATCTGGAAGTTTTTGGTTCATGTACTGTTGAAGCCTAGGTTGGAGAGTTTTGAGCATTACTTTGCTAGCATGTGAAATGAGTACAATTGTGCAATAGTTTGAACATTATTTGGCATTGCCTTTCTTTGGGATTGGTATGAAAACTGACCTTTTCCAGTGCTGTGGCCACAGCTGAGTTTTCCAAATTTGCTGGCATACAGAGTGCAGCATTTTAGCAGTAGCATCTTTTAGGATTTAAAACACCTCAGCTGGAAAAAAATGGTCCACTGGAGAAGGGAATGCAAACCATTTCAGCATTCTTGCCTTGAAAATCCCATGAACAGTATGAAAAGGCAAAAATAATTGACACTAAAAAATGAACTCCCCAGGTCAGTAGATGTCCAGCATGCTACTGGAGAAGAGCAAAGAAATAGCTCCAGAAGGAATGAAGAGGTTGAGCCAAAGTGAAAACAATGCCTCATTGTGGATGTGTCTGGTGGTGAAAGGAAAGTCCAATGCTGTAAAAAGCAATATTGCGTAGGAACCTAGAATGTTAGGTCCATGAATCAGGTTCACATAGCCCAAAGATTAACAAGACTCTGCTCAAAAAGGGATGAGGAAAGATATCTTTAATTTGCTAAGAAAAGTATTCCTAAAAATAGAAGCTCCAGATAAGTAGCAACCAAGTAAAAGAAGTGCTTGTTTTCATTTAAATTGCTTGGTTTTATCTTTCAATGAGGATTCTGTTTCTTTTTAATGAGATATATATATATATATATATAAAGTGCACAACAAGATGTTTGACATAAATGTACACTGGGAAATGATTACTGTAGTTAAAACAATTAACATATCCATTGCCTCATGTAGTTATCTTTTTGTGTGTGCAGTGAAAACACTTATAATCTACTCTCTCAGAAAATTTCAAGTATACAACATGGTTAAATAAGGATTTTTTAAAAATTAAACAGCCTAGAACAAAGAGATATCTAAGATCTCATTTATCAAGAGCTCTACAGCACATGACACTGGTGTATCTGTGGCAGTTCATTTATAAAGACATCTGAAATACTTAACTCCTTTTATACTAGATAAGACTAGAGTAAAATAATTTTATAGCATTTCTCATACAAAAACACTAGAAACATCAAACCAGATTTTCTTAAAGCTGCTATAATGTATACTTTTAAAAAAGCAAATATTGTATTAAGAAAATAACTTCAATGAATAGCAACATAAATACCCTCTAAAATTGCTAAAAACAAATTAAAATTTCAAGTTTTCTCCCACTCAACCATTTTCTTTAATATTATCAAAAACACTCATAACTACAGAATATCATGAGTGAGTCTAATTTGGCACAGATTTCACTTACATTTTTATTTAGTAAGCACAATTATACTGAACATGACTAGATGCATCATGTAAAGTATAATCATTTATTTTATTAAACACATATTTTTCTCCTAAATTTAATGTTATAGATACAATCACTGAAGTCACTTTAAACACAACTTTGATGTAAAGGAAGGTTTAAATGAAAAACAACAAAATTTCCATGAATACCACAATAAGATTTAGGCAAGAAAACATTGAAAACCAGTTTGATAACTTTGATACCTATTTTTTAATTAGATTTCAATATAAGTTTAATGGGTATTATGCACCAGTCTATGCATAAAGTTATCAAAGGCAGCCCTGGTCTGATCTCCAAACAAAACTTTTCATTAAATATTGATCAAGTTTGCTCAAACAACAACCAATTGTCTTGAAACAAATATCAAGTATCTCTGGTAAGGAGTAAATACACCAGTTACAAATTTTTAATCTATAGAGAACTTTCCCAAAATGCTTCTGATTCTTCAGAGGAGGTACAAACTTTTGTACCAATGACACTTACCTTGCAGTAAATCATATGGCACATGGCTACTCTTAATCTCATTCCTATACGCTGAACATAATAGAAGAAAAAGTGCACCAGAATTGCCCAAATGACAAGGCAGACATTCATTACAGCAGTGTAGCCATAGGCTTTGAACAAAGCCCCAGAATCAGAGGGATCAAACTTTTGAAAGTAAGTTAGTAAATCCTCAAAATATGTCGGTAATAGTACTCTGAAGCTTTCCTAAAAGGAAAGGAAAAGAAACTTTAATTAGAAATACAAGCCATACCAATTTTCCTTATTACAAGCTTCACTTTTTTTTATTTAATTTTTGCTGTGGTTCAGTTGCTAAGTCATGTCCATTTTTTGGTGACCCCCATGGACTGCAGCATGCCAGGCTTCCCTGTTCTTCACTATCTCTCAGAGTTTGCTCAAACTCATGTCCAATGTGTCAGTGATGCCATTTAACTATCTCATCCTCTGTCGCCCCCTTCTCCCTGTGCCCTCAATCTTTCCTAGCATCAAGGTCTTTTCCAGGGAGTTGACTCTTCGCATCAGGTGGCCAAAGGATTGGAGCTTCAGCTTCAGCATCAGTCCTTCCAATAAATATTCAGGATTGATTTCCTAAAGGATTGACTGCTTTGATCTCCTTGAAGTCAAAGGGACTCTTTAGAGTCTTCTCCAGCACCACAGTTTGAAAGCATTAATTCTTCAGCACTCAACGTCCTTTATGGTCCAACTCTCACATCTGTACATGACTACTGGAAAAACCAAAGCTTTATCTATGTGGACATTTACTTGCACAGTAAAGTATAGTTGATTTCCAATGCTATGTTAGTTTCAGATGTACAGCAAAGTGATTCAGTTATACATGTACGTATATCTATTCTTTTTCAGATTCTTTTCCCATATAGGCTATCACAGATTATTGAGTAGAGTTCCCTGTCTACACAGTGCTGTCTGCTCACTGTCGGATGCTTTGCAACCTTATGAACTGTAGCCTGCCAGGCTCCTCTGTCCATGGGATTCTCCAAGCAAGAATACTAGAATGGGTTGCCATTTCCCCCTCTAGAGGATCTTCCTGGCCCAGTGATCAAAACCACATCTCCTGCATTAGCAGGTGGATACTTCACCACTAAACCATGTGGGAAGCCCCATGCTATACAGTAGGTCCTTGTTAATTATTAGTATCAATTTCATATATAGTGGTATGTATATATTCACCTCAAAGTCCTAATTTATTCCTCCTCCTGCCTTTCACCTTTGAAAACCATGTTTGTTTTTGAAGTCTGTTTGGAACAACGTTCATTTGTACCATTTTTTTAGATTCCACATATAACTGATACCATATGATATTTGTCCTTCTCTATCTGACTTACTTCACTCAGTATTATAATCTCTAAGCCCATGAATGTGGTTACAAATGGTATTATTTCATTCTTTTTGGTGACTGAGTAATATTTCATTGTATATACATACCATATCTTCTTTATCCATTTCTCTGTCAATAGACTTTTATATTGCTTCTAGACTATCATAAATAGTGAAGCAATGAACACTGAGGTGCATGTATCTTTTCAAATTATGGTTTCCTCCAGATACATGCCCAGTAGAGGGATTGCTGGATCATGTGGTAGTTCTATTTTTTAATTTTTTTGAGGAACCTCCATTCTCACCAACAGTGTAGGAGGTTTCCTTTCTCTCCACATCTTCTCCAGCATTTATTATGTGCAGACTTTTTGATGATGGTTGTTCTGACTGGTGTCAGGTGACAACTCATTGTAGTTTGATTTGCATTTCTCTAATAATTAACAATGTTAAGCATCTTTTCATGTGCTTTTTGGCCATCT
Source organism: Aepyceros melampus (assembly GCA_006408695.1). Classification (NCBI taxonomy): domain Eukaryota; kingdom Metazoa; phylum Chordata; class Mammalia; order Artiodactyla; family Bovidae; genus Aepyceros; species Aepyceros melampus. The sequence continues at coordinate 46,612 of SJXQ01009130.1, forward strand.
GTATTTTTTTTTTTTTTTGAAAAATGTCTATTTAGACCTTCTGCCATTTTTTTTTGATTGGGTTTTTTTAACATATATATATTGAGCTGCATGAGCTGTTATATATTTCAGAGATTAACTCTTGTTAATCACTTCATTTGCAAATATTTTCTTCCTTTCTGTGGGTTGTCTTTTCATAAAAGGAGAAATCAACATTGGCACAAGAATAGTGGGGGACTTTAGCACTCCACTTACATCAATGGACAGATCATACAGACAGAACAATCAATAAGGAAACAGAGGCCTTAAATAACATATTAGACCATATGGGCATAATTGATATTTATATGACATCCTATATGAATGCAGCAGAATACACATTATCCTCAAGTGCACATGGAACATTCTCCAGGATAGCTAAGATGCTGGGCCACAAAGCAACCCTCAGTAAATTTAAGAACACTGAAATTATATCAAGCATCTTATCCAACCACAACAGTATGGATTACTAATCAACTACAAGGGGAAAACTGTTAAAAAAAAAAAAAGAAAAAACAGATATGAAAGCTAAATAATATCTTATTAAGCAACCAATGCATCACTGAAGAAATCAAAAAGGAAACCAAAAAATACCTAGAGACAAATGAAAACATAATGATCCTAAACCTATGGGATGCAGCAAAAGCAGTTCTAAGAGGGAAGTTTATACTAATACAATCTTATATCAGGAAATAAGAAAAATCTCAAACAACTTAACATTACACCTCAAGCAACTAGAGAAAGAAGTAAAAAAAAAAAAATCAAAGTTAGGAGAAGGGAAAAAATGATAAATATCAGTGCAGAAATGAATTAAATAGAGATAAAGAAAACAATAAAAAAAATCAATGAAACTAAAAGCTGGTTCATCAAAAATATAAGCAAAATTGATAAGCCTTTAACCAGACTTATCAAGAAAAAAAGGAAGATGGCTCAAATCAACAAAGTTAGAAATGAAAAAGGAGAAGTAACAATGGACACTAAAGAAATACAAAGAAATATGAGAGACTACTACAAGCAAATATATGCCAATAAAGTGGACAACTTGGGAGAAATGGACAAGTGTTTAGAAAAGTAAAACCTTCCAAGATTGAAGTTTGAACCAGGAAGAAATAGAAAATAAGACAGACTAATCATAAGTACTGAAATTGAAACTGTGAGTAAAAACCTCCCAAAAAACAAAAGTCCAGGACCTGATGGCTTCACAGACAAAGATACCACGAAAAAATAAAATTACAAGCCAATCTCACTGATGAACATAGAAACAAAAATCCTCAACAAAACACTAGCAAATAAAATCCAACAACACATTAAAAAGATCACATACCATGATCAAGTGGGATTTATTTATCTCAGGGAGGCAAGGACTCTTCAGTATGTGCAAATCAATCAATGTGATATATTATATTAACAAATTGAAGAATAAAAGCCATATGATCATCTCAATAGATGCAGAAAAAGCTTTCAACAAAATTCAACACCCGTTTATGATAAAAACTCTGCAGAAAGGGGGCATAGAGGGAGCTTACCTAAACAAAATAAAGGCCATATGCCACAAACCCACAGCTAACATACTCAATGGTGAAAAGTTGAAAGTATTTCCTCTAAGATCAGGAACAAAAAAAGGCTGTCCATTCTTGCCACTCTTATTCAACATAGTTTTTAAGGTCCTAGCCACAGCAATCAGAGAAGAAAAAGAAATAAAGGAATCCAAATTGGAAAAGAAGTAAAATTTTCACTGTTTGCAAATGACATGATACTATACATAGAAATTGCTAAAGCTGCTACCAGAAAACTACTAAAGCTCATCAGTGAATTCAGTAAGCTTTCAAGAAACAAAATCAATACCCATAAATCTCTTGCATTTCTATACACAAACCAGCTTCACCTTTATTACTAGCATATTAAAATGGCATTTTCATAAAAGGCTACACTCATGGCTAATCTAAAAGAAAAATATACAGATCCACTCTTTTCTATAAGACAAGCAAACAATAGCTTTAAACTTAAGCCAAAATTTTTCAAGGTAATAAATCCTTGGTACATTGTGTTTGGTACACTGTGGATGCTCAATAGATATTACATCCAGTGTTTTAGAATACATTTAGTAAAACACCAAGTGAGTCTTTGCCTAAGATGAATGAGGAAAGATAACAGAAGAAGGATAAGAAATTTGCTTCCATATGAACAAGCCCTGCTGGTAGCCTGCCCCTGTCCCCTGCAGTCTCAACCTCCCAGCCTGACAGAAAGTCAAGATGGCTCATCTAGGCAAGACACACCTGCTATCATTTTCTGCTTTAAGAGCCTTTATGAACTGACACATTGGCACAAAAACAGATCCAGTCTTTCCCAGCCAGAATTCCACATGTCAACAGATCAAGATATCAAACTTTAGCTTTTGTTGGAGTATCACAAATAAACAAGGCTTGGGAGGTTCCCAGACTCTCAGCTCCAAGTGGCACTGCATCAATATATCTCTAGACCTTAGAAGCTGGGATCTTCCTTGGAGTTAAAAATTAAACACAGCAGAAGACAAGCTAAAGATAAAATATCCATGCTTCTCCATCAGCCACACACTGCAGGTGTTGGTTTGGAAGAAATGATTTCTTCCCCAGAGCAAGAATTTAAAATACTAAACCAATCAGCTGGGAGGCATTAGGGCTTAACTCCTGAGTAAGTAAGACTTACAGAAAGCAATTGTCTTTCCCCAAAGAAATAGCAACACTTGCCCACCCTGCCAAATAGCCACTCCACCAAACATCCTACTTCTTCCTTGTAGTCACCCCTTGAGAAAGTACCCTTTTTCCCCAGCAAGGAAAACCAAACTCTCAACATGAATTCAAGTCACAAAAAGTAAACACTTAGGCCCTCAACATCATTTCCTCCACAAACTTGTCAAAAGACAGAATGCCAAAAGTTTGGAAATCTTTCTGGAATTCCATTTTGAGACAAATTTTTCCTTTTCAGCAATCTCCTTACTAACACAGACAAGGTAAACAACTGACAGGCCTGCTTTGATAGTCTCTTCTGTTTATCTGAAGTTGAGGAGCCCATGCACAAGAGGAAGGGAAAGTAGAATCCAAAACACCAAACATAAGACAAAACTAACAGGCATTTTCTGTTCAGCCAACTAGTACCCAGTCAGGATATTTACAGAAAGTTATCCTCACCCTCAGATGGGTGTGACATTGAACCCCAACACTCCTGTTTTGTTGCACGCACATGTTCACACCCTGATCAACTGCTTTGTCTTCCAAGAAGTCACAGAAGTTTTCGTCTACTATAGAGAAGTAGGGCTTCCCCCAAGGGCTCAGCATTAAAGAATCTGCCTACAATGCAGAGGATGCAGCAGGAGCTGCAGGTTCGATCCCTGCGTCAGGAAGATCCCCTGGAGAAGGAAATGGCAAACACTCCAGTATTCTTGCCTAGAGAATTTCATGGACAGTGAAGCCTAGCAGGCAACAATCCATGGGGTTGCAAGAGTCAGACACGACTTAGCAACCAAACAGCAACAATAGAGACGTAAGCAAATAATGCTTAGTTGAATATGAGTAAGATGATCAAATCATAGCAAGATGCTCAGTTCTCAAAAGCACAGAGGCTCACTATTACCTTTCCAGCATGCTGCATCATTCATTCCAAGGGACATGAAGAGCTTAAAAGAGCCTCTCATACAATGGATGGTAAAACAGACTTTTTATATATAAAGAGTCTACTGAGTGGAACGGGAGGCTTGCACAGAGAAGCAAGAATGTCACACTGGATACATGCACAGTTGCAGCCCAGGTATGGCCAAGGACAGCCCGGTGCTGCAGCCTACAAACCTGGGGCTCTCCACCAGAAGCCCAGCACCAACACCTGCCTTCCCAAACTGTCCTGAAACTTATGATTGCCTCTGGGAATCACTGTTGCCTGTTACTCAGTGCTTTGTTTGAGCCTAACACTGGTGTAATTATAAAAGAAAGTAAGAGCAATATCACCCACCAAAAAGCATACCAACAAATGCAACACACACACCAAAACAAAAAAAAAAAAAAAAAAGCTTATTTTACTGAATATTTGGAGAAACCTGACTTTTGTATAAATGTCATGTTTAGACAAAAAAATTATATAAATTTATAAAATTATATAAACCTCCAAATGAAAGATAAATGCAGAAAGACCACTACAAATTAAAGGATTTGTTATGCAAGAGTGTTTCTTTCATAAGGCAATTGTCCAAAGCATGTCCTAGGCAGAAAAGCAGGAGAATCTTTTGATAAAAATAATTTATAATTATCCTGAATATAGCAAACATGTTATCTGATTCCCAATAGGAAAGCAGAAGAGTACATCATTTGTCTTCCATTTCATTCACAAAACTATAAATATTCTATACCAACTGATGCAACAAATTCAGCAAAAAAAAAAAAAAAAAAGTACAAATAAAGGTACATCATTACTGATTAAGTGTCAGGATTTTTATACCAAATTATATCATTTAATAACCCAGTTGAAAAAAACAGTCTCATTAAGGAGTAATGCCAGTTCATGGCCTATAGCTTCAACTCCTCTGTCTATTCTTGATCCTGAACCTTAACTAGTAAGAAATACAACAGCTGAGCAAATATTCACCATAAACCTGAAACTAACCAAATTAAAATTTTCTGGATAAGTAGGAACAAGGACAAAAATTACCCCATAAATCCTTCATATTTGACACCAATCTATGACCCAATGAAAATTTTTTCCACAAAGCAACTGAAAATAATTTTATTCCTTCACAAGTATTCTTCACAACTGTAAAACCATACAAGATTTTTTAAAAGAACCCAGCTTAATTCCATAATGCTCATCATTCAAAGTTCTCTGAGAGTCTCAGAGTCTCTGAGGGCAGACATTTCTTGACAGAGTCCTTCGTAGTCAGCCTCCTAAAAGCATCATGTTTGACCCCATGTCTTGGTTCAAGGGAACTTCTTACACGTTTGATGATAGAACTTCCTCAGTGGGTACAATGCCCCCTCCATGTTTCCCCATGAAACATTTCTTGCCCAATTGCATGATCTTTGATTTATGAGGAAAAAAAAGAAAACACAGGATATAGAAATAAGAAATCAGGCAAAGAAAGACTGCTTGAGTCAAACATAGGCAGAAAAGAGTGTTTATGGGAAAATGAATAGGCAGTTAATCTTTAAAAATGGGGAGCAGGTGACAAGAGTAGAGTTTAGAAAAATCCAGAACTAAGGATGAAAAGCAGTGAATCTGGGGGAATCATAACCATCAGGATCCTAGATATACCTTCACTCCTCTTTTACACAGTGGTCTTCATCCTGACTGCACCTTAGCATCACCTAGGGGAGCAATGCAGTTAAGAGCACTCAAAGGACTAAGGCCCACCTCCAAAATCTGGTTTAGGTTCAACTGGTTAGGGAAGGATCCTGATGTCCCTCTCCATGGACAATTCTGGGTACAGGAACTAATCCCATGTAAGTATCTGCTATCCTCCTCTCCCACAATGTCATGGCATTTGAGCCTAGAAAAGCTACAGACCTACTTATAAGTACCACAAAGGCTGACTGGATTGATAGGTGGATTGATTGGTTGATTGATTGGCTGTGCTTGGTCTTCATTAATGCAAACGAGCTTTCTCTATTTGCAGCAAGCAGGGGCTACTCTGTAGTTAAAGTGTCCACGCTTCTCATTATGGTGGCTTCTCTTGTTGTCTAGCATGGGCTCTATGTGTGTGGATTTCCTTAGTTGTGGCTCCCAAGCTCTAGAGCACAGGCTCAATAGTTGTGGTGCAGTGAGGCTTAGTTGCCTTGTAGCCTGTGGAATCTTTCCAGAAGAGGGATATAACCAGTGTCCCCTGTGCTGGCAGGCAGATTCCTAACCACTGGAGCACCAGGGATGTCTACTACAAAGGGTTTTAATCAGAATTCAATGTGACATATCATACTTCCAAGAAAAACCCTTATGACCCCAAGTCCTGAGATTCCAATGATGAAATTAAGACCTTTCTGCACACTAGGAAAAATTGAGTGTTCAGAAAGCACTAAATACACAAAATGAAAAGATAAATCCAAATGGGTTTGTTAAGTTGCCTCTAAAAGGAGAAGGAATTAAAATGGAACAAGGATATCAACCTTTCTTAAAAAGCAGCTTCTTCTGTTGCTTTAACTTCAGAAGCATGAAAACATTATACAGAATTATGATTATAAAACAATTAATTTTTTAAAAAGCAATTCCTAAAATCTCAGAGTAAAATGAAACAAAAGTAACTAAATATATACTCATCCAATTGGTTGGCAGAGCTATATTAAAAAGAATTATTCTTGATGAAAGTGAAAGAGAGGGGTGAAAAAGTTGGCTTAAGGCTCAACATTCAGGAAATGAAGATCATGGTATCTGGTCCCATCACTTCATGGGAAATAGATGGGGAAACAGTGGAAACAGTGTCAGACTTTAT
>SJXQ01009131.1:0-16376 GCA_006408695.1 Aepyceros melampus
TCCCCTAGAGAAAGACATGGCTACCCACTCCAGTATTCTTACTGGGAGAATTTCATGGACAGAGGAGCCTGGCAGGCTACAGTCCAAGGGGTCGCAAAGAGTTAGATGCAACTGAGCGACTAACACAGTTCCAACTCATTAGCCTATGAAATTATCCAGCCCATAAAAGCTAACCACACCATATTTCAAGGCTGCTCTTGCCCTCTGCAACAGCCCACATTCTCTGGACTGTGTTTCAAATAAATCCACTTCGCTGTTCAGTTACTCAGTCATGTCTGACTCTTTGTGACCCCATGGACTGCAGCACACCAGGCTTCCCTGTCCTTCACCATCTCCCAGAATTTACTCAAACTCAAGTCTGTTGAGTTGGTGATGCCATCCAGCCATCTCACCATCTGTCATCCCCTTCTCCTCCTTCCTTTAGTCTTTCCCAGCATAGGGGTCTTTTCCAGTGAGTTGGCTCTTCACATCAGGTAGCCAAAGTATTTGAGCTTCAGCTTCATCATCAGTCCTTCCAATGAGTATTCAGGGTTGATTTCCTTTACAATTGATTTATTTGATCTCCTTGCAGTCCAAGGGACTCTCAAGAGTCTTTTCCAACATCATGGTTCAAAAGCATCAATTCTTACTTATCACTTTGTCTCTCATTGATTTCTTTCTGTGATGAAACACCCAGAATCTGAGCTGCATGAGGTTCTGAAACCAGGTGTGTGATCTCAGTTGGAAGACTGTGGGTTTTGGCCAGGTTCAAGTACCTGTCATGAGGGTTAGAGTTCCAAGCAGGATTTTGGCTGGGTTAAGGTCCTGGCCACGTGGGTTCAAGCCCCAGTCTGAGGCGAATGGTTTCATTATCTTCATAATTTTTCAGACTCTGATGCTGGGAGGGATTGGGGGCAGGAGAAGGGGACAACAGAGGATGAAATGGCTGGATGGCATCACTGACTTGATGGACGTGAGTTTGAGTGAACTCTGGGAGTTGGTGATGGACAGGGAGGCCTGGCATGCTGCAATTCATGGGGTCGCAACGAGTCAGACATGACTGAGCGACTGAACTGAACTGAAAGCTATTCTAAAAAAAAATGATGTCTATTAAAAAAAGATACTACCCCCAACCCCTTCTCCAAATCCCCCTGTCCTAGTCCAAGAAGGTTCAAGTACCTGTCATGAGGGTTAGAGTTCCAAGCAGGATTTTGGCTGGGTTAAGGTCCTGGCCACGTGGGATCAAGCCCCAGTCTGAGGCGAATGGTTTCATTATCTTCATAATTTTTCAGACTCTGATGCTGGGAGGGATTGGGGGCAGGAGAAGGGGACAACAGAGGATGAAATGGCTGGATGGCATCACTGACTTGATGGACGTGAGTTTGAGTGAACTCTGGGAGTTGGTGATGGACAGGGAGGCCTGGCATGCTGCAATTCATGGGGTCGCAACGAGTCAGACATGACTGAGCGACTGAACTGAACTGAAAGCTATTCTAAAAAAAAATGATGTCTATTAAAAAAAGATACTACCCCCAACCCCTTCTCCAAATCCCCCTGTCCTAGTCCAAGACCTTGCTGGTACAGAAAAAGGCAATAGAGTGAAGTGGTCACAATCATGGGCTCTGGTGGCAGGAAATCTGGGTTCAAATTCTGGCTCTGCCATTCTGCTGTGTGACCTTGGGCAACTGACTTCACCTCTCTGAACCTTAGTTTCCTTATGTGTCATAATAACAGTCAATGTTTTTGTAGGGATCAAAGTGGAAACTTTAGATGAAACTCAAGACATTAAACCTGGAAAGGATAATGATGCTGCTCCCAGGGGTAGGGACCCATCCATGAATACAAACTAGCCAAGCCTTTTCCATTCACACTGGAGCAACCCTGTGACAGAACATATCTTTTGAAGATATCTGTCTATAGAAATGGCTTGATTTATTTGATGGCCCTATTGAGTCAAGGTGACTCTTAATTGGAAATGCCAGAGTTTATACCTGGCCATTGGGCTGTATCACTGAACTTCAAAAAAGATGGTATGATTGTGATTGATTTCTCTATGATGAAGCCACATTCTAAGGGGAATGTGGGTAAACCAGCCTGAGGAACTGCAGTATGGAGAGAAATATTTCCTCTGGATTTCTTAAGAGTTTCACAGAAAAGGGATTTCCTCGCCTCCCTTCCCCATCTATGAACTCAATAATGTTGCTCAGCCTCAGGCTGTCATGAAGACTCAGTGAGACAGTGCGTATAGACGGCGGAGGCCAGGGGCCTGGCAGAGGGCAACCACTCAGTCTATATGGACTATTATTTACTGGCCTCCAACTGGGAGCTAATGCCAGACTATCACAGATTTGGAGACTGAGACTCAGGGAGGATAAATGACTTAGTCAAGGTCAAACACAAGGTGACTGGGAGACTCAGAAGTGTCCTTTTGAGCATCCTTTCCTGACGCTGGGAAAGACTGAGGGCAGGAGAAGAAGGGGGCAACAGAGGATGAGATGGTTGGATGGCATCACCGACTCAGCAGGAAACTCCAGGAAATAGTGAAGGACAGAGAAGCTTGGCGTGCTGCAACCCATGGGGGTTGCAAAGAGTTGGACATGACTTAGCGACGGAACAACAACATCCTTGCCTAATTCCCACAGTGGTGATGGGTGAGCCAGTGGCAGCTCTGTGAGCAGAGAGGAGATTCAAACATACACTTCAATTTCTCCGGAGACTGAACTCTTAACTGGATTATCCTGTATAAGGGAGCGGCTCTACTTTAGATATTTTCTATATCCTCACAACAATCTACTAAATCATATCCTTGGAGCTGCCCAGAAAAGGAGAGCGACTCAAGTCCAAGGTGATCATTTTTCTTTGCATGCGCAGTACAAGGTCTGCTGTTTGGGGGCATTTGTACAAGGCATGCAAACACTGCCGGCTGTAAATATTCATGTTGAGGACCATAGCTGGGCCATTCTCAGCGGAGCTGGGCTCAGGCTGACTTACAGATGGCTGTCTGAAAGAGGCACGTGGAGGATGTGAAAGGTACCACTTGCCCTCTGCTGTCCCTCCTGCTGCCTTCCCGATGGTTGGCCTGCTGTGGCCTGAGCTTCCCATATTTGACCTCGTGGACCTGCTTCGGTCTCCTGCAGGCTGCTGGGAAAATACATGTTTCTGAGGGAGGCAACGGGCACCAGCCTTGTGGGCAGCTGGGATTGTTTTAAGTAGTAGCCCCGCCCACATTCCAAATTCAGAATCCAAAAGGCTGGCGAGCTCCCTGCTTCGGCCAGAGCACTGTACTTCCCTTGCCCTGCACCGGAAAGCACTTTGTGCAATTAGAGAGCCCCAGAGGAAAGGAAGGAATTGTTACTCCATTTATGTAGGTTGGTGCAGCCTTCCTTGATCACGTGTCTCGACTCCCCTGCCCCTCCCCCTATAGCATCTGTCTCATGAACATTCTCAAGGCACCGTGGGAATAGTGCCCATCCATTTCTCAGCAGCTCTTCTGGCACCCGCCTTTCCTGTGCAGTTCCCCTAGCCTCCTGGGTCAGATCTCTGGCCCCTGGGAGACCTAGGTGACAAATGCACTTCATCAGGGTGCACTGGTGGAGACACCAGTTCAATTCCTGGGTCTGGAAGATCCCCTTGAGAAGGGGCAGGCTACCCACTCCAGTATTCTTGGGCTTCCCTGGTGGCTTGGTCGATAAAGAATCTGCCTGCAGTTCGAGAGACCTGGGTTCAATCCCTGAGTTGGGAAGATTCCCCTGGAGGAGGGCATGGCAACCCACTCCAGTATTCTTGCCTAGAGAATCCCCATGCACAGAGGAGCCTGGCAGGCTACAGTCCAGAAGGGTCACAGAGAACTGGACATGACTGAGTGATTAAGCACAGCACACAGCACAGAGCACACTGGGGATGGGGACAAGGAGGGATCTTTGGTGGGGGGGCATTCCGCCAGATGACTTCCTAGGATGGAAGGGGCATATCCCCATTTAATCCTGGCCAGGATGGTTTTTCCCAGTGCTGCCTTGATTGCCCACTCTTACATAGCAGGACCTCTACTGGGCACTATGTGTGAAATAACGTTTCTTGGTAAGATGGTAGTATTAAATAATGATACATGGGAAGCATTAGCAGCTTGCCCAGTAATGTTTCTGTTATTATTGTTTTGGTTGAAAGTTTATGCCCTAATTTATGCCAGAATGTGTCCTTTCTTCTCAATGCTCACCATCACCCACAAATGTTTACAAAGCTCCCATCTGGTACAAACCCATTATGGACCAGATGCAGGGGGTAATGTCCAGCTGTGGAAGAGAATTTACTGACTGCTTACCTAGGTACCAGGCACTTTACCTGTGTTACTTGCTTTACCCCCCAAGAACCCTAACAGGGAGGTGAAATGACCCTTATTTTATAGATTTGGAACCTGAGGTACAGAGATGTTAATGTTTCTCACCTAAAGGGCAGAGCTGTGAGACCTCTGTGGCACAGAGTCCCTCGTGCAGAAACACAGTCCCTGCCTTCATGAAACCATGGTCTGTGGTAGAGCAGGGAAAAAAAGAACAACCTGTCAGAGTTGGTGACCCAAGTGAGCACCTGTAGGGGCCATGTGAGCTCAACAGAGGTGGCCTTCACTGTGAACAGAAGTTACCAGGAAGTACCACCAAGCACACAGAGGAGAACATTGGTAGAAGTAAGTAGACATGACATAAAGAAAGAACTGGGGGAGTTCAGGTATCAATCGGGCTTGAGGGTAAGAGGTAAGAGAGAGAGAGAGGAAATTCTGATGGAGGGTCAATTGCAGAACTTTTACTAACTATCCAAATGGGCTCAGACTTTGTTTCGCAGGCAATGGGAAACCCTGCTGGCTTTTAAGGAAGAAAGTGATTTCTTAAAAAAGGCAGTGCCTTGGGAAAATCCATCCAGTTGTGCATCGTCATAGTTAGTACAAATGCTTCTGCTACTACCATTTGCCAGTGTATTTCTTTCTTTATCAGTCAGGCACTGTACTAAGCCTGCAAATGACTTATTTTAGTGTCCACATAGCATTTTGTGAGAGTTTTATAATCACCTCCATCTTTCAGTGTCCATCCCTCTATTTCCAGGCATTGGGATAGGGTGGAAGCATTTTGCGTTGTGTGATGGATGTGGATTTTGGAGGTCCATAGGGAGACTGAAGTGGGTTTAATAGTGCCCCCCCCCAAAAAAAAACTCACATCTACCTGGCATCTTAGAATTTGACCTTACTTGAAAACAGAATTTTGCAGATGTAATTACTGAAGGATCTAAGATGATATCATCCTGGGTTTCTGTTGGGCCCTAAATGCAGTGGCTGGTGTATTTGTGAAGGAGGACAGAACAGAGAGACAAAAGGAGAGGAAGGCAATGTGACTGTGGAGCCCGATTGGAGCGATGGGTTGACAAGATGGTGCCAGGAGCCACTGGAAGCCAGAGGAGCCACAGGAGAGAGGCATGGGACAGATTCTCCCCCAGAGCCTCCAGGAGGAACCTATCCTACCAACATGTTGATTTCAGATATCTAGCCTCCAGAACCACGAGTGAATATACTTCTGTTGTTTTAAGCTATTCAACTTGTGGCAATTGGTTATGGGAGCCCTGGGAAAGTAACATGTACTTTGTTGTGAGTAAGAAGACCTGGCTTTCTCTGATTCGGTCTGACAGAGTGAAAGAGGGGACGGTGGACTGGACCCTGCTTAGAAAGCCTGCTGTGGTTGAGAGCTGCCAACAGGGCTTCATCCACAGGAGTATGTGCTCAGGGCTGTGCATGGTGCCCCGCACACAGTAGGTGCTATTAGGTAGGCCTGTGAGAGTGGGAACTGTCCATCCTACTAGGTGCTGATCTATGAATGGGCACACAACCACCTTGGAGATGGACCGAGTGGAAGGAGGGAGGTGAGAGAAGACAAGGGGTCTGGGCCAAGGTGTGGGGGCCAGGGGAGAAGTAGAGATTTCCCCGCTCCTCTTTCCTTCAGCCATCAGACAAGGCGTGGCTAGTTTGGAGGCTATGACCTCCATCACATGTTTCAGAAGAATATAAATCTGCCTCTTTCTTGAGCCCAAGAGAACCAAGATAATCCTAAGTGCCAGCCTATGAACCTAAACCCTCATCACTCACCAAAAACATCCACACAACTCTCACAGCAAAACGTCCTAAGGGGTCCCTCTGACTCTAAGGGCCCAGAAAGCACATTTGAGGTTTTTTTTTAATTCTCATCTCTCAGCATAAGGAGAGATAGTAGATATTTTTCAGATAGGCTGGGGTTTTTTTTTTTTTTTAATCAAAAGGAAATTAAAGATCAGGGAATGATGTACATTTCTTATGGGGAGAGCAGGAGACTTATTCCTTGCCTGTCTTAAAATAGCCTGACGAAACACAGTATTTGCATTATGCTTGGGGTCAGCTGCTCTGGGGACCATGGCCCAGCCCTGCCTGGAGTGGGGAGCGAGGGGCTGAGTTTTGAGATTTACTGCATTAATGCTCCTCCAGTTTCTGTGGAGTAGCCACTGGAGAGAAGCTTGGCTGCGGATGTAGTGAAAGAAACACACGCAGAAACGCAGTATCAATAACTAAATATAACTCACATCTGAAAAGCCTTTCACTGCACCCGGAGTACTTTCCAAATATATTATCTCATTAAATCCATACAAAAGCGGAGGGAGGTGGGGTCCTCTCTCCCTCCTCTTATGAGGGGAATGGAGATTCAAAGCCCAGGCCTTGTGACTGCATGCAGTGTTTCCTTTCATCTACAGCTGTGGTCTTCCACAGGCTTCACAAGGCACTAAGACTCCATGGAGGTGCCCTGGGGACCAAGAGCAGGGATGGGCTAAGGCAATATCAGCTGCTGTAACAAACCAATACCCCCGCCCTCTACAAATCTATTACTTAACACAATAAACATTTATTTTTCACTGTGTGAAATCCCAGATAGGTATGCTGATTGGTAGGCAGTCTTCCCCACGATCATTTACGGTCCCCAGTTCTTTTCAGCTTTTGGCTCTGCCCATCTCTCAGTCAGGGCTTCCCTTGTGGCTCAGACGGTAAAGAATCTGCCTGCAGTGCGGGAGACCTGGGTTCAGTCCCTGGGTCAGGAGGATCCCCTGGAGAGGAGAATGGCAACCCACTCCAGTATTCTTGCCTGGAGAACTCCATGGACAGAAGCCTAGTGGGCTACAGTCTATGGGGTTGCAAAGAGTGGACATGACTGAGATTGGATTCTCTTGAGACTGGATTCTCTCATTTTCTTTGCATTTAGCCTTCAGATGGGACAGAGTTTTATGGGCCAGGCCTGGATATGCCCCCATCTCTCATCACTTCCATCCTCATTCACTGGTTAGAGCTCATGGCTATACCTGCTCACAAAGGAGGCAGGGAGATGTAGTCTAGCTCCATTACAGGAGGAACAGGAATGAGTGTGGTGAAGAGCTAGCCAGTCTACTTTATTGGGCCCTCCATTCTGACTTCCTGCTCCAAGCAGAACAGTTCCAATTTTATCTGTTTTATATATGACATTCTGGGCTTCCTTGGTAGCTCAGCTGGTAGAAATCTGCCTGCAGTGCAGGAGACCCTGGTTTGATTCTTGGGTCAAGAAGATCCACTGTAGAAAGGATAGGCTACCCACTCCAATATTCTTGGGCTTCCCTGGTGGCTCAGATGGTAAAGAATCTACTTGCAATTCGGGAGACCTGGGTTTGATCCCTGGGTTGGGAAGAGATCCCCTGAAGGAGGGCATGGCAACCCACTCCAGTATTCTTGCCTGGAGAATCCCAATGGACAGAGGAGCCTGGTGGGCTTCAGTCCATGGGATTGCAAAGAGTCGGACACAACTGAGCAACAGCACATATGGCACCCTGTATAAGATTTATTTTGGAACAAGAATCCCAGGATGAAAAAATGTGTCAAGGCTCTAGATAACAGAGTTGATTATCTGGACCACTAGGGGAGGTTATGAAAAACAGATTCCTGGGCTGCTCCCTTGGTGAGTCTGATTCAGTAAATACAGGGTCCAGTGTAGGTACAGCCAGTGTTTATGCTGGGCTCCTCCACTTGCCTTTGCAAATCCATGAACAGATTAATGAAGGATAAAGATAGCAGAGGATCATAGTGAAGAAAAGATAGGAGACAGCAAAGAACACCAGTGAGGATGTGGAGGAACAGGAGCTCTTGCAAAACCACGTATCTAGTCAAGTTGAAAGTAAGTACAGTTTGTGACCCAGCATTCCACTCCAAGCTTATGTTCTAGAGAAACTCTTAGCCGTGTGCATGCACAGATGCATGTAACAATGCAACAGAGTCTTGATTGCCAAAGTCTGGAAATGAGCCAAATACCCGGCAGCGGTAGAAGGGGTGGTCTGCCGCATGTTCGGACAACGGACTACAACAAAGCCGTGAAACGAATGCAGCACCGCCGTGGACAAGAGCATGTCTGAATCTCCCATTTTGCGGAGGGCAAAGAAGCCAGGGAAAAAAGAATTTATGAGTGAGAGTCCATTTACATAAAGTTGTCATTCAGGCAAAAAAAAAGTGTAGAAATGTAAACATAGGTGGCAAAACAATTACAAATAAATATCTAAAGGGCTCAGATGGTGGATGCCTCTGGGAGAGACACACAGGGGCCCCTGAGACACTGGCTGTGTTCTATTCTTTGCCTAAGCGGTTGATGTATGAGTATTTATAACTGATAATTACCTTTATACTGACATATATGTTTCATGCCCTTTTCCATACATAGGTCATCTGTCTCAGTAAAAGAAAATCAAGGGAGGGAAGAGGGCATTCATTGGTCCACACAGCTCAGGCAGTATAGCACAGGATCCAGAGAACAGAAAGTCTCAAGACTGATTAAGTCTCAAGTTCAAACCCTAGCTCTGTCCCCTTAGCTGTGCGTGCTTGGATCGGTTCCTTAGCCTTCAGGTCTCTTCGAGTCCTCGTCTCTGTAATGGAGATGAAAAGCTTTCCTCATAGGAAAAAATATACACTGTGTTTAGTCTCCTCGTTGGAAAAAAATATATAGAACATATTTAGCACAGGAATCAATACATAGTAGGTGCTCGATAAATTGTAGCCTGCCTAGGCTAACAGACACCTAGGTTGTATGAGCTGACAGGAGGCTGGATCCGAGAAAGCAAAAGCCAAGGACACTGTGGTCATCATTGTACCAGCCTAATTCCTGTCTCATTTTCCCTCTCCATCTCTGTTTGTCCCGACTTCCTCCACCCACCTCCTTCTGGTTAACATCAAGGGCTGGATTTTTCAACTGCTTTGGATGGTTGTGGAAGGAGGCATGCAGACAGACAGACACCAGGCGTCCCTGCTTCTGTGCTGCCTTCATGCGGGTGACGCTTGGTTCCTTTCATGCCAACAGTGCCCATCCAGCACTCAAGGAGCATTTCAGAGGCTCCTCACCTGATTCTGAAGCCTGCACACCTCTCCTGGAGAAGGCGGGCGACATCACTCTGTGTTGTCTTGGCTCCATCTTCATTCTCTCCTTAGGACCCTCCTCAGTTCAACAGTGTCCCCAAGGTACACACCCATCAATCTCAGCACCAGGGAACAATTCTGTCCCAGTTTTAAAATGGTTGTAAAATACCAGCATAGCCAGTGGTGAGACTGTATCTGACCTGATGTGGGCTAGGGCATCCTTAAGGTCGGGGGGCCTTCAGATTCACAGACGTACGGCATCTGTGAAAGATAGGGAAAATCCCAGGAGCCATCTTGCTATTTTGACCACCCGTTCTCCAATTATGGCCTCTGCTTCCTTTATCCCCAACTTCAGGGCCTCTCTGCAAAAGTTTTTGGGACAACAGAGATCATTTAAATGTATCAAACATAGAATTATCAGAAGCATATCCAAGGGGTGTTAAAGGCTATTTGCAAGATTCTATGGTCAATTAAGCTTTGAAAGTATCAGGTTGTGCTTAGTCGCTCGGTCATTTCCAACTATTTGTGACCCCATGGACTGTAACCCATCAGCCTCCTCTGTCCATGGGAATTCTCCAGGCAAGAATAATGGAGGAGGTTGCCATGCTTCCTCCAGGAGACCTTCCCTCTTCCCAACCCAGAGATCGAACCCAGGTCTCCCACATTGTAGGCAGATTCTTTACCATCTGAGCCACCAGGGAAGCCCAAGAATACTGGAGTGGGTAGCCTACCCCTTCTCCAGGGGAACTTAATGACCCAGGAATCAAACCAGGATCTCCTGGATTGCAGGGAAATTCTTTACCAGCTGAGTATCTGATTAATAACAACTAAAAAAAAAATGCTTTACTACAGGACTTCTCAGAGCCTTTAATATGCTAATGTACATAAGAAAAGTTAATGAAGGACTAGAAACATTTTCTAAGCTCCCCTCAGAGTTTCCGATGAGACTAGTGTCCCCTAAAACACTACAGCTAAGTTGCTTCAGTTGTGTCTGACTCTGTGTGACCCCATAGATGGCAGCCCACAAGGCTCCCCCATCCCTGGGATTCTCCAGGCAAGAACACTGGAGTAGGTTGCCATTTCCTTCTCCAATGCATGAAAGGGAAAAGTGAAAGTGAAGTCGCTCAGCTGTGTCCGACTCTTTGCGACCCCACGGACTGTAGCCCACAAGGCTCCTCTGTCCATGGGACTTCCCAGGCAACAGTACTGGAGTGGGTTGCCATTGCCTTCTCCAACCCAAAACACTACTCCCCCCCAAAAAAAAAATCTTTGGGGGAAATTCTGCTATAGCTGGAATTTCAGATTGATGGTATAGAAATATGACTCCTGCTTTCAATGAGCCCACTGGGCAAGTATCCCTGCTGAGGAAAGAGGGAAGGTGAGCTAGGCCTCTGGTCTTTCTTTGCCTCACTCTACCCAGCAGTCAAGTGGGTGCAGGGCCATTAACACCAAGGCTGCCACAAGAGGTTATTACATTTTGCTGTGTGACTCTGGAAGGAGACATTATTATTACCATCAAGGGTACATAAGAGTGGGCAGCTTCACAGCATCATATAATTTCTGAATGACAAAAAAGATTCCCATTAAATCATCTAATTGGCTCCTTTGGTCAGAACAGGAAGATCCTGGCTGATCTAGTCACACCCTAGGCTTTGCAGGCATACCTTCCTCGAGGGACTCAAAGAGCTACACTTTTACTAGGATCAAGAGTTTCCCTGGAGATGAAGGAGGAGAATGAGGGGTGGTTTCCTCAACTGTCAAAAAAAAAAAAAAAAAAAAAGATTATTCTTTTAAATTACAACAGAAACATTGTTCCCAAGCCCCAAATGGCAACCCTACAGGCATGGATGATTAGTACAACCCGTTCAGTTCAGTTCAGTCACTCAGTTGTGTCTGACTCTTTGAGACCCCATGGACTACAGCACACCAGGCTTCCCTGTCCATCACCAACTCCCAGAGCTTGCTCAAACTCATGTCCATTGAGTTGGTGATGCCATCCAACCATCTCATCCTCTGTTGTCCCCTTCTCCTGCTTTCAATCCTTCCCAATATCAGGGTCTTTTCCAGCTAGTCAGTTCTTTGCATCAGGTGACCAAAGTATTGGAGCTTCAGCTTCAGCATCAGTCCTTCCAAAGAATATTCAGTACTGATTTCCTTTAGGATTGACTGGTTTGATCTCCTTGCAGTCCAAGGGACTCTCTAGAGTCTTCTCCAACACCACAGTTCAAAAGCATCAATTCTTCAGCACTCAGCTTTCTTCACAGTCCAACTTTCACATCCATATGTGACTACTGGAGAAACCATAGCTTTGACTAGATGGACCTTTGCTGTCAAAGTAATGTCTCTGCTTTTTAATATGCTGTCTAGGTTTGTCATAGCTTTACAACCCAACTGTGGAAATGATTCCAACAGCACTCAAAAGTCTTGGGTTTGAATGCCTTCACTTTGCCCGGAGCTCAGGACATGCCAAACTCTGTCCCCTTGAAGACAAAAGCAAGGAGCCATGGCGGCTGCATCTTTCACTTTTCACCTACTTGACTCAGAATCATGAAGTCAGGAATGTCAATCAACACACAGGTGCTGGCTATAGACATTTTCTTTACCTACTGTGCACGCTTTCTATTGAAAACCAATACAACTTGCAGTCAAATGGCCTCGCTTTTTACTATGTAACATGGGGCAAGTTATTTAAGATCTGTGAGCCTCAATGTCTCCTCTGTGAAATGGGGCAGTAACAGTGCCTACCTCACAGCGTCAGCCTGAGGCTGCAGTGGATGGCCCGATGCTGTTATGTTCAATGGTAGCAAGTTGTCACCACTGACCTCACAGAAGCCTGGGCATGAGAGAGAGTCTGTGCGGGGAAGACCTTTGTGTCCGCTGCAGGATCTTCAGGAGACCAGTGGTGTTAAATTTAAGGGAGGTTTGGGGTTCTCGTATCAGCATATAAGACTTTTTGGATGGAGTCAAGTTATCCTTGAAAATTCTCTGCCCAGAAAGTAGGGTATAATGGTAACGTGTATAAACCATCTGGAGGCTCAGTGGTAAAGAATCTCCCAGCAGTGAAGGAGATGCGGGTTCAATCCTTGGGTGGGGAAGATCCCCTGGAGAAGGAAATGGCAGCCCACTCCAGTATTCTTGCCTGGGAAATCCCATTGACAGAGGAGCCTGGCGGGGCTACAGTCCATGGGGTTGTAAAAGAGTTGGACACAACTTAGTGGCTAAACAACAATAAACCTTGAGAACCACTGAGTCAGACCATCAGCGGGAATAAAAGGAATATTTGTCTAGAGCTGCCTGAAGACTCAGATGATTCTGTCTCTAAGGAAGAGGGTATCTACTGGGGGTGACTCCCCCCTCCACCCAGAGGACATGTGGCCATGTCTGGTTAAGGACACTCTCATGAGCTTCTGGAGGAAAACCAGACCTGCCAACCAGCTGTTCCGGGAGTACTTTGGCAATAAGCGGCAATAGCCTTAAAATATGTGCATCCCTTGACCAGCAGTTCCACTCCTGGGGATTCATCCCAAGGAAATCAGAGTGTTCAGTGTGTCGTTTAGTTATAATGACATTCGCTACAGTTTTCGCAAAAACAGCAAAAGATTAGGGACCTACTTGAATGCCCAACAATAAGGAACTGATTGAAGAGTGTGGTACTGACGCATGATACAGCCACCACGAACGATGCAAAAGTTTGTGTGCTGACATAGAAAGATGTCCTTTCTGTACTTTGGAGAAAAAAAAATAAAAAGGCAGATTTGACAGCGAAGCAGTGTAAGACATCTAAAAACTGTATATGGCTGCACATGTATAGAAAGAAGGTTGATGGCCAATAAACGTATGAAAAGATGCCTAGCTTCGCAGTAATCAGGGAAATGCATATGAAGATGATGTGTTTATCCAGGAAACTACCAAAAAAGGAAAGAAAAAAAAAAAGGACTGATCATTTCCAGTGCTGTCTAAGGTTAGGGGGATCAGACTTCCTCAAGCACTTTACGGAGAGATAACTTGAGACAGCCTTTGGAGAGTTGTTTGACAATGTCTATCAACCTTGATCTATAATTTCATTTCTATGAATCTTTCCCACAAAAATGCTTGCACAGGTGGACAGAGACATACACTTTGTATTAGTGACAGATTGGAAGCAACCTAAGTGCCCATCAGGAGGGGAGTGGGTCTATAAATCACAGTTTGTTGATGTAATGGAATGTTACCCAGTTGTCAAAGAGAAAATGTAAGATCTGAATGAGTGGGTACAGAAAGCTCTCCAAGACATATTGTCAGGTGACAAAAAAGTAAATCAGAGAAACACACACATGGCATGACCCTGTGTATGTTTTTTTAAAAACATACTGCATATCTGTCTATCTGTACACGCATGTCTACAAAACAATAAGATGGTGGGCAAGTTTATACCAAATGCTCGACAGCAGTGACTTCTGCGGGGAGGGACTGGGGAAGTAGGAAAGGGGGTACTTTTTTATACCCCTCTTCTTGCATAGTTTGAATGCATTCCTGCAATTGGCTGAACTTAAAAGACTAAGAAGAACCGTGGAAAGATGTTAACACTGGGCCTTTCTGGGTAGAGGGGTTATGGGTGACTGGTTTTGTTTCTTCTGGCTTGTCAGGATTTTTCTACGATGAATATAGGTTAACTGTACAATTAAAAAAGGAATGATATTGATTGAATACCTTATGAAGGAAAGTTGCATGCCTCAAAGTATCCTGGAGTTAAAGCTCCCCTCTAGGTCCTCCCCACCATTCTAGGCCAAACAAGGAACTCTCTCACCCAAAGAAAAAATAGACATTAGGCTGATTACGCCCAGCTCCAAGCTGGCCCAACCTCTGGCCGATCTCCAGAACTCCTTGCCCCAGCCGTTTAAGAGATAACTACTCCCAGCAACCTTGGAGAAGAACAGGCCCCCTTAAGACGTAGCTTTCTACACACATGCCTATATATACTTACTCTTTTCTTAGATAAGTGCAGCAGCTTGCTAATCTGACTGCTGCCCCTTCTTGCCTCATTAAAGGTGATCTATTCCTGTAGAGTGCCAGCCTCGTTCTTTTTCTGAACCTTGCCTACTCTAACTCTGTACCTTACACCTTACAAAAGCATTTTAGGAGAAAAAGCTACTGCAAAGTAAAGGACACAGCTTTCTACACTCCTGGTAGGGTCTGGTTGGGACACTCTGTCTCTCCAAACAAACACACACCTACACACACATGACAAGACACAACAGAGGCAGTAAGTGCTTCTAGAGGTCAAAGGATGCTGAGAATGGTCTTCATTGATGTGGCAGGGAGGGTGTCCTGGGGGCTCTGGTAGTTAAACACTGCCTTGTAGAAACAGGAGGGCTTTAATAGACAAGAAACCCTCCAGTAATTGAAATTCTATTATCTGTGCTGCTGGCATCCTGCTCTGGGGATTAATGACCCTTGTTATCAATTAATTCTTCCTGGATTCCCAGCTAGATATCGGCTACTACGACTTAAGTGACTTTTTTGTGCTTCTGTCCTTCGTGGACACGGAGACCTTCCTGTACATCGCAACAGGAAAAATAAGCTGTGTGTCCCATCCATCTCCTAGATTAAGACCACAAACAAAGGAAAGGAAACTCTCCCTGATGCAAAAACACAGTCCCATCCACCACTGCCAACCCTGGCTGGTCTTCCACAGTAAAGACACGTGTTCTCTGAATCCCTTTCCTCTGCTCGGTTTGCTCACCAGCTGTCCGATGCATGTATGTCATGAGAAAACTGCCCGAGGTGCCTCACTTCTGTCCTCAAAGTAACCCTGGGAGGTAGCTGTGATCATTGCCATTATACAGATGGGAAAACTGAGACCCTGAGTCAACTGACGTGGGCCACGGAGGTCGGGTTTGAGACCCAGAAACAGGGCATCATCCCTGCCTTAAACTGATGAGGTCAAGGATGTGGGTGATGTGTTCTGAGTTATGAGTTTCCTTCTGCCCTCTCTGTGGTGATCACAGCTCACTGTACCTAACCCAGGCCAGACACACGGGCTTTCAATCTCTGAGGATCAACCCAAGTGTGTCCCCACCAACATGCACTTTTCCATGCCAGTAAAAGCTCAGCATGAACGCACGTGCTGCTGCAGGAGACACATTCTTAAACACACAACTTTAGTACAAAATGGGACACACGACGGGGTGGGAGAGGAGGAGAAACATCCAAGAATTAGGAGAGGTCGAGAAGGGCTTCTTGGAGGAGCTGACGGACCAGCTGATTCTTGAAGAACAAACACAGCTGGCTGGCCAAGAGAAGCGGGTGGGGGTGGGGAGCAAGATGAAGCCAGGAATACGGAACAAAACGAAGCACAGCATAGCAGCACCAGGCAGCATTCGTTACGTGCTGGCTGTGCAGCTAGTTTCATGGATCACCTCATTTGACAGTCACACAGTCCCTACAGGACAGGCACCATTTTGTCTTCATTTAAAGTGACTTGCCCAGTGCTGTGCAGCTCAGAGGGCAGAAGGATGGATCCAGGTCTGTCGGGCTGGAGGGCAGGTGTTCCTGACCTTCAGTAGGTGCCTATAGAGCGGTGGTTCTCAGTGGCAGGGGGAGGCGATCTGGTAATATCTGGAGCCATCTTCGGTTGCCGTGGATGGGGTGGAGGTGCTCCTAGCATCTAACAGGTGGAGGCCAGGCATGCCACTCAACGCCCCACAGCCCGCAGGATGGCCCCACCACCAAGCAAAGAGGAGGCAGGGCGTCTGCCCATGCCGGGCACTCAGTGCCTAGTTGGGGAAGAGAATGCACGAGATGAAGCCATGGGGGTGGGCTGGGCAAGGTCACACTGAGGCCAGGAGACAGGAAGGGCTTGAAGTAGGGGCCGATCTGCGTCTCAGGACGCTCACTCTGGCACTGCAGGGGCAAACCTCTCAGAGGAGAGTTGGGGGGAGCCGCATGGCAGGTTGGGGGCAATAGACCAGGGCCCAGGTGAGATTCACGGGCA
>SJXQ01009131.1:26123-62820 GCA_006408695.1 Aepyceros melampus
ATGGTATCTCCCCCAACACATGACTTTACTTGAAGTAAGAAATAGACAGAAGTTCATTTATCACTTAACCAGAACAGAAACATCTAGAATTTATCAGAATAGAGAATAGGTCCTAAGGGTGTGGGTAATCCAAATTGGATTACAGCCCTTTTATTAAATGTTTATTTAAATTCTATTGAACATCACCTATGTTTTCATAGTGTGATAGATGAAAATCAGTTGTACTCCAGAGCACATAACAATATTTTATTTTATTTATTTCAATAAATATTTATTGGGTATCTAGTCATTCTCAAGCATTATTCTAAGAATTAGACAAAAGTAGAACAGATATTGTGGTGCACTTTAAAATGAACACAACCTGGTCTCTGTCTTCAAAACCTTATGATTTAGTAGAAGAGATCAAATATTCAGCTAATTACATAAGACAATTTAATATGCACAGAATATTCAACTAATTATATAGAACAAATTAATATAAACAAAACAATAATGTGTACAATTTGTAGCTATAGCAGAAATGATTAAATTTGAGAAAACTATTACTTTTCAAATTAAGGGCTTAGAAATACCCCCAAATCCTTCTTGAAATAAACAAAATCAATGAATTGGGAATAGAATTACTTGAAAGCTGGCTGGTTATGTCTCATTGGAGGAAACTCAAAAGGATTCTGAGCATACTTTACATCAAAGAAAACATGAAAGGAGTTTGGAGTTTACATGAAGCATCCATCCTTCCACTCTGCCCTAACAATCCTCCTACCACTCCAGGCGTCTAAAGCCAAAGTATGCTCATCAGCTCAACATTCAAATCAAGACAGTCATCAGCAAGGTCCCCAGATGGTTACTGTGAGAGGAAATGTCCAAAATGAGCCAAGAGTATGAATTCAGAGGAAAAACCAGTTTACTAATTCGTCAGCAATTCACTGCTGCCTACTGTATGCAAGACTGCTTATAAGGGACAAGGAATTCAAAGTTTATAGAATTTTAATTTCTGCCATCATGTCAAGAATCTCAGGTCTGGAAAGGGAAGAAACATTTGTAAAGAAATGAGTGAAATGAATTTGAGCCTTTTCCTGACCATTTTCCCATTCCCTTCATTCCCCACACAGGTCAACTGCATAATATCATGGAAGGTAGCAGGGGGGCTATAAAGATTTGTGACAGTGCGTCTACAGGTACCTGAGAAAGTGAGAAATGGGGGATGGGAGGGACCCAAGTGGAAGACAGATCCATCTCAATTCGAGGGAGTATGCCTGCTGACATCTTAGGGGGCAGAGCAAGGGGAGTGGAGGTCTGGAGGTGGAGGTAGCAAAATTGAATGATAAACTGGTTATACTGACTAAAGTAAATTGTTGAGAATAATGAGAACTGAGTTTCTCACTGGCAAATGCACTTATACATATCATAAAGAAGAGGGTCTAGAAAGAGTACTCTGAAGTGCTGTTTGGAAATTAGAGGTGTCCCAGGTGGTGCCAGTGGTAAAGAACCTGCCTGCCAATGTAGGAGCTATAAGAGATACAGGTTCAATCCCTGGGTTGGGAAGATCCCCTGGAGGAGGACATGGCAACCCACTCCAGTATTCTTGCCTGGAGAACTCCATGGGCAGAGGAGTCCAGAGAGTTACAGTCCATGGGATCACAAAGAGTCAGACATGACTGAAGCAACTTAACATGCATGCATACGAACTCATGTATATTCATGTGTGTATATATGTATATATACATATAATCTACATATATCCAAATTAATATAGAAATAGTATAAATATGCTTACACTTTCTAGTTTTGTCTGTTGAGAGTGCTGAGAAGTGATGGCGTCTTCGGTGCTCAGCCTTCTTTACAGTCCAACTCTCACATCCATACATGACTACTGGAAAAACCATAGCCTTGACTAGATGGACCTTAATCGGCAAAGTAATATTTCTGCTTTTGAATATACTATCTAGGTTGGTCATAACTTTCCTTCCAAGGAGTAAGCGTCTTTTAATTTGATGGCTGCAGTCACCATCTGCAGTGATTTTGGAGAACAAAAAAATAAAGTCTGACACTGTTTCCACTGTTTCCCCATCTATTTCCCGTGAAGTGATAGGACTGAATGCCATGATCTTCGTTTTCTGAATGTTGAGCTTTAGGCCAACTTTTTCACTCTCCTCTTTCACGTTCAACAAGAGGCTCTTTAGCTCCTCTTCACTTTCTGCCATAAGGGTGGTGTCATCTGCATATCTAAGGTTACTGATATTTCTCCCGGCAATCTTGATTCCAGCTTGTGTTTCTTCCAGTCCAACGATTCTCATGATGTACTCTGCATATAAGTTAAATAAGCAGGGTGACAATATACAGCCTTGATGTACTCCTTTTCCTATTTGGAACCAGTCTGTTGTTCCATGTCCA
Organism: Aepyceros melampus; assembly: GCA_006408695.1. Taxonomy (NCBI): domain Eukaryota; kingdom Metazoa; phylum Chordata; class Mammalia; order Artiodactyla; family Bovidae; genus Aepyceros; species Aepyceros melampus. Next base: position 28,518 of record SJXQ01009131.1, read on the forward strand.
GTTCTAACTGTTGCTTCCTGACCTGCACACAGGCTTCTCAAGAGGCAGGTCAGGTGGTCTGGTATTCCCATCTCTTTCAGAATTTTCCACAGTTTATTGTGATCCACACAGTCAAAGGCTTTGGCATAGTCAGTAAAGCAGAAATAGATGTTTTCTGGAACTCTCTTGTTTTTTCCGTGATCCAGCGGATGTTGGCAATTTGATCTCTGGTTCCTCTGCCTTTTCTAAAACCAGCTTGAACATTTGGAAGTTCACAGTTCACATATTGCTGAAGCCTGGCTTGGAGAATTTTGAGCATTACTTTACTAGCGTGTGAGATGAGTGCAATTGTGCGATAGTTTGAGCATTCTTTGGCATTGCCTTTCTCTCAGTTCAGTTCAGTCGCGCAGTCGTGTCCGACTCTTTGCGACCCCATGAATCGCAGCACGCCAGGCCTCCCTGTCCATCACCAACTCCCGGAGTTCACTCAGACTCACGTCCATTGATCTGTGATGCCATCCAGCCATCTCATCCTTGGTCGTCCCTTTCTCCTCCTGCCCCCAATCCCTCCCAGCATCAGGGTCTTTTCCAATGAGTCAACTCTTCGCATAAGGTGCCCAAAGTACTGGAGCTTCAGTTTTAGCATCATTCCTTCCAAAGAAATCCCAGGGTTGATCTCCTTCAGAATGGACTGGTTGGATCTCCTTGCAGTCCAAGGGACTCTCAAGAGTCTTCCCCAACGCCACAGTTCAAAAGCATCAATTCTTCGGCGCTCAGCCTTCTTCACAGTCCAACTCTCACATCCATACATGACCACAGGAAAAACCTTTCTCTACTCCCCTCTAAAAAACTGATATACGACTTTACAAAGGTAAAGTATGGTGGGAGGGAAATTCGTGAAACCACCACCACTTTAAGGAATGGAGCACAAATTAAATATGCAACTGAAATGTAGAAAAAAATAATTTTAACTACTTCTGCTGCACTCTTGAGGGCTCAGTTGATAAAGAATCTGCCTGCAATGCAGGAGACCCCAGTTTGATTCCTGGATCGGGAAGATCTGCTGGAGAAGGGATAGGCTACCCACTGCAGTATTCTTGGGCTGTGCTTGTGGCTCAGCTGGTAAAGAATCTTCCCACAATGTGGGAGACCTGCGTTCAATCCCTGGGTTGGGAGGATCACCTAGAGAAGGGAAAATGTACCCACTCCAGTGTTCTGGCTGCACTCTTGAGTTTGTGACATGACAATAGAAAGTGGGAGGATGGTGTTGGAGGGAGGTCCCCCCTGGCTTTTGAATGTCACAATTGTAAACACTTATGAGAACAGAAAGGAAGACTTATCACTCATATTAAATCATTTGGCAAAACATCATGAGTAAGGGTGATATTCTTTTTCCTGACCCCACTCTCCAAGGCAGGAAAAGGATTATGTAGATGATGGAGAAGTAAGAGAGCCAAGAAGAAGAGTAGGACATTGGTAGGACTCAAAAAGAGACAGGGGTCCTGGGTACATTTTCCTGAGCTAATCCGAAAGGAAGCAAAACCCCAGGTAAGTCTGTGGGTTCAAAAACAGATTTACTTCCCATCTTCCCAGGAGAGTCTTAGGGAGGTGGTAAAACCTAAAAGAGCAGTGGCTGCCAGGCATGTCTAGGCCAGTGGTTCTCATCCCCAGCTAAACATTGATTCCATATACTCCCTACCGGCTCAGGGGTAAAGAATCCACCTGCCAATGGAAGAGAAACGGGGTTTGATCCCTGGGTCAGGAAGATCTGTTAGAGAAGGAAGTGGCAACCCACTCCAGTAGTCTTACCTGGGAAATCCCATGGACAGAGGAACCTGGAGGGCTACAGTCCACACGGTCTCAGAAGAGTCAACCATGACTTAGCAACTGAGCATACACACACACAGATCAGCTGGGACCTGTACCAACACTCAGATTCCTATCCGGGCATGGTTTTCAGACTTTGACATGTACCAAAATCACCTGCAGAGTAGTAAAAAAAAAAAAAAAGAAGAAGAAGAAGAAGCCAAAACTATCTATTTGGATACTATCCAAAAAGTTCCTGATTCAGTAAATCTGGGATGTACCTAGAATTTCAGTTTCTAATCAGTCGCCAGGTAAGGCTGAATATTGCTGCTTCTGGACTGTACTCTGAGATCCCTTCCCCAGGTACTGGTAGCTTTAAAGCTCCTCAGGTGATCTTTCTGTTCAAGGAGGGCGGAGAATCTGCAGATCTAAGCAGATGTAGACTCAGGCAATCCCCCAGCCATTCCTGTTTGTTGCATGAGAGAAACCAAAAGCATTCACAACATGGGTCTAAAAGTTGCACAGCAGTAGTGGAATGATCCCCTGATTCCAAAGAAAAGAACATACCCGTGAAAATCTGCCTCAATATCTGATCAAGAACCTGGTGGAGGATAGACAGCTCAGAAGATGCCTCTGCAACTAGATGACATCAAAGTGCAGAAAGTCCAGGATTCCTTTCATACACATTCCCCCTCCACATACACACACAACACACTCACAACCCAGAGAGAAAGTAAGGGGGCATGGGACTTGCTATTTGGCTGAGAGATTTATGTGTTTATCACCTTGGTGGAAAAGGCACTCAAAAGAGAAATGATATTAAGGCAGAGAAAGAATTTAAAGTTAAAAGTTTACGGTTTGATTTTTTTTTTTTAAGTGATAATAAGCAAGGTCATTTTTCATGGCTAAAGGGCCCAGAAAGGGTATGAGAAGAGTGGTTCAAGTTTGGAATGCTGACTGAGGTTAATGGACGTGGGAACTGACCAGAGATTGTTAAAAGGATTATCGACCTCAATTGCAGGGCCAGCTGAGATTGGAAACCATACATTTGTAGTGGCATCAATTCACACAGCTGTGTGACTTTTCATCACTGGTGCTGCCAGGCATCACACAGAAGCAGAAGGAATTGCTTATATTGATTTAAAGTTGCGGGTTTGTATAGCTAAAGGGCAAATCAATGAAAAAAAAAAAAACTAAAGCTCTTGAATATGAGTCGTTTAACTATTAACTCTCATTGAAAAAGACAAGCAGTCAATTAGGTTTGAAGAAGGTCAAAACTTGGTACCATAAGGTGTAATACAATGTACTACCAAAATGGGCAATATATTCAAACTCAGTATTGCTATGGGGCAAGCACAGAAACTGTGAAGGATATAGATAGGAAGTTGGAAAAACCAGTTTAAGAACCTAATCAAGCAGTAAGAGAGCAAATTATGTAACCACAATCAACATAAAAATAATTTGAGGGCAAATCTGAATTAAGTTTCTTTGAAAAAAGATATTCCTTTCTGAGACAAGAGAATAGCAACTATGGACACCCACAAAAAAGTTATTTTTGCCAACCTTTTTGGGGACTCATTATTCTTGTATGACAAAAAAAGGAAAAATCAATTTAAAGAGGTTTGTAAAATCATAATTAAAGAATTCAAACATTATCAAATTATTTAGTATCTTTGACTAAGTGCCAAATCAGACATTCCCAGAATTGTTACCTGGTGTATTTTTTAGATGCTTGCAATGATAAGCAGTTGTAGTGTGCAAAACCAAGGGGTAATTGCTTGCATGTTTATCAGCAAGCTACATTTTCCTTTTCTTACCATGAAAAATCCACTGAATTGGCATCAAACCAAAAGTTATTTGTGGTAGTCTGAGAATGCAGCATATATGTTTGCCAAAATAGCTGCATGATAATAATGCTAAATTCAATGGACCATTTATCTTATGAACTTTAAAAAAGAAGGAGATATGGCACAATAGTTTCTCCTAGTCCACCCTGGAAAAAAAAATCCCTTTAAAAGAAATCTGCTGATCATATTGTATAATTTATTTTAAATTGGAATTGCAGAAATGAGTAAGCAACCCACCGAAATGCCCGGAAGCACTAAATGAAATTCCAGAGAGTGATTGAAAGTGTTGATCCAGATGGCAGTCAGACAGTGTTGGGGAACGCTGCTGTCAGATTAATTGTGAGTAATGACTGAACTCTGAGACGTTTGCACATTTGCATCAGATAAGCATCCACAATGTTGAATTCTTTTAAACTTTGTTTGAATGTACCCTGAGTCATTATTTATCTTTTTTTCACTTGTTTTAATTTCTGATCTTTCCATTTCTAAGAAGATATTCAAAAACATATACCCAGTGGCTTTTAAAGCTAGCTTTAAATCTGTAATTTATTTTATCATCAAACTTTTAAAACTAAGTATATTGTACATATCACCAACTATTTACTCAATTTTTTAAATTCCTCTTTTCTGTTCTCTTCTCCACCACTTTCCCCTCCCTCTCTCCTTTTTTCAAACCTCAATATCTACCCTCAAGCCTGCATAAGAGTTTCAGAGATGACACAGTTTGGTGGGAAGGAAAAAACAAAAAATACTTAAATGGAATTCTTATAAAATTGTAATAAGAGCTATAAAATCTTACTGGGTACTACAAAAGTGAACATTGGCAGTGGAAGGATGGAGAAGATAAAAAGGCATGAATTTGCTTCAGAAATGTTGGTTATAGGTGATTCTTAAGACAAGTTGACTTTGGGAATAATAGTCTAAGCAAAAGAACTAAAATAGCATGAAGCCCTAAGGAGAAAAATCCCTGGGTATTTCCAAAAGTGAAAGAAGATAAATATAGCTGGAGTCCAATGAAAGGACAGGGGCCAGAATTTAAACTGGAGAAGCAGTTAGGGGCTAGACCACCAGGGGCTGGAGGGATGAGAAGGGGTTTGGATTTTATTCTAAGTGCCTTAGGCAGTCACTGAAGTGAGTGAGAAGTGCAGAATAAAACAATCAGATCACATATTTGAAGCTTTTTTTTTTTTTTTCAAAAATCACTCGCTTTGGACTTCCCTGGTGATCCAGGGGTAAATAATCTGTCTGCCAATGCAGGGGACAAGGGTTCGAATTCTAGTCTGGGAAGATCCCACAGGTCACAGAGCAATAAAGCCCATGCACCGCAACTACTGAGCCTGTGCACCGCAACGAAGAGAAATCACTCGAATGAGAAACTTGCACCTCAATGAAGACTAGCCCCTGCTCACCACAACTAGAAAAAGCCTGCGCACAGCAACCAAGACACAGCACAGCCAAAAATAAATGAATAAACCTTAAAAGAAATCACTGACTTTTAGTGGAGAATGGATAGGAGGAAGACAAAAGAAGTAGCAAGGAGAACAATTAGGGGTCAAGGAAAATAGTCCAGATAAAAGATAAGAGTGGCCTGTACTAGGGTGGTGGCAATGGAAAGAGACATCCTGCCCCATTGCAGCCCTTAGTATATCCAACTCTAACTTTACATCAGCAAAATGGCTTCATGTTTTGTCCCTCTTTTCTGCTCACAATCCTTTGTGTGCTGTTAGTCGCTCAGGTGTTTCCAACTCTTAGCAATCCCATGGACGGTAGCCTGCCAGTCTCCTCTGTCCATGGGATTCTCCAGGCAAGAATACTGGACTGGGTATCCATTCCCTTCTCCAGGGTATCTTTCTGACCACAGGATCAAATCCAGGTCTCCCGCATTGCAAGCAGACTGTTTATTGTCTGAGCCACCAGGGAAATTGCCCCAAAAGTGAAAGTGTTAGTCACTCAGTCGTGTCTGTTCTTTGCAACCCCATGAACTGTAGCCCACCAGGCTCCTTTGTCCATGGAATTCTCCAGCCAAAAATATGGAGTGGGTATCCATTTCCTGCTCCAAGGGATCTTCCCAGCCCAGGGATCAAACCTAGGTCTTCTCCATTGCAGGCAGATTCTTAACCATCTGAGCCACCAGGGAAGCAACTCTTTACCTATCTATCTATCTATCTATATATATATATTTTTTTAAAGTATCTTACATGATAATTGCACATTATCATTTGTTTCCAATGAACTTTTTTTCTACCTTTCCTGAAATTGTCATTTTTATGAGGAGTATTATAGGAGGGACTTTAAAGAATGATAAAAGGATGGTCAACATTTATCTTACCTGAACTGAAAATAGTCAAATTGCTTTGTATAAGGAGAATAATTGTCATTTTAGCCCATGAGAAAATGTATTATATTTATATACTCTTGTCTTTTGAACTAAATATCTGTTTATACGAATAGGCAAAATGACTTCAAGTCAACAGTATAAATCTGATTCAAATTTAAAAGTTAAACTAAGACTTGAAGTTGTTTCTGAAACAAGGTTAAAATTTACTAAGCACTGGGACTTCCCTGGTGATCTAGTGGTTAAGACTCCATGCTTCCACTGCAAAGGACACAGGTTCAATGCCTGATTAGGGAACTTCCAGCATGCCACATAGTGTGGCCGTACATAAATAACAAAACAAAATTTACTAAGCATTATTCCTCCTCTCTATCAATAAGAATATCAGTGCTGATCTATCCAAGGAGTTTTTAGCATTGTGACAGTGTTCATCTATATTTCACAGTCAGTTAAAAGAAAGGAAATTAGCATGCCTAGGCATTTATAACCCTCCACTGAATTGAGATTCTTCAGTGACATTAATTATAAGTGAAATTAATGCACACAGTGTGACACAGACTAAAACTTTTCATTTCAGAGTCAAGTCCCTTGTTCATTAATTTATTTGTTGGTTTATAAAGGGCTTAGACTCATGGCTAGAATATTTTCCTATTAGAAAGTGAGTAAAATAGATTCTTTATCCTAAATCATCTCTGCAGACAGGCCCAAATTACTTAATAATTCTTTAGTACTCACAGTTGGGCATTTGCTCTCTGCTCTGATTCTTATCACTGGCAAAACCTTCGTGCATAGTTAGCAATTCACAATATAAATTGAATGGATATGTCAGTAACAAGGAAAAATATAGGTCAAATGACAGTAATTAGCTAACCTTTTATAAAGGGAAGAAACTGTTATTTTTTAAGGTGAAATAAAATAATTTTCCTTGGCTCTATTGAGCAGCAGGAGGGAGGAGCCGAAATCAGTTTGGGCTAAAGGCCAATCAATAGCACTCCAGCACTCTACACACGGCTCAAATCCATTTGATAAATCCCCTCTGAGACTAAATCCCTAATTCCAAATTAGGTCTCCAAATAACTATGAATTCTTCAGCTTCTCCTAGCTGATCTGGGTAGATATTTACCCCAGACTCCTCCTTCCATTTTTTGTTTTCTTTTGCATTTTATGTGTCATTCTTGTGATGAATATTTAAACATCAGCTTGGTGCTTACATAACTTTAAGTACCAAGCTTTTCAGAGGGAACTGGGGCAGCCAAGCAGAACATATTATGGCTGGGGAGGGGGAAGTGCTACCATGTTGATTTACCCAGAGGACTCGCCCTACATGAATGTTGCATAAATTAAATTCCATTCATCATCCTGGTTGTCTTTGTCAAAGCTGTCTCTCCTTTTGTAAACAGCAGCAGGGTTCTGAAGTGCTGGAATACTCGGGAAAGCAGAAGAGAAAGGGCAATATATGCACTTCCACAGGGCACGCAAAAAATCATTTCCTGGTGAGATGACTGAAAAAATAATAATAATTGTGCCAGAGAGACTTGTTTCATAGCATGAGAAAGTGTTTTGCAGAGTGTGGATGAAAGACGTGATGAACATAGCTGGCATTATTAAACAGTGGCTCCTGAAACTGACATACTAGTTACATACAGTGTTTCTTCAGATAAAACCAAGTGACAATTTATCCTTGTCAATCTTTCTCTTACCCAGTACTTCATCCATCTTCCATAGTTCTTGAAATTTGTTCTTTGTAATATCTATGTTCTATGTTTTCTTAACCCATAGTCAGTAAGAATAATACACTCCCACTGTGACATCAGGTATCCAGCCATAAAAGGAGTCATTTGAATAACTGCTGGCAACAAATATTAGAATGTCCTTGCTGTTTGCCAGCTAGGAGTTACCCCTGAGCCATTGATTTCCTTGGGTTTAGTATGGGTTTATTTGTGTATCTTCAAACTGCGTCACCAGAAACTGTGGGCTGTGGATTTGTAAAAGATTAGCATTCCTGACAGAGAGGCAATCAATAAGTGAGAAACTTCTGCTGCCTTAAAGGCACAATATCTTGTTGTTTATTCAACATTATTTCTGCTTCTCCCTTGCTTGTGTTATGAATGGAGAGATTCAAACTGGTTTAAAAAAAAAAAAAGCTCTAGATTACATATTAAATATCTAATTCATGAACTCCAATATCTAAAAGGTTCTCTTTTCCTTACTAATTAAGGGTCATGAAATCATAATCATGGATTAATCCTAATTAGAAAAGATTTTGTAATTAAGTTTCTTATTTTACCACTCAGGAAAAAAGAGAGAATAAGAACTAAGTCAAAGGGAAAATTCCCTTTGAGTATCAATATTTTATAATGAAACTAGAGCATTTTAAATTATAGAAGAAATATTTATGTCCCAATGTAGAGCAACCAAAATCCAACACTAGGGCTGAGAAATGTTCTCTTATTGCAAAGAAAAATGGCATTCATAGGAGAATTCTTGTACTTTGATCACCTGCTATAAGACAGTCCTTGAGCATAAACCACTACCATCAAGTAGTTTGCTACCCACAAACTTCTACGGATATGAAAGCACAGAAAAACAACAGGCCCAATACAAAATTTAAGTTTTTTTTCAAACAAATTCCTTCTCCTATATGCTCTACCATCCACCCAGGTTCACAAGACACAAAATAAAAGGTCTCTGTCATTATCTCATCCTCAGGCCTCACATCCTACCTAACAACAAACCTGTTGATTTTATCTCAATACATTTACAATGGTATACATCTTTCATGAAGAGAGAGATGATCTAACTAATTTTACTGAATCTTCACTTTCCAGCCTACAATCTAGCCTCCACAATACAGTCACACTGATTTTTTTCAAAATGCAAACCTCAAACTATCCTTAAAAACTTTACCCACAGGTGTCTGGGGCTCCAAGGCGAAAGGACAGATAACTGCTCAGCAGTCAGGTTCCATAATCAAAGGAGCAACAGCAACGCCACCTAAGAATGCTTCTTCAGCAAATCTTCATACACATTGGCCCTAAGCCCCAGCCATGCCAAGATATTAACCTTTTCCAGAGCACAGAAGAGTGTTTAACATGAAAAGACGCTCAGCATTGCTCATTATTGTGTGCTATGTTTGTGCTCAGTTGCTTCAGGCATATCCGACTCTTTGTGACCCAGTGGACTGTAACATAACCCAACATTTTCCTTCTGTCCATAGGATTTCCAGGACGAGAATACTGGAGTGGGTTGCCATGCCCTCCTCCAGACGATCTTCCTGACCCAGGGATCAAACCCACACCTCCTGCATCTCTCCTGCAGAGCAGGCAGATTCTTTACCCTTTGAGCCACACAAATCAAAACTACAGTGAGGTATCACTTCACACCAGTCAGAAAGTGTTCAGCACACAGCACCGTACTGTGCTATGCCTCTTCAGTTGTGTCCGACTCTTTGTGACCCCATGGACTGTAGCCGGCTAGGCTCCTCTGGCCATGGAATTCTCCAAGCAAGAATACTGGAGTGCGTTGCCATTTCCTACTCCAGGGGATGTTCCCAACACGGGGACCAAACCTGGGTTTCTTATGTCTCCTGCATTGGCAGGTGGGTTATTTACCACTAGCGCCACCTGGGAAGTCCCACTGGTCAGAATGGCCATCATCAAAAAAAAAAAAACCTACAAATAATAAATGTTGGAGAGGATGTGGAAAAAGGGAACCCTTTGCACTGTTGGTGGGAATGTAAATTGATATACCACTACGGAGAACAACATAGAGATTCCCTTAAAAATTAGGAATAAAATGACCATATGACCCAGCAATCCCACTACTGGGCAAATGCCCTGAGAAAACCATAATTCAAAAAGACACATGTACCCCAAAGTTCACTGCAGCACTGGTTACACTATCCAGGTCATGGAAGCAACCTAGATGTCCATTAACAGATGAATGGATAGAGAAGTTGTGGTATACATATACAGTGGAATATTACTCAGCCATAAAAATGAACAAATTAGAGCCAATTGAACTGACATGGATGAACCTAGAGCTCATCATATGGAGTGAAGTCAGAAAGAAAAAAATATATATCCTATATAAATGCATATGTATTGAATCTAGAAAAATGGTACTGATGAACTTCTTTGCAGGGCAAGAATAGAGACACAGACGTAAAGAATGGACTTGTAGACACAGTGGGGGAAAGAGAGGTTGGGATGAATTGAGAGAGCAGTATTCAAATATATATAATATCATGTGAAAAACAGATAGCCAGTGGGAAGTTGCTATAAAATACAGGGAGCCCAGCCTGGTGCTCTGTAACAATCTAGAAGGGTAGGATGCGGGTAGGTGGGAAGGGGGCTCAAGCAGGGAGGGAGTACATGTATATTTATGGTCAATTCATGTTATTGTATGGCAGAAACCAACACAATATTGTAAAGCAATTGTCTTCCAATTAAGCATTTTAAAAAAGAAAGGTATTTCATAGTCTTTGCTTCTAAAGGAACTCTCTACACATTTACTTTAAAACTGTGTTCAATCTCCACTACCTCTTTTGGCCTTTTCTGGCTCCACCAAGGTTGAGTTACCTGATCCTAAGTGCTAGGATTTTAGGTCTTTAGGTTAAGACTCTTGTGTTTGAGCTATTATCGGCCCTTTTTATCCCCCATAAAATAGTTACTGTCCAGATGTACAGCTATAGTCACCACTGGACTGTTAAGCGTTTATGAAGGCTTCCCTGGTGTCTAAATGTTAAAAGAATCTGCCTGCACTGACGAAGACCTCAGTTCAATCCCTGGGTTGGGAAGATCCTTTGGAGACAGGAATTCTTGCCTGGAGAATCCCGTGGACAAAGGAGCCTGATGGGCTACAGTCCATGGGGTAGCAAAGAGTTGAACACAACTGAGCAACTAACACATACACACACACACATTCATATATCTTCTCAATTTTTCAATGAAAATTTTGGAGTGTCTACTATTATATGCCAATACATATAACTCTAGTACATGAAGGGCATACAGTAGACACTCGATGGTTGTCCTGAGATAAAAATAGTTTTTTCATGAGGCCCTTTGTCTTCCTTAGAAAAAAGAAGGGATTGATAGTACTTTATTGTTTTGATCTTTTTTTTTTTTTTAATCCTCAGTGTCCAGCACAATGCCTGGCACATACTAGGTGTCATGTAAATGTTTTTAGACTAAATGAGTGAATCCCTAGAAAACTCTTCCTATATTTCTACTAGGGAAACTCCAATTCATGTTTCCTTCTTTGAGGAAGCCCTACTCAGGACCCCCAGACAATTTTATTAGCCCCTCTTTTATGCTCCCAGGGCAAATGTGCATACATCTCCAAGAGTACTTAACATTTTAAAATATTTTTTGAAGCATCTTCGCATCTTCTTTTTTCACTGGAATATGAGCTCTCTATATCATGTGTCTTGTTGACCCAGCATCAAGAATAGATAGACGCAAGAACTATAATAAAATACAATATCTGAAAGTATACAAGAAAGGCCCATTAATTAACTCTGAATGGAAGGATAGAAGGTTAGGTTTTCGGAGGAAATGGTATTGGGAGTTGAAAGATGAATAAAATTTCAGGGTTATATAAGAGGGATAGGAAAATGGCAGTCTCGGTAGAAAAGAGCATAACAAAGAAGGTGTAACTGCACGTAGGGAAGTGGCTGGGCCACAGAATGAAGAGCTTGGAGACGGTGCAGGGGGAGTTCTAGAAAAGAGCTTGGAGGCAGGTTGTGAGAGGCTGATGCATGCTGGGAATTGCCATGTGTGAGATGTGACTGTCACTGAGAAACACAGTGTACCACAGAGCATCAGAGTATGATAAACGCAGAAAGGCATCACTGGGCTTGGTACATAGAACATGGGAACTTTTAGGAGACTTTCTGCTGATACTGGAAGAAAGGATCAAGAAAGCAGGAGTTTCCCAATGAGTGGAAATAAAACACTAGATCATTCAAAAATTAAAGAAGATAAAAAGACAAGGACAATAATTCAAAGTTGATGAAAGGAAGAGGGACATGTGAGGAGGTCTAATAAAAGGAGGCTAATTAATGGAGGCACTATCAAGAAACAGATGGAAAGGACAATACAGGTAGAAGGGCAGACCTTTAAAAGGAAGAAGGATATTCCTCCCTTAGGGATAAAATTGATAACCTTAAAATAGCCAACATGTTATACTTCTTTAGAATCTCCCTATTAGAATGCATGTGGTAAGGTAAATTTGAACCTCAAAAAGTATTTAATTGTACTTTCTTTATCGCTTAAATGGACAGGGACTATATTATTTATAAGGGTAATGATCTAAGTAGTTTTAGCTGAGAGGGGCTTCCCAGGTGGCTCAGCAGTAAAGGGTCTGCCCGCCAAGCAGTAGACATGGGTTCGATCCCTGAGATGGAAAGATCCCCTGGAGAAGGAAATGGCAATCCACTCAGTATTATTGCCTGGGAAATCTCACAGACTGAGGAACCTGGCGGGCTACAGTCCATAGGGCCATAGTCAGACAGCGTTAGATACCAAATAAGAATTAGCTGAGAGATGGTCCCTTAATTTTCTTGTAATTCAAAATGTCTTTGTCTATAAAATATCTTCCAAATCACTGCTTTTGATCACTTCCAGTGTCAGAGATGACAGCAAGTTTGTTCTTTCCCAAATGCTCTAATGGAGAATGCTGATAGATGTATTGGGTTTTATGTCTCTTAAAAGATCTTCCATAGAGTGAAAAGCATCACAGTTAAATAACAGCAAACAAATATTGTTTCCTTGCTACTATTATTTTTTATTCTCCAAAATTCAATGGCTGAACAGACTATGTTGGAAAACTATTAAATGAAGTTGCCATATTTTAATTAAAACTTGATTTCAAGGCAATGTATATTTTTCTTATTCCTTTAAGAAATCATGGAGAATAGTGTGGACACTCCTTAAAACACTGGAAATAGAACTGCCATACGACCCAGCAATCCCACTGCTGGGCATACACACCGAGGAAACCAGAATTGAAAGAGACACATGTACCCCAATGTTCATTGCAGCACTGTTTACAATAGCCAGGACATGGAAGCAACCTAGATGTCCATCAGCAGATGAATGGATAAGAAAGCTGTGGTACATATACACAATGGAATGTTACTCAGATATTAAAAAGAATGCATTTGAATCAGTTCTAATGAGGTAGATGAAACTGGAGCCTATTATACAGAGTGAAGTAAGTCACAAAGAAAAACACCAATACAGTATATTAACATATATATATGGAATTTAGGAAGATGGTAATGATGACTCTATATAAGAGACAGCAAGAGAGACATAGATGTAAAGAACAGACTTTTGGACTCTGTGGGAGAAAGGGAGGGTGGGATGATTTGAGAGAATAGCATTGAAACACGTATATTATCATATGTGAAATAGATCGCCAGTCCAGGTTCGATGCATGAGACAGGGTGCTCAGGGCTGGTGCACTGGGATGACCCTGAGGGAGGGGATGGGGAGGGAAGAGGAAGGGAGGCTCAAGATGAGGAACACATGTACACCCATGGCTGATTCATGTCAATGTACGGCAAAAACCACTACAATATTGTAAAGTAATTAGCCTCCAACCAAAATAAATTAATTTTTTTAAAAAAATCAGCACAACAGTGGTTCCCACACACAGATCGCTCCATACTCTTTAACTGTTGTCACATGCAAAAACAAAAAATGAACTCTTATAAAGTGTATGGCAAAGCATTAAACTGAGTTTCTCTTAACATAGTAACAAAGTTATTTTTTTTTTCATTATTAGAACACTGAATAGTTACTTTATATAATCTCGTGAATAATCACCAGGAGGTCGCAAAGAGACGGACATGATTGAGTGACTAACACTTTCAGGTAAAGTAACAGATTAAAAGAAAATTTCAATAAACCCTTAAACTGTATCATAATCATCACTGAGTAATTTTTCTTTCCTTTTACTTTCCAAAGTAAATCTATCACTTCTATCACTATAATCTATTATAAAAATTGTCTCAAATGATAAGTAATGCATTTACCAGCATATTAAGCCTAATTTGAATTATCTCTAGTTGTGGCTTTTCTTCATCTTAAATCATCCAACCTCCAAACTCTAATTTGTTTTTTGCTTATGGCTGTAGTAGATACAGATACAGTTTTTAATGATCCATCCCATATGTTTGTTAAGGTTAGTTTAATTTTTCTTTGGCAAGAGTCTTTTTTTTTTTTTTAACCTACATCAGGCAAGAAAAATTAGGTTGACCTAATTGTTTTTTGGAGCATGGGATTTTCTCAGCCATATTTGCAATGTTTCCTTTTAAATTTTGGTGTTCTCCCAGCTCTTACTACCTTCTGATACTTTTAAGATACATCAGAAAGAGAGGGGCAAAAGTTTAATGCTATGTAAGGTGCTGGCTTTGCTAGGTTTTAAGACTCTGATGTTGGGAGGGATTGGGGGCAGGAGGAAAAGGGGACGACAGAGGATGAGATGGCTGGATGGCATCACTGACTCGATGGACATGAATCTGGGTGAACCCCGGGAGTTGGTGATGGACAGGGAGGCCTTGGCGTGCTGCGATTCATGGGGTCGCAAAGAGTCGAACACGACTGAGTGACTGAACTCTGAACTGAACTGAATACTACTGTGCCAAACTTATTTTTGGCATAGTATAAGTTTGCAGCAATATCCAAATATCACTGCTATATCTCTTAAACATCATCCCCCAAAAGTGTCCATGGACAATCTGTTTACCTTCTCACTCCACCAGCTTCTGTTATTAGCAGAAGACACTGCCAGGTCTTGGCTCTCAAGAAATCAGATCCCTTCTTGAACAGTGTAATAAGAAGGAAAGTACTGAGGGCTCAGTAAAACCAACACTCTTATCATTCTCTTAGCCATTTGTCTAGTCAACTTTCCCACTAGCATTTAAACAAATCATTTAAGTAAAATAAAAGAGAAAATACTTTTCTTTCATAAATTGTGAAATCTATTTGCTAGTATAAATTTATTTTCTAATTTAAGCTGATTTGTAGAATATTTGAAAGATAATATGTACCAAGTCTCCTATAGATTGGAAAAATATTTTAAGAATCACTTTACTATGTGATAGAACAAGGAATCTATTTTAGAAAATAAAATTAATCTTGTGAAGCACTATGTTTTTTCTCTAGTGGCTGTCTCAGGATGCATTGTACAAAATAGAATGAATTTTTACTGCCACCTAATATGCTAAGACGGAGAAGGCAATGGCAACCCACTCCAGTACTCTTGCCTGGAAAATCCCATGGATGGAGGAGCCTGGTAGGCTGCAGTCCATGGGGTCGCTAAGAGTCGGACATGACTGAGTGACTTCACTTTCACTTTTTACTTTCATGCATTGGAGAAGGAAATGGCAACCCACTCCAATGTTCTTGCCTGGAGAATCCCAGGGACGGTGGAGCCTGGTGGGCTGCCGTCTATGGGGTCGCACAGAGTTGGACACGACTGAAGCGACTTAGCAGCAGCAGCAGCAGCAATATGCTAAGATGGAGAAGGCAATGGCACCCCACTGCAGCATTCTTGCCTGGAAAATCCCATGGAAAGAGGAGCCTGGTGGGCCGCAGTCCACGGGGTCGCTGAGAGTCGGACACGACTGAGTGACTTCACTTTCACTTTTCAGTTTCACGCATTGGAGAAGGATATGGCAACCCACTCCAGTGTTCTTGGCTGGAGAACCCCAGGGATGGGGGAGCCTGATGGCCTGCCGTCTATGGGGTCGCACAGAGTCGGACACGACTAAAGCGACTTAGCAGCAGCAGCAGCAATATGTTAAGACAGGCTTCCCTAGTAGCTCAGGTGGTAAAAATCTACCCACAATGCAAGAGACCTCGGTTCGATCCTTGGGTTGGGAAGATCCCTGAAGGAGGAAAAGGCAAACTACTCCAGTATTCTTGCCTGGAGAATTACATGGACAGAGGAGCCTGGTGGGTTCACAAAGAGTCAGACACAAATAAGTGACTAACACAATATGCTAAGATGCTAATAGTTTTAACTTGTTTTTTTAGAAGTAAAGGTGGTAATAAACGCTTGTCTATGTGAGATACAGTGTAAAAACGCAACAGGGATACGAAATACCTAATATAAGAAATAAACATCAATAAGAACATATTCTACTGTGAATTAGGACTTTTAATACATTCATGCTTACCATTATGCATCAGTGATTCCATTCTTTATCAGAAACAAATAAGTTCTATTTATACTCATCTTCATTTATGGGTTTCAGACTAGTTCATGTAAGGTTTGATGCTTATATCTTAGTAATTTTGTTTGAACAAACAAAATAACATGGAATAGATATGTTTTTCCTTTTATTATATAGTTTGAGAGGATTTTTTCTTTCTTAAAAATCAATGAGATGTGTAGTTTCACAAAGGGGAGTTTAAACCATTTTCACTTTTTTCTCTTCTCAAAGAATCCCTCCAAAATAATGGGGATAACATGAAACAAAAAACCAATTCCATCATCAATGCAAATGAGAGCATGTGAAAAACAAACTATTCATATAAATGTGGAAATATTAATAGATTAAATCAATGGCTTAACAAGTAGGAAAGAGTCAAATCTAAGCGACTATGAAAGGTGGAAACCAATGAAAATTCAGGTGATAGAAGAAGCACTCAGATCTGCAGCCCAAATGTAGAATTTTTAGAAGATTAGCAAGAGACCAAGGCTTTGTTCTGTGGACAGTTTACCAAGAGTAGCCCTAAGCTCCAGGCATGGAGAGGCTGTACCAAAAACAGTGGTTAAGTCAAAAACTCAACCACTGAGTCACACCCCAAACCCATCCCACCTGATTCCAGAATAGCAGCAGCTAGATTGATATTCCAAGCCGAAGACTGCAGGTCCTTTGCTAGAGAAAACGGAGATGAAGACCTACAATTACTAACATGTATGGTCTCCTAATGATAAAGTTAACCAGCCATCTGACTACCCAAGACTTATTGTGGAAACCATTCGGAAATATACAGAAATATGGAATCACTATGTTGTGTACCAGGAACTACCATAGTGTTGTAGATCAATTATTCCTCAAAAACAAAGTCATAGAAAAAGAGATCAAATTTGTGGTTTTTAGAGGTGTGGGGTTTGGGGAGAGGAGACTGGATAAAGGCAGTCAAAAATTTCATGTGTTTTCATGTTTCCTAGATATTTTAATGAGAAATTTAAAAAGTATGGCAAGATGTTTGTCTTCTGCTATGTTACAAAAAAATTTTGTTGTTGTTGTTGAGAATGTATAGCACAGTTTACTACTTAATTGCAAAGTCTAATAATATTTCATGGCTACTAAATTTGTTCATCAAAATATAACCCACAAACATTACTATCAAATTATTTTAACAAGAGTGCCAAACTAAGTCAAAGGGAAAAGGAAAGTCACCTATGCAAAAATTACTTCAAGACAGCTCACAGATGCAACCATAAAAACCAAAATTAAAATACTAGAGGAAGAAATGTAAAACTATGTCTTTCAATTTTGAGAAAGGCAAATATTTCTTAGGTAATAATGTTGAAGCATTAGCGATGAAATAAAAATTGATAAATCTTACTAATTAAAATTGAAAACTTGTTTTCAAACAAAATAAAACAACCCTATTAAGAAAATGAATAGGCAAATCACAGACTAAGATGATAATATTCACAACTCATGTAACTGATGAAAGATTTTAATTCAGAATATATAAACATGTACAATTCAATGACAAAATGATAGGCACCCCAATTTAAAAATAGGCAAATGTATTCCTAAAAGAAGACTGTTGAGTCTATTTCTCCACTGCTGCCCTGTAAATAAATTCTTCAGTACCATTTTTCTAGATTCTGTTTATATGTGCTAGAATACAATATTTTCTCTTTCTGACTTATTTCACTCTGCATGATAGGCTCTAGGTTCATCTACCTCATTAGAACTGACTCAAATGTGTTTCTTTTTATGGCTAATGAAAGGCAATGCCAAACAATGCTCAAACTACCACACAATTGCACTCATCTCACATGCTAGTAAAGTAATGCTCAAAATTCTCCAAGCCAGGCTTCAGCAATACGTGAACCATGAACTTCCAGATGTTCAAGCTGGTTTTAGAAAAGGCAGAGGAACCAGAGATCAAATTGCCAACATCCACTGGATCATGGAAAAAGCAAGAGAGTTCCAGAAAAACATCTATTTCTGCTTTATTGACTATGCCAAAGCCTTTGACTGTGTGGATCACAATAAACTGTGGAAAATTCTGAAAGAGATGGGAATACCAGACCACTTGACCTTCCTCTTGAGAAACCTATAGAACTGGACATGGAACAACAGTTAGAACTGGACATGGAACAACAGACTGGTTCCAAATAGGAAAAGGACTACATCAAGGCTGTATATTGTCACTCTGCTTATTTAACTTATATGCAGAGTACATCATGAGAAATGCTGGGCTGGAAGAAGCACAAGCTGGAATCAAGATTGCCAGGAGAAATATCAATAACCTCAGATATGCAGATGACACCACCCTTATGGCAGAAAGTGAAGAGGAACTCAAAAGCCTCTTGCTGAAAGTGAAAGAGGAGAGTGAAAAAGTTGGCTTAAAGCTCACCATTCAGAAAACGAAGATCATGGCATCCGGCCCCATCACTTCATGGGAAATAGACGGGGAAACAGTGGAAACAGTGTCAGACTTTATTTTGTGTGCTCCAAAATCACTGCAGATGGTGATTGCAGCCGTGAAATTAAAAGACACTTACTCCTTGGAAGGAAAGTTATGACCAACCTAGATAGTATATTCAAAAGCAGAAACATCACTTTGCCAACAAAGGTCCATCTAGTCAAGGCTGTGGTTTTTCCACTGGTCACATATGGATGTGAGAGTTGGACTGTGAAGAAAGGTAGTGCAGAAGAATTGATGCTTTTGAACTGTGGTGTTGGAGAAGACTCTTGAGAGTCCCTTGGACTGCAGGGAGATCCAACCAGTCCATTCTAAAGGAGATTGGTCCTGGGTGTTCTTTGGAAGGAATGATGCTAAAGCTGAAACTCCAGTACTTTGGCCACCTCATGAGAAGAGTTGACTCATTGGTAAAGACTCTGATGCTGGGAGGGATTGGGGGCAGGAGGAGAAGGGATGACAGAGGATGAGATGGCTGGATAGCATCACTGATGCAATGGACGTGAGTTTGAGTGAACTCTGGGAGTTGGTAATGGATAGGGAGGCCTGGTGTGTTGCGATTCATGGGGTCGCAAAGAGTCGGACACAACTGAGCGACTGAACTGAACTGAATATTTCATTGTGTATATGTACCAAAAATTTTTATCCATTCATCTGTTGATGTATATCTAGGTTGCTTCTGCCTGGAGAAACAGACATAGAGAATAGATTTATGGACATGGAGAGAGGGGGGCGAGGGGAGGAGAGGGTGAGATGGATGGAAAGAGTAATATGGAAACTTATGTTACCATATGTAAAATAGATAGCCAACAAGAATTTGCCATATGTCTTAGGAAACTCAGACAGGGGCTCTATATCAGCCTAGAGGGATGAGATGGGGAAGGAGATGGGAGGGAGGTTCAAAAGGGAGGGGATATATGGATACCTATGGCTGATTCATGTTGAGGTTTGACAGAAAACAATAAAATTCTATAAAGCAATTATCTTTCAATTAAAAACTCATTTTTGTCAAAAAAAATGTTGAGGATACACTGGATCTCAGTAGATCCTGAGAATCTCTATTTTGCAAAAGCTGCTTCCAGTCACTATGAGGTCTGGCCAAGTGAAGGAAGCTCTACTCTGTCACCTTATTTCAACTCAGACTTTTGTCTCATCCCAGCCCTTTCATAACCAAATATTCCTGTAAAGAAAAAAAATAAGTAAAAAGGCTAATAAGTACATTAAAAGTGCTGAATATCAGTCATCAGGAAAATCAAATTAAAATCATAATGAGAAATAACAAACTACTGCACAATCACTGAAACAGTTAAAATGAAAAAGAATGAATACAAATACTATTAAGGATGTGGCTGTTGTTCAGTAGATCATTTGTCTGACTCTTTGAAACAACAGGCACTGCAGCACATCAGACTTTCCTGTTCTTCACTATGTCCTAGTTCATTTCAGTTCAGTCACTCAGTCGAGTCCGACTCTTTGCGACCCCATGTACTGCAGCACGCTGGGCTTCCTTGTCCATCACCAACTCCCCATGCTTACTCGAACTCATGTCCATCAAATAGGTGATGCCATCCAACCATCTCATCCTCTGTTGTCCACTTCTCCTCCCACCTACAATCTTTCACAGCATCAGGGTTTTTTCAAATGAGTCAGTTCTTCACATCAGGTGGCCAAAGTATTGGAGCTCCAGCTTCAACATCAGTCTTTCCAATGAATATCCAAGACTGATTTCCTTTAGGATGGACTGGTTGTATCTCCTTGTAGTCCAAGGGGCTCTCAACAGTCTTCTCCAACACTACAGTTCAAAAGCATCAATTCTTCAGTATTCAGCTTTCTTTATGGTCCAACTTTCACATCCACACACAACTACTAGAAACACCATAGCTTTGACTAGATGGACCTTTGTTGGCAAAATAATGTCTCTGGTTTTTAATATGCTGTCTGGGTTGGTCATAGCTTTTCTTCCATGGAGCAAGCATGTTTTTATTTCATGGTTGCAGTCACCATCTGTAGTGATTTTGGAGCCCCCCTAAATAAAGTCTCTCACTATTTCCATTGTTTCCCCATCTATTTGCCATGAAGTGGTGGGACTGGATGCCATGATCTTAGTTTTCTGAATGTGAAGTTTTAAGCCAACTTTTTCACTCTCCTTTTTCACTTTCATCAAGAGGTTCTTTAGTTCTTCTTCACTTTCTGCCATAAGGGTGGTGTCATCTGAATATCTGAGGCTATTGCTATTTCTCCCGGCAATCTTGATTCCAGCTTGTGCTTCTCAACTCTGGCATTTCACGTACTTCTCACAGAAGTTAAATAAGCAGGGTGACAGTATACAGCCTTGACATATTCCTTTCCTGATTTGGAACCAGTCTGTTGTTCCATGTCCAGTTCTAACTGTTGCTTCCAGACCTGCATATAGATTTCTCAGGAGGCAGGTCAGGTGGTCTGGTATGCCCATCTCTTGAAGAATTCTCCACAGTTTGTTGTGATCCACACAGTCAAAGGCTTTGGAATAGTCAATAAAGCAGAAGTAGATGTTTTTCTGGAACTCTTGCTTTTTTGATGATCCAGCAGATGTTGGCAATTCAATCTCTGGATCCTCTGCCTTTTCTAAATCCAGCTTGATCATCCGGAAGTTCACGGTTCACATACTGTTGAAGCCTGGCTTGGAGAACATTGAGCATTACCTTGCTAACATATGATATGAATGAAATTGTCTGGTACTTTGAACATTCTTTAGCATTGCCCTTCTTTGGGGCTGGAATGAAAATGCAAAGGAGAAGCCGCAGCAAGACAGTGGGAGGGGTAAAATGGCATTTAGGATCAAATCCCATACCCGCCAGAGATGTTCGAATGGCTCAAACAAAACTTTGTGCACACCAGGAAACCCCAAGGAGACTGAGTTTGAGTGTCTCCTGTGGAGGTATAGGTCAGCAGTGGCCTGCCTCAGGGGCAGGGGCTCTGGGTGCAGCAGACCTGAGTATGGCATAAGCCCTCTTGGAGGAGGTCATCATTAACCCCACCATAGAGCCACCAGAACTTACACTTATGTCCTAGAGTTTGCTCAGATTTATGTCCATTGAGTCAATGATATCATCCAACCATCTCATTCTCTGTCACCCCTTCTCCTCCTACCTTCAATCTTTCCCAGCATTAGGGTCTTTTCCAGTGAGTCAGCTCTTCACATCAGCTGGCCAAAGTATTGGAGCTTCAGCTTCAACATTAGTCCTTCCAGTGAATATTCAGTGGTGATTTCCTTTAGGATTGACTGGTTTGAGCTCTATGCTATCCAAGGAATATCAAGAGTCTTCTCCAGCACCAGAGGTCAAAAGCATCACTTCTTCAGGGCTCAGCCTTCTTTATGGTCTACCTCTCACATTCATACATGACTACTGGAAAAAAATCATAGCATTGACTATATGGACCTATGTTGGCCAAATGATGTCTCTACTTTTTAATACGCTGTCTGCATTTGTCAAAATGTGCAGCTTGTAGTATTCTCTTACCTTGCTAGTGAAATTTTAAATGGTCCAATCACATTCACTCTGTGATCCAACAGTTCCACTCATAGATATTTATCCAAGAGAAATGAAAACATATGTCTTCAAAAAGATTTGTGTACAAAGGTTTATTGTGATTTTAGTCATAATAACCACAAACTGGAAATATATCAGTGTCCATCACCAGGAAAACAGATAAGTAAACTGTATATTTTTTCTATGGTATACTTCTCAGTGGCTTCCCTGGTGGTTCAGCAGTAAAGAATCTGCCTGCAATGCAGGAGACTCTAGAGACACATGTTCAACTCCTGGGTCAGGAAGATTCGCTGAAGGAGGGGATGGCAACCCACTTCAATACTCTTGCCTGGAGATTTCCAAGGACAGGGGAGCCTGGCAGGCTACAGTCCATAGGGTCGCAAAGAGCAGGACATGACTGAAGTGACTTAGCATGCACGCACACATGCATACTTGTCAGCAATAAAAAGCAACATGGATGCATCTCAAAAACATTATGCTAAAGAAAATGAGCCAGATATAAAGAATGTGTGCTATCTGATTCCATTTAAATAAAACACTAGATTAGGTAAAACTAATTAATTAGTGATTTATTCGTGCATGTGTGTGAGGGGGCTTATTTCGTGGGAAAGGGCAATAAGTCCACTTTCTAGGGTGGTGGATATAGTCCATATCTACATAAAGATCCGGGTGACACAGACATATTCATTTTTCAGTATTAATGGAACTGTGCAATTGAATTTGTGCCTTTTATTCTATGTAGATGATTTCAACATACTTATCATATGGATGCAATGGTTGCATCCCTGGTGGCTCAGATGGTAAAGAAACTGCCTGCAGTGTGGGAGGCCGGGGTTCAATCCCTGGGTTGGGAAGATCCCCTGAAGGAGGGCATGGCAACCCACTCCAGTATTCTTGCCTGGAGAATCCCCATGGACAGAGGAGCATGACAGGCTGCAGTCCATGGGTTGCAAAGAGTCAGACATGACTATGACTAAGCACACAGCACATGGAGGCAACAGAAAGCCCAGGATTCCATATTAGATGTATAAGACATTTTCCCTGAAATTATCACATCATTAGATAACATAGTATAGAGTCCAAATGACATATTCTAAAAACCCACCCAAAGTAGATTTTGATACCACTACATCAGAAGTGCCAGCTTTATGATGATTCCACTACTGCTTATGAGGAATTCTACTGCAGATGGAAGTTAAAAACTGAAAACTGCTGTGCTGTGCTTAGTCACTCAGTCATGTCCGACTCTTTGAGATCTCATGAACTGTAGCCCACTAGGCTCCTCTGTCCATGGGATTCTCTAGGCAAGAATCCTGGAGTGGTTTGCCATCCCCTTCTCCAGGGGATACTCTCAATCAAAAATGTGTGTACATATTGCAAACTGCCCTAAGTGAATTTATTTGTTTACAAGGATTTCTTTGGTATGTATCAATAAACTCAATGTCTAGAAGCAAATGAGGGTTATAGCTGTCCTTCCCAGATAATATTCTAGTTGGATCAGGTAACAGAACCCTCCAAAGATCTTGGGATGTGAGGCTGAAGGAGTTTAGAATCAAGGTATACAACCAAGCAGGACCCTTTCGGGCCTTCCTGAGACAGACCCCTTCCCCATGTCCTCTACCTGCCTCTTCTTTGTGAAAAAGCTGTAGTCTCCCAGCCCTCCCTGCAAGAATTAGTGATTGAAAGGATGTGACCAAGTAGTGACAAAAGTAGCTGTTGGGCCAGAAGAACTGTTAACAATTTACACAGATATCAGCCATATGGCAGAACAGAATCTTTAGTTCCTCCCTGAAGTACAAAAATAAAGTACCTGGTGCACATGCTTGAATTGTTTTAGACACTGAAGCCCCCCCCCCCCCGAATGGAGAAAGTTAACTATATGATGACAGTGAGCATGTAGCCCTCAGACTGGCTGGAGCATGAGGGTAAAGTTAACCCCTGTGATACTGCCATTCCACGTTACCATCAACAGATCAGAGAATTGTGCCTGAGTTGACCATGTACCCTGAAACTCCACTCCTGCATCTTGCCTTAAAAATGCTTCCCTGAGTATCCAAGCTGGTGCTCTGTGACAACCTGAAGGGATGGAGTGGGGAGTAAGATGGCAGGGGGGTTCAAGATGGAGAGGACACATGTATACCTATGGCCAATTCATATTCATGTATAGCAAAAAAACCATCACAATATTGTAAAGTAATTATCCTTCAGTTAAAATAAGTAAGTAAATTTTTTAAAAATGCTTCCCTGAAATCTACTGGGGGCTTTATGAGCATAAGCTGTCCCGTTCTCTTGCTCGACCCTCTCAATAAATCTTTCTCCACTCTAAACTCTCATGTTTCAGTTTGTTTGGCCTCACTGTACAAGGGGTACACTAACTTGGATTCGAACAACAGATAGAGATTCTTAGGTTCTGCTGAGCACAGCTGAAATGTTATATATTTCTAGCTAATCAGTATGTCTTGAATATCACTCATTTCACCAATACAAAATAAAATATAACTTCACTTATGCTAATTTATAAATACCCTAGAGCTGACCTCAAGTAAAAATAGTCTAAGTTTAGTAACCTTGTGAGTTTTAGAGTCTGGTAAGAGCAGTGGATCTCAACCATGCAATATGTTCAAATCATCTCTGGAGAGTTTTTAAATCCCAAAGCCTAGGCCACAATCCAAGCCAGTAAAATCAGAGTTTCTAGGGGTGGGATCCAGTCAATAGTATTTTCCAGACCTCCCTAGGTGATTCCAATTTATAGACAAAGAAGAGAAGCACTGGATTAGTCCATGGACTTCTCCAGGCCAGAATGCTGGAATAGACTTTCCATTCTTCAGGGATCTTCCCAACCCAGGGATCGAACCCAGGTCTCCCACATTGGAGAGGGATTCTTTACCATTTGAGCCACAAGGGAAGCCCTACAACTTTCCAATCAAGCCTAATTGCAGTGGATATTATTGAATAGGTGTTTTAAATGCTGTTTAACTACGTTTAAAGGATAAGTAATACACATTATATACCATACTTTTGATGTTTAAATGTTTTTAAGTAAATCAGTTCAGTTCAGTTCAGTCGCGCAGTCGTGTCCGACTCTTTGCGACCCCATGAATCGCAGTAGCCAGGCCTCCCTGTCCATCACCAACTCCCGGAGTTCACTCAGACTCACGTCCATTGAGTCTGTGATGCCATCCAGCCATCTCATCCTTGGTCGTCCCTTTCTCCTCCTGCCCCCAATCCCTCCCAGCATCAGGGTCTTTTCCAATGAGTCAACTCTTCGCATAAGGTGCCCAAAGTACTAGAGCTTCAGTTTTAGCATCATTCCTTCCAAAGAAATCCCAGGGTTGATCTCCTTCAAAATGGACTGGCTGGATCTCCTTGCAGTCCAAGGGACTCTCAAGAGTCTTCTCCAACACCACAGTGAAAAAGCATCAATTCTTCTGCGCTCAGCCTTCTTCACAGTCCAACTCTCACATCCATACATGACCACAGGAAAAACCATAGCCTTGACTAGACGGACCTTAGTCGGCAAAGTGATGTCTCTGCTTCTGAATATACTATCTAGGTTGGTCATAACTTTTCTTCCAAGGAGTAAGCGCCTTTTAATTTCATGGCTGCAGTCACCATCTGCAGTGATTTTGGAGCCCAAAAAAACAAAGTCTGACACTGTTTCTACTGTTTCCCCATCTGTTTCCCATGAAGTGATGGGGTCAGATGCCATGATCTTCGTTTTCTGAATGTTGAGCTTTAAGCCAGCTTTTCCACTCTCCTCTTTCACCTTCAACAAGAGGCTTTTTAGCTCCTCCTCACTTTCTGCCATAAGGGTGGTGTCATCTGCATATCTGAGGTTATTGATATTTCTCCCAGCAATCTTGATTCCAGCTTGTGTTTCTTCCAGTCCAGCATTTCTCATGATGTACTCTGCATATAAGTTAAATAAGCAGGGTGACAATATACAGCCTTGACGTACTCCTTTTCCTATTTGGAACCAGTCTGTTGTTCCATGTCCAGTTCTAACTGTTGCTTCCTGACCTGCATAAANTTGTTTTTTACTTTTGCTCTTCTTCTTCCTTTAGCTTTAAATGTCTTCTGCTTAAAATCTATTATTACTTATCAATTTCTGTAATTCATGAATCTCCATAGCTCATGGTAACAGCTTTGGATTATGGTGAAAAGAACTCATACACTCTGCTCTGCTATCAGTTCAAGGTCCCCTCATTGTGTGGTTACCTTTGGAAGAGTGAAAGTAGTGGAGTGAGAGGCTAAACTGAAGGCAGTAGTCATGGGTCAGGGATGGGAAATAAAGCATACTGTCAAATGGAAAAGATAGTTTGCAAAATGTAGCAACAAAACCCAGCCAAGATGGCAAAATTGCCAGCAGAGAATAAAAATATATGAGTTTAGGGAGCTTGAAGGACAGGGTGGGGTTTGTGAAAGTAAGTGTGCTTCTCCAGGCCAGAGTCAGTCCCATCAGGATAACTTCACTTGGTCTTAGATTGCCCTTGAATCTCCAAGGTCTTCAATAGAAGGTGAAGGTTTACACTGGTAAGGATATTTGTGTTACAGATAGTTTAACTTGTCCATTCTCAATTGCCTGCAGGTCAGACTCTGACTTTTCAAAATTCTCAGCTAAAACAATTTATTAAGTGCTGTTTCTTTATACTTTTCAGTCTTATGTAAGTGTTCACTGCTTTTTTTTAGACCCTAGGTTTAATCAATGAGAGTGATTTGCTTATTTATTTATTTACCATGCTTTGCAGCTTGTGAGATCTTAGTTCTCCAACCAAGAGTTGAACCCAGGGCGGTAGTGAAAGCACTGAGTCCTAAGCAGTGGACTACCAGGGAAGTCTCTCATTGCATATTTTAGTGATTAAAAAAATTTTTTTTCTTATTGAAATAGAGTTATAGACTGAGTGCAAATATTTGACAGAGGGCTGCCATACACCTTAACCAAGCTTCCCTCATTATCAGCATCATATATAACTGTGGTAAATTACTTAGCAAAAATTAATATTGGTACAATAACACTAAACTATAGACCTTTGGCAGAGCTCAGCAGAATTACCATCAAAGTTCTTCTGTTCCATTATCTGACCCAGAATCTCATGTTGTCTACAGAGATCAAGTCTCCTTGAGTCTGTAAGTCTTTCTTCTCATACTTTAAAAAAAAAAAATATATATATATATGTTTATTTTAATTGCTTTTATTTACAGTATTCTGGGAGGTGGATCATAGAGGATACTGCTGTGATTTATGTTGGAGAGTGTTTTGCCTATGTTCTCCTCTAGGAGTTTTATAGTTTCTGTTCTTACGTTTAGGTCTTTAATCCATTTTGAGTTTATTTTTGTGTGTGGTGTTAGAAAGTGATCTAGTTTCATTCTTTTACAAGTGGTTGACCAGTTTTCCCAGCATCACTTGTTAAAGAGATTGTCTTTACTCCACTGTATATTCTTACCTCCTTTGTCGAAGATAAGGTGTCCATAGGTGTGTGGATTTTAATTGGAGGTTAATTACTTTATAGTATTGTATTGGTTTTCCCATACATCACCATGTATCCTCCACAGGTATACACATGTTCCCCATCCTTAAGCCCCCTCCCTCCTCCCTCCCCATACCATTCCTCTGGATCATCCCAGTGCACCAGCCCCAAAAATTCAGTATCATGCATTGAACCTGAGCTGGTGACTAATTTCATATATGACATTATACATGTTTCAATGCCATTCTCCCAAATCATCCCACCCTCTCCCTCTCCCACAGAGTCCAATACCTCCTTTGTCGAAGGAATGATGCGAAAGCTGAAACTCCAGTACTTTGGCCACCTCATGCCAAGAGTTGACTCATTGGAAAAGACTCTGATGCTGCGAGGGATTGGAGGTAGGAGGAGAAGGAGATGACAGAGAATGAGATGGCTGGATGGTATCACAGACTCGATGGACATGAATCTGAGTGAACTCCAGGAGTTGGTGATGGACAGGGAGGCCTGACATGCTGCAATTCATGGAGTCGCAAAGAGCCAGACACGACTGAGCGACTGAACTGAACTGAGAGTAAGAGAAGTGGGTTCAAAATGGTAGTCATAGGAAATGGTGGCTAGGAGATCACATACGCAGTAGGTGAACAAAGAAAGGAAAAAAAAAATAAGAAAAAGAAAAACCATGCACCTGTGTGAACACTCATGACAGGAAATGTGCCCAACAAATCCCCTTCCATGATTGGTCTCTGGCATATGCCTTAATTGCTACAGCAAAACCAATCAGGCACCAGAGACTGCCAAGGAAAGGGAACAAAGGATTAAAAAGATTAAAAGTTCAGTTCAGTTCAGTCACTCACTCCTGTCCGACTCTTTGTGACTCCATGAGTGCAACATGCCAGGCCTCCCTGTCCATCACCAATCCCGGAGTCCACCCAGTCCAAACTCATGTCCATCAAGTTAGTGATACCATCCAACCACATCATCCTCTGTCATCCCCTTCTCCTCCTGCCCTCAATTTCTCCCAGCATCAGGGTCTTTTCCAATGAGTCAGTTTTTCGCATGAGGTGGCCAAAGTATTGGAGTTTCAGCTTCAACATCAGTCATTCCAATGAACACCCAGGACTGAGCACCTTTCAGATGGACTGGTTGGATCTCCTTGCAGTCCAAGGAACTCTCGAGTCTTCTCCAACACCACAGTTCAAAAGAGTCAATTCTTTGGCGCTCAGCTTCCTTTATAGTCCAACTCTTGTACATCCATACACGACTACTGGAAAAACCATAGCCTTGACTAGACAGACCTTTGTTGGCAAAGTAATGTCTCTGCTTTTGAATATGCTATCTAGGTTGTTCATGACTTTCCTTCCAAGGAGTAAGCGTCTTTTAATTTCATGGCTGCAATCAACATCTGCAGTGATTTTGGAGCCCAAAATATAAAGTCAGCAACTATTTCCACTGTGTCCCCATCTATTTGCCATGAAGTGATAAGGTGGCAAGAATACACAGAAGAACTATACATAAAAGATCTTCACAATTCAGACAATCACAATGGTGTGATCACTCACACTGACATAGAGCCAGACATGCTGGCATGTAAAGTTAAGTGGGCCTTAGGAAGCATCAGTACGAACAAAGCTAGTGAAGGTGATGGAATTCCAGTTGAGCTATTTCAAAACTTGAAAGATGATGCTGTGAAAGTGCTGCACTCAGTATGTCAACAAATTTGGAAACTCAACAAAAGCCACAGGACTGAAAAAGGTCAGTTTTCATTCCAATCCCAAAGAATAGCAATGCCAAAGAATGCTCAAAATGCCGCACAATTTCTACTTTATTGAGTATGCCAAAGCCTTTGACTATATGGATCACAACAAACTGTGGAAAATTCTCAAAGAGATGGGAATTCCAGACCACTTGATCTGCCTCTTGAGAAACCTGTATGCAGGTAGGAAGCAACAGTTAGAACTGGACATGGAATAACAGACTGGTTCCAAATAGGAAAAGGAGTACATCAAGGCTCTATATTGTCACCCTGATAATTTAACTTATATGCAGAGTACATCATGAGAAACCCTGGGCTGGAAGAAGCACAAGCTGGAATAAAGATTGCCAGGAGAAATATCAATAACCTCAGATATGCAGATGACATCACTCTTATGGCAGAAAGTGAAGAAGAACTAAAGAACCTCTTGATGAAATTAAAAGAGAAGAGTGAAAAAGTTGGCGTAAGGCTCACATTCAGAAAACTAAGATCATGACATCTGGTCCCATCACTGCATAGCATAGTTAATAAAACAGAAATAGATGTTTTTCTGGAACTCTCTTGCCTTTTCAATGATCCAGTGGATGTTGGCAATTTGGTTCTTTTGGTTCCCTTGTCTTTTTTAAAACCAGCTTGAACATCTGGAACTTCACAGTTCATGTATTGCTGAAGCCTGGCTTGGAGAATTTTGAGCTTAACTTTACTAGCATGTGAGATGACTGCTATTGTGAGGTAGTTTGAGCATCCTTTGGCATTGTCTTTCTTTGGGATTGGAGTGAGAACTGACCTTTTCCAGTCCTGTGGCCATTGCTGAGTTTTCCAAATTTGCTGGCATATTGAGTGCAGCACTTAATAGCCTCATCTTTTAGGATTTGAAATACCTCAGCTGGAATTCCATCATCTCCACTAGCTTTGTTCATAGTGGTGCTTCCTAAGGCCCTCTTGACTTCACATTACAGGATGTCTGGCTCTAGGTGGATGATCTCACCATCGTGATTATTGGGGTTGTGGAGATCTTTTTTGTAGAGTTCTGGGTTGTGGAGATCTTTTTTGTAGAGTTCTTCTGTATATTCTTGCCACCTCTTTTTAATATCTTCTGCTTCTGTTAGGTCCATGCCATTTCTGTCCCTTATTGAGCCCATCTTTGCATGATGTTCCCTTGGTATCTCTAATTCTCTTGAAGAAATCTCTAGTCTTTCCCATTCTCTGTTTTCCTCTATTTATTTGCATCAATCGCAGAAGTCTTTCTTATTTCTCCTTGCTATTCTTTGGAACTCTGCATTCAGATGTTTATATCTTTCTTTTTCTCCTTTGCTCTTTGCTTCTCTTCTTTTCATAGCTATTTGTAAGGCCTCCTCAGAAAGCCATTTTGCTTTTTTGCATTTCTTTTTCCTGGGAATGGTCTTGATCCCTGTCTCCTGTACAGTGTCACAAACCTCCATCCATAGTTCATCAGACACTCTATCAGATCTAGGCCCTTAAATCTATTTCTTACTTCCACTGTGTGATTATAAGGGATTTGATTTAAGTCATACCTGAATGGTGTGGTGGTTTTCCCCACTTTCTCGAATTTCAGTCTGAATTTGGCAATAAGGAGTTCATGATCTGAGCCATTGTCAGCTCCCAGTCTTGTTTTGCCTGACTTTATAGAGTTTCTCCATCATTGGCTGCAAAGAATATAATCAATCTGATATTGTGTTGGCCATCTGGTGATGTCCATGTGTAGAGTCTTCTCTTGTGTTGTTGGAAGAGGGTGTTTGCTATGACCAGTGCATTCTCTTGACAGAACTCTATTAGCCTTTGCCCTGCTTCATTCTGTACTCCAAAGCCAAATTTGCCTGTTACTCCAGGTGTTTCTTGACTTCCTACTTTTAAAAGATAACAAACTCCAAAAGGCCAAGCTTAATTGTCTTAATAAAACCATAGATATTAATATATACATGGAACAGTTCTTAAGATCTTATAGTATTGGAACAATTGTATGTGAATGATTATTATGCTTTTGACTATATGATATTCTTAGAAATTAATGATCACAAAGTTCATAGAAGTAGAAATAACTATACTGTTTATAGCATTCAAGGAGATATGATTACCTGAGCAATATTTCTTATTACATGATGTTGCTTGATAATAAAATATATAAAAATTTAGAAATTGTGTGCCAAGTATAATTTCAAAATTCATCAGACTTTTTCAGAAAATAGTTACTTTGATTTAAATTTCTAGACAATATGATTACCAAAAATTTATGTATATAAATGTTTCATTATGATACAAAAATCCATGTTGAGCTTTATTTATATAAGTTATACTTTTAAAATATATTACCAGGGACTACATGTGTTCATTAAAATCAGTAAAAATCATCTGAAAACTAATTTACAGATGGTTCTCTTTCTAATTTAACATGGTAAAGTCTGTTTTTTTGTGTTAATCTAATAAAACTTTAAGACTATCTGTATAAGTATTTTAACAGATTATTCCCAGAAAAAAATTCAGGTATATTGAATACATAAAACTTGATAACTTCATTAACTTTACTCTAGATTATCTGAGTATTCTTATAGACTTTAAAGAAGGCAACTACAAACAAAAATGTCAAAATATAAAAGGCAAACAGGATAATCTGAATTATGGCCTCATTTTTAAAAACACAATAACAGGGAGGGAGGAAGGAGGTGAGTTCAGGATGGGGAACATGTGTACACCTGTGTCGGATTCATGTTGATGTATGCAAAACCAATACAATGTTGTAAAGTAAAAAATATATATATATAATTTAAAAAATACAGTAACAGTTGAGGAAGAGAGGATGAGATGATTAGATAGTATCACCAACTCAATGAAAATGAATTTGAGCAAACTCCAAGGGACTGTGGAGAGCTTGGCGTGCTATAGTCTGTGGGTCACAAAGAGTTGGAAATGATTTACTGACTGAACATCAACAACATATATCAATGGGACATATATTAATATTATATATTAATATTATGGACATATGTTAATATTATCAACATATAAAAATATTAATGGGACATATATCCTTATTCATCATTTGTATTTACCTATTTTGAACTTGTACTAAAAAGTATTCTTGACAGAGAGAGACATGTCATGTACTTAACATTGTTGAAGTTCAGTTGCTAAGTTGTGTCTCACTCTTTGCAATCTCGTTATTCTTTTGCCTTCAGTCTAACTCAGTCTTAGGGTCTTTTCCAATAAGTTAGCTCTTCACAACATGTGGCCAAGTATTGGAGCTTCAGCATCATGAATAGTCAGGGTTGACTGGTTGGATCTCCTTAGAGTCCAAGGGACTCTCTCCATTTTTTCCCCTTCTATTGGCCATCAGGTGATGGAAGCAGATGCTATGATCTTAGTTTTTTAAATGCTGGTGTTTTTTTTTAATATTTTTATTGAGGTATAATTGATGTATGTTATATAAATTTCAAGTGTATAACATTGTGATTCACAATTTTTAAAGGTTATATTCCATTTATAGTTATTATAAAGTATTGGTGATAATCCTTGTACTGTACAATATATCCTTGGTGGCTTTTTTTTTTTAAATACAAAAACTTCGTATAGCCAAAGCAATCTTGAGAAAGAAGAATGGAACTGGAGGAATCAACTTGCCTGACTTTAGGCTCTACTACAAAGCCACAGTCATCAAGACAGTCTAGTACTGGCACAAAGACAGAAATATAGATCAATGGAACAAAATTAAAAGCCCGGAGATAAATCCACGCACCTATGGACACCTTATCTTAGACAAAGGAGGCAAGAATATACAATGGAGAAAAGACAATCTCTCTAACAAGTGGTGCTGGGAAAACTGGTCACCACTTGTAAAAGAATGAAACTAGATCAGTTTCTAACACCAGACAGAAAAAAAAACTCAAAATGGATTAAAGATCTAAATGTAAGACCAGAAACGATAAAACTCCTAGAGGAGAACAAAGGCAAAACATTCTCCAACATAAATCAAAGCAGGATTCTCTATGACCCACCTCTCAGAATACTGGAAATAAATGCTAAGTTTTAAGCCAATTTTTTCACTCCTCTTTCACCTTTATCAGGAGGCTCTTCAGTTCCTCTTCACTTTCTACCTTTAGAATAGTATCATCTGCATATGTGAGGTTGTTGATATTTCTCCCAGAAATTTGATTCCAGCTGGTGATTCATCTAGTCTAGCAGAGTGCCTGATGAATTATGGAATGAGGTTCGTGACATTGTACAGGAGACAGGGATCAAGACCATCCCCATGGAAAAGAAATGCAAAAAGGCAAAATGGCTGTCTGGGGAGGACTTACAAATAGCTGAGAAAAGAAGAGAAGCAAAAAGCAAAGGAGAAAAGGAAAGATATAAGCATCAGAATGCAGAGTACCAAAGAATAGCAAGAACAGAGAAGAAAGCCTTCTTCAGCAATCAGTGCAAAGAAATAGAGGAAAAGAACAGAATGGGAAAGACTAGAGATCTCTTCAAGAAAATTAGAGATACCAAGGGAATATTTCATGCAAAGATGGGCTCGATAAAGGACAGAAATGGTCTGGACCTAACAGAAGCAGAAGATATTAAGAAGAGGTGGCAGGAATACACGGAAGAACTGTACAAAAAAGATCTTCATGACCCAGATAATCATGATGATGTGTTGACTAATCTAGAGCCAGACATCTTGGAATGTGAAGTCAAGTGGGCCTTAGAAAGCATCACTACGAACAAAGCTAGTGGAGGTGATGGAATTCCCGTTGAGCTGTTTCAAATCCTGAAAGATGATGCTGTGAAAGTGCTGCACTCAATTTGCCAGCAAATCTGGAAAACTCAGCAGTGGCCACAGGACTGGAAAAGGTCAGTTTTCATCCCAATTCCAAAGAAAGGCAATGCCAAAGAATGCTC
>SJXQ01009132.1:0-49115 GCA_006408695.1 Aepyceros melampus
CTCTCGGAGGTGGGTCATAGAGGATCTGCTGTGATTCATATCGGAGAGTGTTTTGCCTACGTTCTCCTCTAGGAGTTTTATAGTTTCTGGTCTTACATTTAGATCTTTAATCCATCTTGAGTTTATTTTTGTATATGGTGTTAGAAAGTGTTCTAGTTTCAGTCTTTTACAGGTGCCTGACCAATTTTCCCAGCATCACTTGTTAAAGAGATTGTCTTTTCTCCATTGTATATTCTTGCCTCCTTTGTCAAAGATAAGGTGTCCATAGGTGCATGGATTTATCTCTGGGCTTTCTATTTTGTTCCATTGATCTATATTTCGGTCTTTGTGCCAGTACCATACCTCTTGATGATTGTAGCTTTGTAGTATAGCCTGAAGTCAGGGAGGTTGATTCCTTCAGTTTTCTTCTTTCTCAAGGTTGATTTCGCTACTCGAGGTTTTTTGTATTTCCATACAAATTATGAAATTATTTGTTCTAGTTCTGTGAAAAATACCATTGGTAGCTTGATAGGGATTGCATTGACTCTATAGATTGCTTTGGGGAGTATACTCATTTTCACTATATTGATTCTTCTGACCCATGAACATGGTATATTTCTCCATCTATTTGTGTCACCTTTGATTTCTTTAATCAGTGTTTTATAGTTTTCTATATATAGGTCTTTTGTGGCTTGTGGGATCTTAGTTCTTCAACCACAGACTGAACCTGCACCCTTGGCAGTGACAGCACAGAGTCCTAACTACTGGACCGCCAGGGAAATCTCCCAGATAGACCCATTAAGTGTCCATCCCAAGTACACTTCCCGTGTAAAGGCCTTCTCACTACCTGATAGTACTCTTCTCAGGTAGTTTCCATAACATAGTTATCTTTGTCACTGTACTTTTCTCATTCTGCTTGTTTATAAGTGTGCTAGACTCTTGAAGGCAAACAGCCTTCTTAAATTCTCTATGAAAGAAGATGAGTAATAACTAATTGTTCATCTCTGTATCTCACTCTTATATGCCTAGCACAGTGTGCGGCATCCATAACTGATGTAAATAATTTAAGTTTAGATATTTGAAATAAAAGTCCAATACTCTTAGCAACAGAATATGTATAGTCCTGAGTTACAAATGATAACCAAGTGTCTG
The DNA here is from genome assembly GCA_006408695.1 of Aepyceros melampus. Lineage (NCBI taxonomy): Eukaryota > Metazoa > Chordata > Mammalia > Artiodactyla > Bovidae > Aepyceros > Aepyceros melampus. The sequence goes on from SJXQ01009132.1 coordinate 1,132, forward strand.
GAGCTTTTCAGAGTAAATTACCCATCTATCTCTATTTCTGTTGAGCATATTTCATTTGCATTTTCTCTTTTCTTCTTTTCCTGGTATCTTATAAGTGAATTTATACAACAGAAAGGGATTATTTTTCCTCATTTTATAAAACACATTGATGTATAACCCTGTAAGTAGGCAGCTTAACTATCCTACCTTGGGAAGCATGTGACCTTGATGATACTGTATGACAAATCAAATGCCTGCCTGGTCTAACATCCATATCTTTTGATTCTAATTTCAGGGATTTTGCTATATCACAGTGCTTTCCTTTCACATCTCATGACTTGTGCTAATTCAAATAAATTGCCTAATTACAGAACAATTTATTTTATAAACCCATTCTTCTAAAGAACTCTCCCCCAGATAAGATAAGACTATAGCCCCAACTGATAACTTGATTTTGAGAGACTTTGAAGTAGAGGTACTCATCTAAGCTGTATCCAGATTCCTGATCCACAGAACTGTGAAATAAATATATGTTTGTCATTTTAAGCAATCAATTTATAGGGTAATTCATTATATGAAAATAACTTTTAAATGTTTAGTAATATGAGAAAATGTTCATATGTTCATTTTTTAAAATTACTGGTCAAATGGTTATTTATCCATAGCAAAAACTATGGATAAATGAAAAATGAAAAAATTCAGGCTCTAAATAACAAAAATATTGCTTAAAAACAGACTGTGCACTCACATATTTGTTATTTGAACTAATAATTTCCTACAATATTTCTGTTTATTTAAAATATTTTTAAGACTGTTATAAGCCTGCCTGGTAATATCATATAATCTTACTTGTAATTAGCATTTAACTAAAGAAATGACATCAAATATTGAAGATATTACAGTCTGCTGCCTAAAATAAAGAAAAATTTGCAAAGATTAGAAGCTTCTTCCAAGTCTCTAGAATTTATAGTTAATTTTTAAAAGCAGAAATATACATGCATGATTCTAATTTTTTAAATGTATATGGTTTTAAAAGAGAAAACAGGGCTTCCCTGGTGGCTCAGTGGTAAAGAATCCATCTGCCAATGCAGGAGATGGGGGTTGGATCCCTGGTCCAGGAAGCTCCCACATGCTTGGGGCAGCTAAGCCTATGCGCCCCAACTGCTGCTGAGCCTGTGCCCTAGAGCCCGTGTTCCACAACAAAGAAGCCACAGCAACGAGAAGCCTGAGCACTGCAACTAGGAAGCAGGGCCCACTTGCCACAACTAGAGAAAAGCCATGTAGCCACAAAGACCAGCACAGCCAATACATAGATAAAATTGTAAAAGATGGACTCAGTTCCATGAAGGATTTTTTAAAAAATAGAAAGCAACAAGTGTTTCTCTTTGGATGGTGGAATTATAGGTAATTTAAATTTCTTCTTTGCACTTTTTTCTGCTCCCCAGTTTTTCAAATGCATATATTATTTTTTATCATCAAATATATCTTTTTAAAGAAAGTCAAACTGATAATTTGATGCAACACATTTTAGCTGCTTCAAACCAAGATTTAATGTGAATAAAAGACTCAGTCATTTTGTGAAGAGAGAGAATAATAATAGCACTGAACCTATATCAAGATGTGATTTCCCTGGTAGCTCAGATGGTAAAGTGTCTGCCTACAATGCAGGAGACCTGGGTTTGATCCCTGGGTTTGGAAGATCCCCTGGAAAAGGCAATGGCATCCCACTCCAGTACTCTTGCTTGGAAAATCCCATGGACAGAGGAGTGTGGTAGGCTACAGCCCATGGTGTCACAAAGAGTCGGACACAACTGAGCGGCTTCACTACACCACATATCAAGATTTACGGGATAGCACTCAATTAGCAAGAAAAAGTCAATAATATATCTAAATTTCTTTTAAGAAAAAAAAAGATGAATAAGTAGCTTTGACGCTGAGAGTCAGATGAGAGTTAAGTTAATGCAGTGTTCAGAAGAAGGAATGAGTTTGTGAGGGGATATGACAGACGTTCTCCGTGGTACTGGTCCTGAAGTTCAGAATTTACTAATGAATTAGAACTTCAAAGAGCTGAGCAACTCCTATATCTCCCATAAACTCAATATTTATCACCTATGATTTACCTGGAGAAGGCAATGGCAACCCACTCCAGTATTCTTGCCTGGAGAATCCCAGGGACAGAGGAGCCTGGTGAGCTGCCGTCTATGGGGTCTCACAGAGTCGGACACGACTGAAGCAACTTAGCAGCAGCAGCAGCATGATTTACCCAAATATGTGTGAATCTTACATTCTAGCCCACATAACTTCGAGGATTTTTTCTATGTACAGTATAAAGTGTGTTTTCTATTAAAGCTTAACATACAGGGAGAAGGGGAAAGTTGTTTCAGATTTTAGGACTTGGTAAAATTAATTTTTGTTGAGGCATTTCTCACTTTTTTGAGTGCAGACAGGTCATTCATCCAAGACGCAGACGAAGTTCTTCTGAAAAATGACACCTTGATATTACATAATATCAAACCTAAAAGGCTCCACTAAACAAAATGACTTTACCCTCAAAATCAATGCATAAAATCTTTTTCTCACAGAGTTTTCTTTGAACATCATGAGCTTAAGGAGAGAAATTTATCATGCATAGCAAACTTGTGTCATTCTGTACTCAGAAAAGTCGGAAAAACCAATAGATTCTAACTAAAGAGCTCTTCACATGACTTCTATCTAAAAAAAGGTAGAGGAATTTAATTAGCAGGGCAACCACGGAATGTTTCTTCTTTGAGACTCTGTTTCCTCATCTTTATACTAAGTGTAATAATGCTTGCCCCAAATTCATCAGGAATAGTGATAAGGAAAAACAGAAAGCACCATAGAAATGCAGCAGTTATTTTGCTATTATTATTACTAACCTGATAAGGAGGTAAAAAAAAGGAAAAGCACTGTGAAAAGGAAAAGATGACTGTTGAGGAGATTATGTTGGGTAACTCACATTTCCTGGTTCTGAACAGTTCTTCCACTCTCCTCCACAAAAATCTACCCATAAGAAAAACATCAGAAACCTCAATCTCAAAACTTCCCTTAAAGGTAGAAGCCATGTACTCCAAAGCAATTCTAAAATATTGATCCTTGTGGAATTACATTTCATTGTGACTGCATATCCCATTCTAGTGGGATGGATGGAGGGTCTGTCAGTCTCTTTTATAACCTATGAATTCACAGAGGGTAGACATTTTGCCTTAGTCAAGTCTGAACCTTAATATATAGTGTCTAATCAAGGTTGGTCGAAAATACCTAAATCTTAATCATTTTAATTGATCAAATAATCTTAACTGCATTTTTTTCTGAGACATTACATTTTATTTATCTCAGTTGTCATTAAGGAATTTGAGAGGGATTAGAGTTTGTCACCCCCAAATTTCCCACACTGCCCAAGCCTTGTTTTGAGCCAAAGGCAATTAGGCCTCTGCCCTCCAACTTTTTGTCCAAAAGCAGGGCAAAAGCACTTTTGTAAAGGTGTCTCACTCTCCTATACCAAGAAACGTGCCACTCTGGAGACAATTCTCTGCAGAACAAACGACCCTATTTATCATTTTTCCTAGCCACCTTCACAGAACTCAATGTCATGCCCTTTTCTTTAGCCTCTTTCCACACTTTAACATCCTTTGTTAAGATGGTATGTAAGTCTGCAATTTTAACCATCCCCTTGAAACATGATTTTTGTGAACTGCCATGTGTACAGAGGCAATTAATTCCTTTCTCCTGTTAACATTCTGATTTGCAGGCCCAGCCAATGACCCTAAGAGAGTACATGATCTTTTTTCCTTCCCTACATAGTCAAAATAAGTTAGTCCTTAGGTAGTGAAGCCACCTCAAATATTTTAGAACAAGTAGGAGGCATAAATAATGAGTGTTAAGTGCTATGCACTGAATTAAATTCCAGGCAGCAGTACACATAATTTTGAATAACTAAAAGAACCATTATTCATATGTAGAGACATGAGAAAACATAGTATCCAAATCCACCTGGACTCTAGGTCAAATGACCAAGAATTCTGAAAGCTTTGCTAGTTAAATTTTTGTAATGTTCTCATGATACATATACACCACTACTAAGAAGTGATCATAGAGTGATTATACCCTAGTCTCCGTAGCTGATGGTACAGTATTTTAGGATGGGCAGTGGAGGGAAGGTACGGCAGAGGTACATTTAAACATTTCTAAAAAATCTTTTTACGTATTGGATTTAATTTCTCACTAATCCAAGGACACTTCCTCCCCCATCAAGATACTATCCTTACCACAAACACACACACATCCTCATTTTCTCCTTCCGACTTTCTCTTAGTTGAAAAACCCACCTGCCCCTATCTCCACCCTGTATCTCCAGCACCCTTTCCCTATTCGCTGTGTAAACCAAATCTGTGCCATCTTTAAGGCCAGAGGAAATGCCATCTCCTTCATGCAAACCTCCTGGAATTCCTCAAACCGTTACCCAGAATTCTTCTTGAACTTGTGTCCAGCCTATCAATTTATAAGTGCTGCCTCCTCAAATGAGATCAAACATTCCTCAAGGGCAGGAGCAATTTCTCCTTTTGTTATTTGGCAGAGAACAGTTCTCTACCTAGAGGCACTTAATGAATGCCTATTAAAGTTTGGCTATTTATCAAATATCCATGTGCTTCAAGGTGTGTTAGACTGGGGATAAAACAGTGAAACTCCATGTAGTTCTACCGCTTTCAGGACACTTGCCGCAAGCAGAAGCCACACACTCCCAGCAGTGGTAGGGCCAGTGTATCCTTGGACCTGTGTAAAGTTCCAACTGCTCTGAGTTAGAACAGCTCTAAGCTGGGTGTTCACTCTCCAGTCTGCAGGACTCTTGTCACGCTCATGTCTGGAACCCACCCAGCTTCACTAGTTTATGTTACCCTCAAAGCCCCTTGTGAAACATCCTTTATTTCACAACTCTTAATGTATAAGGAATAAATTGTTAAAGTGCAGGCTCTTCCTATATCATATATTGACTAGTAATTTATTACTCCCTAAACTTGCAACATGATAATGTATTTCTCCACCACCATTCTGTTCGTATCAGTCTTACTATGGAAAATAGGCTCCAGTTTAATTAAAAAAAGAAATCCCCAATCCAAGGCAGATGGTATATTAATTAATTAGGGAAAGAACTGCTCAGCAATTGTTTAGCTTTCTTAAAAGCAAATGATCTTTAAGCTGCAAAGTACAGAAGAAACCTCATTAAGAGAGAACCAAGCACAAGCAGAAGAGGTCACGTTAAAAGAATTCATGTCTTCAAAATCTGGTGAATCACATTCCAGAGAGAATTGGCAGATGTAAGCACAAAAATATTCTGACAACCTCAGAAAACATGGAGAAGGAAGGAAGTCTCAAGAGACTAGAGACTGAAACACACTTTTTCTCCCCTAATTAAAAAAGAATTCAAAACTGAAGGAAAGAATTAGAATTCCTAGGCAAACCAGTTAATTTAATACCAGTCTCCAGCAAAATTCAAGATTTAATCAGAAAACAGGGTGAAAAATACTGAGGGTTTCAAAGAACTAGGACTTTACTGAGAATCAATCATTTTTAAGCTAATATCATTTACTTTTGTGATCAGAGAATATGCAGGATTTTTAATTTTAGCAAAGCATTTGATTAAAATTATTCTCATAATGTCTGTATGAAGAAGACTGATCTGTGGGCTAGAAGAATTTAATCTGAAGGACAGTGCTAAATTCAGTGGATTAATTAGTCTCAGCAATACCTACTGAGAGCCAAATACATCTTCCCAATCAGTACTGTAGTTGGCACTTTCAATACATTACTTTGAATTCTAATAATTACCTGAAAGGCAGAAATTCCTAACCTCAATTTATTGATATGGAAAAGAAGTTTCTCCTGGTCACAAAGCTAGTAGCCAGGCTCCAAAACCAGGACCCAAAAGTCCACGTCTTTCTATGTGCCACGGGCTTCTACAGATGCCACATGCCACAAGGACCTGTCCCATGTGTTATCAATGACATAAAGTCTAGTGAACAAACTCACCACATGTGCAGCTAACACAAAGCCAGAGGCAGAGTGAACACGATGAAAGCCACATTCAAGATTGAAACACATCATTGGAAAAGACCCTGATGCTGGGAAAGATTGAGGGCAAGAAGAGAAGGAGGCAACAGAGGAGGAGATGGTTGGATGGCATCACCGACTCAATGGACATGAGTTTGAGCAAGCTCTGGGAGATGGGGAAGGACAGGGGAGCCTGGTGTGCTGCGGTCCATGCGGTTCCAAAAAGTCACACAGGGCTTAATAACTGAACAACAGCAACAAGCTGGAAATTGGAGAGAGACTTAAAGTAATAGAAGACAAGAGAAAAAATGTTCATATTCAGAAATTAATTGCATAATTTAAAAATGAATAAAGCCTACCTAGACAGCAAAGTGTGTGTGTTGGGGGTGGGGTGGGGGTGGGGATGGATAGTGGTGGTGGTGAGTTTTTTAGTCAACTTTGTTGTATTTACTACAAAAGCCGATTAAAAATCAGATGATTTTGTTTGAAGATCGGAACTCATTGCAGTCTGTACTGTTCAGCCTAGACTGCATTTTAAAATTCAATTTGGGACTAAGGATCTTTAGCACAGAGAAAGGTCTTAAGTAAGGGGAAACAAAATGAATATTATTTAGTGATGACAACAAACATTTTCTAACTTCTAGGCAACTATAAGTACTTTATGAGTATTATCTAATTTAATTCTCACAAAAACCCTATCATTCCTATTTTACAGATGAGGAAGCCAAAGCTGTCAAGTGAAGGAGACAAAAGTCACTCTAAACCATTTTAGACTTTCCATTTCTTAACAATTTTTTGGTCACAAACCTTTTCAGATGGATGAAAGTCTTAGATCTCTGCTGAAAAATTCTACATATAACTTCACAAGCTAGAGAGCTACTGGCAAAAGCAGGACTAATGAGAAGCTGGTCCAAGGAAGCAGCTGTCAGCTCAGTGTCAACAAGGCCTTGCTGACAATAACAGAAAGGAGGGACACTCACAACGCAGGGAGCTTCCTGTCACTGAAGGGCCCCCCGCAAAGTGTGGCCAGTCTCTCAGGAGAGCAATAGAAGGAATGTTGAAATGGACCGGAGTTTGGTCAATGATTTTAAAGGATCCTTTTGTTGTAAGACCGTGGGCCTAATAAGTAATTTTTGTTTGATGGCAAAACAAGTTAAAAACTGAAGTTATGGTTTTAACAGACTATTCTGCTGAATACCTAAACATTCGTTATTTCCCACTTATATATGGTATCTATATCAAGTACTTGAAAACGACCTCATCCAAATATTAAAGGTATATTCAACTGTTGATCCTGGTGATTTATACACTGTCATAGTAAAAATAGACCCTTCATTCCTCTAATTCTTAACTAAAATATTCCCTAAGGTAAACACCATAAATCTCCGATCCGAAAACGATGGAGTCTTTGATGAAAATGTTTCCTATTTCCATAAGAGATGGGGAGCGGGCAGCCAGGACACGGGAAACAAACTCTAATTGTTCTGCTCTGCTTCCCAGACCACTTCGCTAACAGCCAAAGGATCTTACCCTCAGCTCTGCTTCATTTCCCATTTGCAATACAATTTACCTCCAGATTCAGCCTCCCACAGCTCCAACGGGAGCTCACATTTTGCTCCTGACATGCCATTCGGAGCACAAGCCTGACAGCTTGGCATACAAATTAAACGTTCATAGGCAAATCTTTTACCTGAAAATCTTCACTCTTCAGGTAAGGAGGAGGGAAGAAGGTGAAACTGCAATTCATTAATGCAAAGCTTTGAATTTGGGGGCTGAAAACAAGGGGGGTGGGGGCGGGGGCTAAGTTGTTAATTAGGAGCCGGAGACACGAGGCTCTAGCAGGCAGCTGGCCAAGAAAGGTCCGGTTTAATCAAAGCCTCCTGCAGCAACTCAGATTTCTGTCACTCAAAATCAAAAAGGCAAAACGGAGGAGCAGAGGCCGACGGACAGGTCGCCCACCTCCCAGGAGTTCACTTACACGACAGGACCGGGGCAGGCGCGCGCCTCCCTGGCGTCTGGCTGGCGGCGGGGAGGGAGCAGGCATCCGAGGCGGGTGGGCGTCAGGGCGGGCGGGAGCTGAGGCCGGGCCCGGAGCGAAGCGCGGTCCAGCTGTGCGGGCAGCGGCGCCGCCTTCTCGCCAGCGGCCGGCTCAGTCAAGTGGCAGCGTTTGGAGGACGGGGTGCCCTTCGGCCACGCTCCGGGCTCCTCCTCTCGCCGCCGCCGCCGCGCCCGCCGCGCGCTCCAGAGGGTTTGCGCCCAGCACCCGGCTGGCCGGCCCGCAGGTGGCGGCGGAGGGGCGCGCTCGGCTCCAGGGCACGCCCTCTGCGGGCGGCACTCCAGCGCCCGGCGGGGCGCCCAGGGCGCCGGGATCGCGGCCTCAGGCGCTGGTCGGGGGCAAGGGCGGAGTTGGGCCGTGAGGCTAGCGGTTCCGACCACCACCTTCGCGCCCACCCTTTGTACACTATCCAGACTGCGGCTGTCCCCGACCCCAGCAGGAATGAGAGCCCCAGATTTCAAAGACAACATAAACGAGCAAGTCACTTCACTACCCTGGCCCCTGATTTGAGCCCCCAGGGCTGCTACCATTGGGCTCTGCCCAGGTGAAAAGAAGGATTGGTCCCCTGCGGGGCTGTGGGGAAAACAGGAGCCCACGTGCATAAACGCAGCAGCCTCACCGAGGTCTTCCCAGCTAAGGGTTCCAGGTCCTCGGTCCAGGCTGAGCAGCCAAACCCACTTTGACCTCAGAACCTCACACCCTGCAAGCCTAGGTCGGGGACTCTGCCCTTCCTAACTAGCGTGCACACTGAGTATGCGGACCAAAAGTGCTTGATGTCATTAAACATTTAAAAGGACACATCCATTTGGTACTTCTCTATCCAGAAATACTCAACATTTTCCAAGCATGTTTCTCCTTAAAACACCACTAACAAGACATCCTTTACTAGCTCTTTTTGGTGCTTAAGTCTCTATCTCAAAACACGGCCATAATTCAGTGATCTTTCCATGCACATTCCCTGTGATGCCTTTATCTTTCCAGCATGATTCCTGGCAACAATAAAAGCCCCAAAGGAACCACAGAAGAACCATTATTTTAGTTATGTTCTACAATGGATTAGTCATGCAAAACTCACACTGGAAGACACTTTGGTGATAACTTCACCTGACTTCTTTCCATAACAGGTGAGGACAGAGACCCAGAGTCCAGTGGCAAAACTAAATATGAAAAAGAAAGGCTGGAACCTACACAGCTCACAGTCTGCAGATTAACATGAAGGTTAGCTCTCTAGAGGTATAGTGAAGAATATGCCTAGATTGCAGAGTGGTGGAGAAGCATAAATTATACAAAATCTAAATAGTTCAGACTTTTTTAGACTTTAAATGAATCAACATTCCTACTTATTGCAATGCTTAAATTAACTAAAGTAACTTTTATATACAAAGACAGTAGCTCAGGAATACAATTTTCCTTCAGCATAATATTGATGGAATTGGAGTAGTCACATTCTGACACTTTTAGAATATGAAATGCTTATGTTAATTGATTTGTCTGATAAGTATTAATTTCTAATGTATACCAGTTGACTACACTAAGATAAAACATTTAGTTCCTTATATTTCAGGCATATCATGCTAAATAATTAGGATCAAATGCAAGGTTCCACCATTAGGCCTAATTCTTCCCTGAAGGTGTTACCGTTTGCCCTCCCTCTTCACACTTTAAGCCTTTGCCAACTTTGTGCTGCAGTGATCCGTAAGAGACCTCTGGGTTCCACACTGAGAGATCAGTGTTAGTTCATGAAGGTGCACACAATACCTCCATACAGCCAGCCACAGAGATACGACAGTCATGAAATAACTAAAGAAGTTCAGTTCAGTTCAGTCGCTCAGTCGTGTCCGACTCTTTGCGACCCCATGAACCGCAGCACGCCAGGCCTCCCTGTCCATCACCAACTCCTGGAGTTCGCCCAAACCCATGTCCATCGAGTCAGTGATGCCATCCAGCCATCTCATCCTCTGTCGTCCCCTTCTCCTCCTGCCCTCAATCTTTCCCAGCATCAGGGTCTTTTCCAATGAGTCAGCTCTTCACATCAGGTGGCCAAAGTATTGGAGTTTCAGCTTCAACATCAGTCCTTCCAATGAACACCCAGGACTGATCTCCTTTAGGATGGACTGGTTGGATCTCCTTGCAGTCCAAGGGACTCTCAAGAGTCTTCTCCAACTAAAGAAGAGCTATAAGCAAACCAGCCAGTAAGTACATACCAGTGGATAGAGGACAGCAGATACTGTAAAATGTAAATCACAAGAGGTCAGCGAAAAGTGAGTAAGTTTTGATTAGGGTCATGAGACAAGCATAGAATTATAACTGTTGCAAGAAGATGTTATATCCACAGGGGTGGCAAAGAGCCTGAACACATGTGAATGGGAAGAAAATGAATCCATGAGAAACAGCAAGGCCTGGGGCCCACTGTTGTCAAACTAGGGTGATCTCTTTAGAGAAATAAGTCAGCCACTGAAAGTTCTTAAATTGTAAATTGATGTAATAAAAATTGTCCTCGACTAGAATAGACTGAAGCGACTTAGCAGCAGCAGCAGCAGAATAGGTTTTTAGGATTAATTTAGCAACTCCAAGTAATTAGGTAGAGATTCGTAACACAAGCCAATCATTCTGCAGAAATCCAGATGGAAAAATACCGTGACCTGGCCTACTATAATGCCTGAGAATGAAAAAGTACTCATAGAAGATGCTTGGTTATGTTCCCTTCATAAACTTTATCTGTGGTTATTCTTGACAAGATCTGAACTACCAAGGTCTGAAACACTTAAAGTATTTAAGTATTACTTAAGTATACACTGAGTTTTAAGTATTTCAAGTAATAAGAAATTTGCTCAGGCAATACAAAGTATCTTACCATGTACATATTTCTAGGGTGTAGTTGAAGCAATCACTCAGTTTGCTCAGTAAAAATAAGAGCATTATTAGCTGAGTCTGAAATTACTGGAATTTGAGAAAGGCTTTTGTTTTGAGAACTTAACCTTTTTATAATGAACACTGATTACATTTGGAGTCAGAAAAAAACCCAGTAAGACAGCTTACATTTTGAAAAGAAAAGTTGAATAGTTTTAGGCCACCTCTAAGAAACCATGATCATGTTATAGGGTCCTTGTTTAGGAATTAGCTACTAGTTTTAATAAAGTTTTAGCTAGTACAGTTTTAGCTTCTTTATCAAGTCTTGCTTGATCTTTAGTAAAATATTTTGGATAGTATTTTCACTATTTACCTTTAAAATTTTTAATTTACATGTTATAATAGAGAATTAGAATTATTGGTGCAAGAGGCAATTTATGGATAATTGCTCAGTAAAAATAAGAGCATTATTAGCTGAGTCTGAAATTACTGGAATTTGAGAAAGGCTTTTGTTTTGAGAACTAAACATTTTTATAATGAACACTGATTACATTTGGAGTCAGAAAAAAACCCAGTAAGACAGTTTACATTTTGAAAAGAAAAGTTGAATAGTTTTAGGCCACCTCTAAGAAACCATGATCATGTTATGGGGTCCTTGTTTAGAAATTAGCTACTAGTTTTAATAAAGTTTTAGCTAGTACAGTTTTAGCTTCTTTATCAAGTCTTGCTTGACTTTTAGTAAAATATTGTGGATAGTATTTTCACTATTTGCCTTTAAAATTTTTAATTTACATGTTATAATAGAGAATTAGAATTATTGGTGCAAGAGGCAATTTATGGATAGCCTATGACCTAAACCAAAGGAGCTGCTGCTGCTGCTGCTGCTAAGTCGCTTCAGTCGTGTCTGACTCTGTGCGATCCCATAGACAGCAGCCCACCAGGCTTCCCTGTCCCTGGGATTCTCCAGGCAAGAACACTGGAGTGGGTTGCCATTTCTTTCTTCAATGCATGAAAGTAAAAAGTGAACGTGAAGTCGCTCAGTCGTCTCCGACTCCTAGCAACCCCATGGACTGCAGCCCACCAGGTTCCTCTGTCCACGGGATTCTCCAGGCAAGAGTACTAGAGTGGGGTGCCATTTCCTTCTTCAAACCAAAGGAGCTAGATGCTTTAAATCATTTCATTGGCTTCTCAGAGTTCCTTCTATGACCTCCACCTAATGTACTACTTGCAATTGAGCTAAACTGATCATCTCGAATTAAAGGATGAGCTTCTAATTAAAAGCGCTTACTGGGGGGCCCATCTATTTCCCAGGAGAATGCCTAGCTCAGTTCTGGAAAGAGTTCAATTTCTGGGACATTACTACTTGTTCAGGGATTACTCACTCTTTATGGACAAGGAAGTTCAACACTCACAATCTACAGTCAGTATTACAGATTCCTGACCCGATTCCAGCCTGATCTGACAACTGAAATCGACTCTACAAGTCTAAAGAGACCAAAGAGTGAGTCTACCTAGGGTAAAGTACAGCAGAACATTTGTACAACCACCGCATTATCTCAGTTTTATGCATGGACCTCAGCTCCCGTTTCCTCCAGTGCATAAGACCAAGACCACCTCTCCTATTACTGTGAGTGAATCACAGCCTGAGCTGCTAAACTTTAGGGTCTCTTTCTGGCTGAGATGAACCCACCCTTCCTGCCCCACTTATACCCACCCCTTCTTGATGTCAGCTGCTATGCATACAACTCTAGCTTTCAGTTGCTTCTTTGGAGGGATGTACCAGGTAATTTCTGTTCCTTTCTTGTGAGGCCACTCTACATTTCAATTTGTTATTTGAATTTAGCATGGCTATGTGTTTAGAGGGTGATGAGTCACGTATCAGTTCAGTCCTCCTTTTGCTAGAATTGGAGGCCCCGTTTGCTCTTCAGCATACTCCAGCTGGCTTCTATTCCAGCCACTCTTAAGATGCCTGTTCCTGCCAGTCACCAGTGTTTCCTGCATCGTCAAATTCAAGGGACATTTCTTAGGCCTTAATTTTTAGTGCATTCATAAGAACTGAAACACTATTATATGTTGCTGGTTTCCTTCCTGTGTCTCTAACTATTCCTAGTCTTCTGATTAATCTAAATACTGTCACCCAGGGTCTGGTGTAGGTTCTCTTCTTTCTCTGCAATATTTCTTCTGAGGAGCTTGTCCATTTGCACTGCTTTCATATCATCCTCCTGCCAGTCCCCAAATTTACATGTTCTACCTTGGAGGACTAACAGGCACCTCTACTTTAACATGTCAAAAACAGAACTCTTGACACCTATTCTCCAAATAAGTTCCTCCTCTGGTCTTCTCCAGCTCAATAAATGGTAACTAGTGGCTATTAATAAAATCAAACTTAGGAGTCATTTTCAGTTCTCCTACTTGTATTATCCCTCCTCCCGTTATATACAGTTTGCTAGCTGTTACCTAGATTACCTCCTCTTCAATTTTATCTTATACAGGTGGTTCCTTTTCTCATTAAGTTCTAGCCACACTTACCTTTGCACTTCAAGGCCCCTCAGTTCAGTAACCAGTCTGTTGTTCCATGTCCAATTCTAACTGTTGCTTCCTGACCTGCATATAGGTTTCTCAAGAGGCAGGTCAGATAGTCTGGAATGCCCATCTCTTTCGCTAAGAATGGTTAAAAAGTAAACTTTAGATGTATTTGACCACAGTAAAAAATTATAACAACAAAAAGATACATGCCTCTTTAGTGGGTTGATATTTCCTCTTCCAGGGAATCTTCCTGATCCAGGAATCAAACCCACATCTCTTATATCGACAGGTGGATTCTTTACCACTGTGCCACCTGGGAAACCCCACCCCTCCCAGTGATTTAATAACTTTAAATCATGTGGTGCCAAGTAATAACTAAATTGAGTAAAAAAAAAAAACTGGAAATTTGGGACTTCCTGGTGGTCCAGTGGTTAAGAAGACTTCACCTTGCAATGCAGGAGATTTGATTCCTCATCAGGGAGCTAGGATGCCACATGCCTCATGGCCAAAAAAAATGAAAACATAAACCAGAAGCAATATTGTACCAAGTTCAATAGACTTTTTAAAAATGGTCTACATCAAACCAAAAAAAAAAAAGAGAGAGAGAGAGATTTGATAATTTAATTCCACCAGTTATCCTCAGGACTTTAAACCCACCCTAACTTTTGTTTACTTAATGAGGGGTGAATCTGTTTTGTTTCTGTGCAGATTGCCAGTTTTATCATGGTTGTATTAGGACTTAAGGACATATACAATTGATAGGTATTGATAGTACTTTTTATCTGTACTGTATCTGAGAGTTGATTAAGTAATTTCAAATGGTCACCTTAGCCAGTTGCCCCCAGTAGTCCTGAGAGATGAGTTAAGCATGAGAGGAACCTCCATCCCCTCACTGGAGAGTAGGAGAAACCCCCAGTGAAGTAAAAGACCATCCCTCTGGAGCTCATGTGCTTGTACTGAAGAGGGAGCATGGGTACTGCCAGATGTGAGTTATGGGGAATAAGACACATCATTTAAGCCAAGTGCTATGGTCCTGCATACTATATGAGCACTTTAAGATGGAGACTCCTAGCATCTAGAAACAGACATTAGATCACCTGGAGAAAGTAAACTCCAAGAAAAATAGGTTAGATTATTTTCCCTAAACAGAAAAAGATAACACTGAGATACCAAGGTCAGAAGCTCAAAGAAAAATAATTTCTTCCTCCAGGCTTTCAGGAGGCATTTTGCAGTAGAGAGAGAGAGACTTAACAGAGAAAACAGCCCCCTGCATAACATCTGTGGTTTGTAAAACTGCCCAGTCAGTTACTAAGTAGATACCATGAGCATGATAGCATCACAGTTTCCTTGTGTGCCATCTAATTCTACTCTCTCACCATACATTTCTTTTTAATATTTTATTTATTTGGCTTTTCGAATGTTCAATGCATCATGCAGGATCTTTCACTGCGGGGCATGGATTCTCTAGTTGCGGTGCACAGACTCAGTAGTTGTGGCATGAGGCCTTAGTCGCTCCAAGGCATGTGGAATCTTAGTTCTCTGACCAGGGATCAAACTTGCATCCCATGCATTCTTAACCACTGCACCAATCTCTCCATGCTGCTGCTGCTAAGTCGTTTCAGTCATGTTGGATTCTGTGCGATCCCATAGACGGCAGCCCACCAAGCTCCTCTGTCCCTGGGATTCTCCAGGCAAGAACACTGGAGTGGGTTGCCATTTCTTTCTCCAATGCATGAACGTGAAAAGTGAAAGTGAAGTTGCTCAGTTGTGTCTGACTCTTCGTGACCCCATGGACTGCAGCCCACCAGGCTCCTCCGTCCATGAAATTTTCCAGGCAAGAGGACTGGAGTGGGGTGCCATTGCCTTCTCCGAATCCCTCCATACTTTTTATCAATTCTTGTCCCTGCTAACAAGAATGATGAGTGAAAGAGTAGGGCTGGACTACTGCTCTGATTTCCTTCCTGGAGAAACTGTTTAAAGGCTAAGATCCTAGTATTCCTTGTCTCATGTATGAAGGATGATAACTTATGCTATTATTGTTAAAAAGAAAGATGTTGGACACTCTGGAGTGTTTTTTTTTTTTTTTTGCATTTGTTTCATCACATCTAGTTTCTTGCTGTTTTAAAATTTAATAGTTTTTTATTGGGTCTATCTTCTGGTTAAATGTTTTGTGCATAAGAAAGTCCAGAGGAAAAACAGAGGTCATGGAACTAATGGCAAATCCACTCTTAAATTCAGTAAAATGATACTCTAAAAGATTTGAGCTGTGCCTGCATGGTGTGGTAATTAAAAAAAAGTATCACAAGCAAGATGTAGTTGAAAATATTGAAACTTTTAGACATTTCTGTTATGCCCATGTTATTCAAAGGATGACTTTTAATTTTGTTAGCATTTTTGGGGCTTCCAAATACTGTTTTTATTGATGATGATAACAGCTATGAAATTCTGTGATCTTAGTACTATATTCTCTTAGCATGTATGTTGCTCATGAAAAGGTAGGAGGAAGCTTCTCCATGTAAACATGCCTTGGATGAGGGGACCTCAAGTGTACCTTCCTAAATACAGTGAGTAGGCCCCAAGCCACCCTTATGGCCTAACTACCACACTTGTCTTTGGCCAGTGCACCCACCACCCACCTCTGCCTTGGCTCTGTTGATGAAGAGGCTGTCTAGGGAGTGAGGCTCAGCCATCAGAGAGATCAAGTTCTAATCCCAGCCCACTCCTTTGATAGATATATAACCCTGGAGCCTTTCTGTGCTTCAGTTTCCTTGTGTATCTGTAAAATGCAATTAATAAAAATGGTCTTCATGAGGCTTTTGGAAGATTAAAATCGCATAATTCATTAAAAATATCCTTGGGGTATAACATAGTGTTATCTATCTTTATCATTACTCTTGGTATTAGTATTATTTCTTCAATGTGGAATACCAGTTCCATAAACCCTGCATGTCAAGACCCTACTCAAAAAAATATATTTAGTTAAGTGAGATGACAGATATGTTAGTTAGATAGTGGTGATCATTTTACAACATAACACATGTATATCAAAATATTAAGTTGTACACCTTAAGTATACATAGTTTTTATTTGTCAGTTATCTTGAATAAAACTGCAGAAAATTAAAAGACCTGCTTTTTATTTATCATGGAGATTTTCCCAGTACTTCCAGATGAAAACAGCAAATTCTCATTTTAACATTTATTAATTTCCTATTCATACTTTATGCCCACATGCACTATAAATATCTTAAAATTAGGATCTATTGCAAATACACTGGTATTTTTCATGGATTTACACTTAGTAGGTGTTCAATAAATTTTTATTGAATGAATAAGCATAATTCATGTTCTTTCATTAGTCTCTAATTCAATATTAACATGTCTGAGGTCTCAAGAATTCATGTTAAGGATATTTTTGCTATATCTCATGTCTTTTGTAAGTTGGAAAGTGAAATGCATGATTTTTTCAGTGTAGTAATTTATGACAACTTCTAGGTTGTAAACCTTCCCTGGGTATAGAACCTCTATGTTTTTCATTGCAGCCTTCTTATGTTTTTGCTTTAATTTGGTTCAAAGCATAACACTTATTATTGGAACTCTCAGTTCTGAATAGTACTTTTAGAACTTGTATAGAATGATTGCAGAGTCCTTAGGAAATCTTCACGGATTGCTTTTCACATACAGTTTACCATTGTGGTCTCAATTATTCAAAAAAAAAAAACGTTTCTGAAAAGGCAGTTAAATCCATGGGTAGAAACCCACTTACGTCCATTATTGCCGATAATTTGCTCTTCTGGATTTTAACCAAGCAAATGACTTGGGGACAATTTTTGGACTGTTGGAATTTTTTGTACTTTCCAAGTAGTTTGTAATTCTTAGTAATTTGAGTCAATGTAGTTTCTTATTTCCTGTCCATTATAGATGATTATCAGTAAAAGGTATTACTATTTATGTCTACTGCTTTTGATTTTTCTGGAAATTAAGATTCTGCTGAAAGAGGCATGAGGTGTTCAGAAATATGCACTTAAATTTCTCTTACAGATTTATCAGTCTTTGCCGTGAGGCACTGACATTCAACCAATACACTAGTACACACCTACCTTTTCAGTTTAAATATTCTATTTTGTTCTGATTGGTCATTGCTTGCACCTGATTGTTCTGCATGTGTTCCATGCTAATATATAACTTTCAATATCATTCCTGCATATACATGTTCTTCTTGTCTTAGGATACAACTGTAATCATCGCATGTTTCTTAAACACAACCAAAGTGTTCATTTGAATCAATAAGTCTTGTTTCTGTGGTCACTGTTTCCCAGAACTCTCGGGGTTTCTAAGTGAGGTGGTTATGTTTCCAGGAATAGTGCAGAGTCTCCAGGAGCAGTCATTTTTCTCTAAATTGACATTATTTCACACCCTCCTTTTTCCTTTCCATTGGAAAGTATATTTCATTAGTGTTTTGCCAAGAATCCTGCTCTGTTTCATAATAATTTTCTGTTCACACTCTCTGCACTGAGAAATACCTATTCCATGCATCAATTGAATAAACGGCAATTTGAAAGCATTTTACCACAGCTGGATATTTTTCATTGATTCTTTTCATCTGAAGATCATTTATTAGACTTCTCCTTCCTTATTCTTCTTACATCCATATCTCTGTTCTGTCCTATATACATGATGCCTTTTGCATTTTCTATATTTAAATGTAAATTGCTGATTAAAGTTATTCTTTGACTTTATCCCAGGATCATCAGGAAACCACAAATGACAAATTTTACTTTTTTTTTTTTAATTTTACTACTTTCTAGGCCTTTTTTCTTGTCCATCCAAATGTGTTTTACAATTCTTAGACATTCAGCCTCCTGGTGGCTGATTTCTTCCAATCTCTTCCAGACATCTGTGCAGTGTTATGGATTATATCATTGCATTCCGTCCCTGTTCGAATTTGCAGAATGTAACCTACAGAATATATATTGACTAATAAAGAAATGCATCCACGTGGTAGACGGTTGTAAAGAGAGGAAATACATATTGGTATGCAGCATGCACCTACATAAAGGAAATGGAGAAAACAGCAGTTTGCCATGTCAGAAGTGCAAATGAAGATGGTAGCTAGAAAACACAGAAAATCTAGAATGTATAAAGGTTTTTCTTCCAAATTAATTCATATATAAGGCCTGAAAAATCAAAATAACATATATGTAATTTTTTATACCACATTGGTGTACTTCTGGGTTTAGGTAAACAGTTGATGAGATTTCCATTCCCTAGACTTTTTTCATGTCATCACTTGAGCACTTTTTCCCTTGGAGTTACTTTGACAGGGGGAGGGAGAGAAGAGGAAAGAGACAGACAGAGTACTCTACCTGTCTTTTGAGAAAGAAATAGAGGAATGAGGGAGGAAAAGAGGGGGAGAAATCCAGTGATTCATTATTCATCATCCTAAACTGCCATATAAGATAATATGGTTAATCAGTCTAAAATTTTCACTGCAGACAATTTCACTCTCCGAAACTAGTTCTGATACCCCCAAGCTGTTTGGAGGTAAGTATTAATTCATGTCAAATCAGTTCTATGCAGTTTTTTTTTAAATATACATTTTCACTTTTGTAAGATCATCAAAGAATCAAAGGAAAAGCTATTTTAGACAATGAACTTGGGCAGTGATGCCAAAACAGAAATTTAGAAATGTAATGATAGATGGAATCACAAAAGATAATCTCTTTCATGGTGTGTTATCCCCTGCAAGTCGATTTCTGTTTTATTGACATAATTTTAGTAGGTTCCCATTTCCTCATAAATGTATTTGATTTGTACTTTTCTAAACAATCTTATTTTTCTTTGTTGTATCCAGTATTGAGAAACATGCCATTTATATCTAATAGAATAAATGGTAGTTGGAAGGAAGCGCCTTGATATCCAACTCGGAATATTTGTTTGTTGAATGAATTCAAATAGGTAGTTTTTAATTCGTGTACATGAAACTAGGGTTTTTTTTATGTTCTTGGTATTATTTCACAGCAGAAAGGTGATGTAGGTCTATCTTTTCCTTAGAGATCTTGACAATCAACCATGTATTCTAGGACACATCCTGATACTACTTGCTACCATCAGAAATGATATTCTTCCCTTCATGTCAAGTTCAATGTTGGCACCATATACACAAACATGTTAAAATAACAGGGTTCTTGTTCTCCAATGCTTTATAACAGAGGCAGATTATCAAACTTCTGTTTTTCTCATTATAATTATCATTTCATTTGCTCCCAAACATTCACTTCTGTGCTTAATGCAAAAGCTTTACAAGCTTATTTTCTTACAGTTGTAAAACTAATACTTCTGTACCTTTTCCAAGAGATACTAATGTTCATTTTCCTTTCAGATTTTTCTAGGTAGTTTGATGGGTTATTAATACCTCTTTTCCTGCCTAAATAGGCAACCCACATAATCATAATGACCTTTTCATTTATATACTCTTTGATTCTAGCCCTCATACTTCTGCATCTTTCTTCATTTCATATCATTTCTTATTCTTTGGAACCAGAAACTATTACACTATGGTGTTGATCATTCTTTCTGCCAATTTTCTCCAATGCATTTTCTGATCCTTCTCTGAGCCACTAAAAGGCCATTCAGCCCTTTCATTATGGATATTCATTTACTTTGACTTTGCAAACACAAACATCCTTTTTGATCTTTATTTGCTTAGAGGAATATGGCAGATGAATCACAATAGACTTTTCAGAATCCGATGTTTAATTCTTTTTCTGAAACCTTTCTCCCAGGAAACCTTTTCTAGGTTCTTTCTCTTTGCACTTTCCTCTGCTCCTCAGTGACTCAAAATGTTATTACTAGAAGGAAACCCAGGGGCCATCTAATTAAACATCCTCACTTTTTACTTTAGCAAACTGAAGCCAAGCTATGTTAAATGAGTTGCCTGTAGTAACACAGCTAGTTATGCAGCCAAAGCTACATGGGATGTTGCCACTCTGCCACAATTTATCAGCCTTCTGTCTATCGCCTCAAACCAGGCTATTCCTGACTTCCTTATTTCTGCTCTCTGAAGCATTCAAGCTCCATCATTAGGTGACCTTCCACTAATCCATCCCTCTTGATAGCAAGTGAATTGGTAAACCCCACTGATGATGAAGTTGCTGTGTCTTTTATCCATACCTTAATGTTCAGGCAATGTTAGACTCTACACACTTGTCTTCTCATTCTGGTCCCTCGCTGCCCCAGGCCCACTTCACGTTACTCAGGCTCTCTATGACAGGGGGTTAAGCATAGAATCCGGCATCACACATCCCTGGTGTGTACTTATTAGTCTTGTCACTCTGAACGTACTACCCAATCCCTCTAAGCCAATTTTCTCATCTATAAAATGAGACCAGAGGCTATTAATGAGGATTGTAGGAGATAATACATGAGAGGTATTTAGCACAGTGACTGGCCCATAAGAAGTTCTCAGTAAATTTTTTTGGGGGGTTGATAGCAATAGAGTATTGTATTGAAAAAGCAAATTAAGGGGTCTTCACACTACAGGTCTTGGTTAAGTTCCAACATAGGGCCTGGATCTTTCATGACACGGGATCTCAAAGTAATTTTTACCTTTTTGAATGCTGTATGAAAAACCAAAGAAGAACATGTGTTGCAGACCTCGTACTAAGTCTTTTCAGTCATGTCTGATTCTTTATGACCCCATGGACTTTAGCCCACCAGGCTCCTCTGTCTATGGGATTCTCTAGGCAAGAATACTGGAGTGGGTTGCCACGCCCTCCTCCAGGGGATCTTCCCCACCCAGGGATCGAACCCGCATCTCTCACTCCTGCATTGGCAGGTAGATTCTTTACCACTAGCACCACCTGGGGCGGGGCACTGGGGACCTCTGTAGCCCTTAAAAACCTAAAGTATTTACTTTCTGACCCTTTACAGAAAACATCAGTCAATCTCTGTTCTAGATTCAGTCTACCAGGGTGTTTCTATGACCCATAAGCTGCATGGCCTTGGACAAATTACCTAACTTCTGCAAGCCTTGGTTTCTGTAACTGTAACTAGTATCTATATTACAGAGTTGTTATAAGAATTAAATGGGATCATTTACATGAAGTGCTCAGCACAGTTGCTGGAGTACCAAATATTAAATAAATGTTAGCTGACATTATTATGTGTACTCACTGTTGCCAGATAAGTTGTCTGGAAGTGTAACTTTTTTCTTTTTTTAAATTTTAATTTATTTTTTAATTAAAATATAATTGATTTATAATGTGTTAGTTCATGATGTACAGCAGTGATTCAGTTATATATATATATATATATATATACACATATATATTCTTTTTCAGATTCTTTTCCATTATAGATTACTATAAGATATTGAATATAATCCCCTGTGTTATACAGGAGGAACTTGTTGTTTATCCATTTGATACATAGGCGTGTGTTTATGTTAATCCCAGCGTCTAGTTTATGCCCCCACACCCCATAAATGTAGCTTTAACGGTGACTTTTTCTTGAAATTTTTGGGGCAAAATTTTTGTATTTCTTATTCTGTTAAATGAAGATCCCACACTCTGGCATTCAATATTTTTAACATTATCAAGCAACTCTTTGTGAATTTATTGAGGTTTCCAAAGCAGTAGGAAACCTTAGAAATAACTAAGCTAAATCCATATTATAGATATGGAAACTAGGGCCCAGGAAAATCATGCCCTCTAACATCTGAAGTCAGCTCCTCTTTTCACATCGTGTGATCTACACTGTGCTTCTGCTGTGCAATCTTAGATTTAAAGGGATTTAGAAATCATTTATCTGTCTAAGGCAGGACTCCCCTCTATAAAATCTCTGTCAGCTAAACCGAGTTTTAAGCATGGTTATTGATGATAAAATCACCTTTTTCCCAGAGAGCCGCTCTGGCTGTTTCAAAGTCTTTATATTAAATGGAAATTGACTTTCCTGAAATTTCTATGTATTGATCCATTTCTTCCCACTAGAGCCAAAGAGGATTGTCGCTTTTCTATGTCTCAAATATTTGCTGTCAAACTGTCTTCTCCAAGTCCTCTTTTTGTGCTAATGTGGACCCACCGAGGGTTTTTTTGTGTGTTTGTTTATTGTCCTGCTAAGTTGAAAAGCTAAGAAAAGCTTGGTTCTTTCACCATTATTCTATACACCCCATTACCAGGACTTGACTTCAGAGTGTACACTCTAAATAAATGCTTTTGTGAAGTCACTCAATAAATGAAATTTTTCCAGTCCTCCTGTTATTCCTTATAATATCTACTGTCAAGACTTTTACCTTCTTCTTGTCTTTTCTCTGCAAGATGTAACAAAACGAATACAGTATTGTAAAGCAAAACAAACTAAAAAATAAAAATTAATTAAAAAAAAAAAAAAAAACAATTTCAGTCACTCAGTCGTGTCTGACTCTGAAACCCATGGACTACAGCCCGCCAGGCCTCCCTGTCCATCACTATCACCTGTAGTTTGCTCAAGTTCATGTCCATTAACAATGGTCCCTTTTAATACAGGTTGTCCAGAACTAATCATATTCCAGTTATAGCCTGACTAATAGAAATCATGGCATTTCCTATATACCATTTCACAATCAAATGTGTTTCGTATTTTTGCATTTATATTCTCCACTCATGATGTCAATGCTCATTGGAAAATTTGGAGTCATCCTTCGTTCTTCTCCACTGTGTGTGTGTATGCTCGGTCATGTCTGACTCATCACAACCCCATGGATTGTAGCCCCTTAGGCTCCTCTGTCCGTGGAATTTTTCAGGCAGGAATACTGGAGTGGGTTGCCATTTCCTTCTCCAGGGGTTCTGCCAGACCCAGGGATCGAACCTGCATCTCCTGCATTGGCAGGCAGATTCTTTACCACTGTGCCACCTGGGAACCCATCTTCTCCATTACCTTCCATTTTTATTTGATCACCAAATTCTGATTGACTCTCAAAAAAAAATCACTCATGTACATAGAGAACAGACATAGTTGCCAAGGGAGAGGCAGCTGGGCGATGAAAGGAATAGGAGCTAGGGATGAGCAGAGGCAAATTATATGTAGGATGGATGGAAAACAAGATCCTACTGGATAGCACATTTCCCTTGGGGATCTCCCACTAAACATTCATGCCATACACCCATGTCAGCTTCATGATTTTGCATTCTGCTTCCTGTGTTAGGATTCTAAGAGAGCAATCCTGTTCTCCCTTGGTCTCTCTACCTCAACCTGGGAGAATGACTGCTCCCTCTACTAAGGCCAAACCACATTTGCATTTTGCTTAAACTACATTTCTCAGTTTTACAGCATTTACAAAGAAGACAATGGGATCTAGGAAAGATGGAACAGTTTAAAAGAGATTAACTGGCCCTTTTTTGAGAGCACTGTCCATAAAGTCCACAAGCAAGTGAGGCTTCCTTGTCAGAAAGCAATTCAATTACTACAAGTGATCTTTGAAGCCTGAGCTCATTCTCCCCTGGGACCGGGAATTGAAAGCATGTTCCCCTGACAGTTGTGTTACTGTTGGATATGGCCACCGTGCAAAGGACAGGACATGGTGCAAAGGCAGACGCATCCCATCTGAAATTTTGAGTCATCCCTGAGACATCATCTGGGACTCTTGTTTAATGAGACTAAATTAAAATATGAGTGAGTGAACCCATACTCTGCCTCCCCCCAACTCCTCTCTGATATCAGCAAGGAAATCAAATGCTAATAGCCAGTGACCTCCTAATTTTAGTCCGCTGCCCTTAGCCTTGAGAAAAGAGTCATCAAGTTAGTGTAAATGCTGCACATAAAGTACCCCCATCAGAGCAGAAACCCCAGAATTACACAAGTGAGTTAACAGCGGGGGAAGAAGGGAGTAACACTTTTCGAAGGACAAGTCCTAAATCTCTTAGGAAGACTTTTCTCATCAAGAAAGAGCTGCATAAACATGCAGTACCTGCCTCTCCCAGAAACTCCGTCCCTTGGCTAAATCATCACTCACCCCCAAACTCTCAAAGTGCCAAACACAGATTCTTTATATTTTATCAGTTACATCAGAGTTTCCATTTTCTAGCTTAGCACCCTGGAGATCACCTCAGGAAATCATGCCGTTCATGAATGATTTCCTTTAGAAATGTATGTGTAGCTATATGTATGCCCATGAGTTATTTAATCAGTTAGTGAAAGGAGGAAAACATTTCTATTATTGACCTTTTTCAGTCTCTGAGAACTCATGAATCTTGCCTGCAGTCTAGGATTGGTAGCAAAAGAAAAAGACGCTGACAAATGGCAGTTTATTTTAATACTGTATTATGGGCAGACGAACAACAACCCTGGGCTTTCTTTTGTCTAAGTAGAATCGACTTCTGAGTGAGGTCAATCTTTATTGTTCTCAGCCCTAGTACATACATATTTCTGTCCACATATATAATCCCCATCAAGAGCTCTTTATCAGTGTGTGTGCCTGTAATCAAGAGGCAACACACTTCATGTCTGCATTAGTGTCAACTCCACCAAGTTGTAAGTGTGAGTCACTCAGTTGTGTCCAACTTTTTGTGACCCCATGGACTGTTCTGACTCTCTGAGATCCCATGGAGCCCATCAGGCTCCCCTGCCCATGGAATTCTCTAGGCAAGAATATTGGAGTAGGTAGCCATTCCCTTCTCCAGAAGATCTTCCCAACCCAGGGATCAAACCCAAAACCTGGGTTTGATCAGCATTGTAGGCTGATTCTTTACCATCTGAGCCACCAGGGAAGCCCAAGGTTCACTGCAGTCCAAGTCTCCTCCACAGCAATAGAGGTCAGATACTAAGAGGTATGTCTGGCTGTATCTTCTCTTCCTCCCAAACTTCATCCCTTAAATTCCTCAGTGTTTCAGTTCAGTTCAGTTTAGTCGCTCAGTCATGTCCGACTCTGTGACCCCATGAATCGCAGTACACCAGGCCTCCCTGTCCATCACCAACTCCCGGAGTTCACTCAGACTCACGTCCATCAAGTCAGTGATGCCATCCAGCCATCTCATCCTCTGTCGTCCCCTTCTCCTCCTGCCCCCAATCCCTCCCAGCATCAGAGTCTTTTCCAATGAGTCAACTCTTCCATGAGGTGGCCAAAGTACTGGAGTTTCAGCTTTAGCATCATTCCTTCCAAAGAACAACCAGAACTGATCTCCCTTAGGATGGACTGGTTGGATCTCCTTGCACTCCAAGGGACTCTCAAGAGTCTTCTGCAACACCACAGTTCAAAAGCATCAATTCTTCTGTGCTCAGCCTTCTTCACAGTCCAACTCTCACATCCATACATGACCACTGAAAAACTATAGCCTTGACTAGATGGACCTTTGTTGGCAAAGTAATGTCTCTGCTTTTGAATATGCTATCTAGGTTGGTCATAACTTTTCTTCCAAGGAGTAAGCATCTTTTGATTTCATGGCTGCAGTCACCATCTGCAGTGATTTTGGAGGCCCCCCAAAATAAAGTCTGACACTGTTTCCACTGTTTCCCCATCTATTTGCCATGAAGTGATGGGACCAAATGCCATGATCTTCGTTTTCGGAATGTTAAGCTTTAAGTCAACTTTTTCACTCTCATCAGGAGGCTCTTTAGTTCTTCTTCACTTTCTGCCATAAGGGTGGTGTCATCTGCATATCTGAGGTTATTGATATTTCTCCCGGCAATCTTGATTCCAGCTTGTGCTTCTTCCAGTCCAGCGTTTCTCATGATGTACTCTGCATAGAAGTTAAATAAGCAGGGTGACAATATACAGCCTTGACATACTCCTTTTCCTGTTTGGAACCAGTCTGTTGTTCCATGTCCATATTTTTGCTTTGTTTTCTGTATACCTATTATATTAGCTGGGGTTTGTATCAGGATTGCAGGGGTTCCAAAGAATACAGAAGCTGTGTATAGTGGCTTAAAGAAATGGAGCTTCATTTGTCTCTAATATTAAGATATCTGGCAATAAGGTGATAGAGGCTCAACCATGTCAGGACTGGCATCTTCACAGTTTTGTTCATTAGTTTGAATTTGGGGCTTCTGTTTGTTCTTACCTTTTTCTCATGCTTATCACCTCATGGTCATGAGATGGCTGCTATACCACCAGTCACCATTTCAGCTGGGCAAGAAAGAGAAGACAGAAAGGATGTATCCGCTTTATATCCTGAAGCCAAAGATTTCCCAGAAGCCCTTCCCAGCAGCTGTTAACTGTTATGTCATTGGACAGAACTATATCTCATGATAAACACCAATAGAAAGATAGCTAGGGAGAAGTGCTTGTAGATGGGGATTGAGGTAGCTGGTCTGCCAGTTTTCAGTTGCAGATATAAGCAACAGGCGATTCAATTCAGAGAAAACAAAAAGGAATGAGGAGAAGAGCTCTTTGTTTTAAAGACATTCCTAAAATGAAGGGAATTATTTTAAAACTAGGTCTTGGGATGGAATATGAACTGGCAGCGTTCTGAGATCTCTAAAGCAGGAACACATGTATCTTTTTGTGTCATCTAGAATGCGCTTAGTTGCTCAGTCATATCTGACTCTTTGTGACCCTGTGGACTATAGCCTGCTAGGCTCCTCTGTCCATAAGATTCTCCAGACAATAATACTGGAGTGGGTTGCCATTTCCTTCTCCAGGGAATTTTCCTGACCCGGGAATCAAACCCATGTCTCCTGCATCTCCTACATTGGCAGGCGAGTTCTTTACCACTGAGACACCTAGGAAGTCCTTGTCTTTAGAATGTTATAGTTGTTCAGTCGCTAAGTCCTGTCTGACTCTTTTCAACCAATGGATTGCAGGTTGCCAGGCTTCCCTGTTCTTAACTGTCTCCCAGAGTTTGCTCCGATTCATGTCCATTGAGTCAGTGAGGCTATCTAACCATCACATTCTCTGCCACCCTCTTCTCCTTTTGCCTTCAGTCTTTCCCAGCATCAGGATCTTCTCCAGTGAGTCGGCTCTTTGCATCAGGTGGCCAAAGTGCTGGTGCTCCAGCATCAGTCCTTCCAGTGAATATTCAGCACTGATCTCCTTTAGAATTGACTTGTTGGATCTCTTTGCAGTCCAAGGGACTCTCAAGAGTCTTCTCCAGCACCATAGTTCAAAAGCATCAATTCTTCAGCTCTCAGCCTTCTTTATGGTCCAGCTGTCTCTGCTCCCAACTTGTTCTGACCTTGTGTCATTTCCTCCTCTGTCAGCTTCCTTCTAGTAGTCTTGTTTGGGTCTTTAAACCCATCACTTGTTAATGGCAGTTGAGGAGGGCAAGCAGGCCAAGTTGGTGGCTCTACTAAAAGCAGAAGGAATATGGGGAGGAGCAGTTCCCCAAAGGTTAAAAAAAAAAAATAAGCAGTTTGGAGAAGGATGAGAAATTGAATAGGCAGATTCCATATGTCCCACTCACCAAGATTGAGTGTGCCCTTTGCTCTCTTGCTCTGTCACTCTGTTTCTCTCATTTGATAGTAAAGTAAGACTGAAACACTAAATCACAGACAACCACCATGATCTTCCTGAAGTCATCAAAAATCTCAAAGTGTAAGAAAAGAAATGGGATACCAATTAACTCTTAGAGAAAAAAATGCACTGGCTTAAAAAAATGTGTCTTGTTTATCTCCAGGTTTCAGAACTATTTTAAGGTAGTATTTTAAAAACCTGAATTGTTTAATAAATGCATTTCAAATGTCATCAATGGCTCAAGAATGCACGTTAGCTATCCTGCTAACCAGAATCAGATTTTTATAAGTTCTTTTCTCCAAAACGTTCTCAGACCTGAAGGGCAGAGATTCTCATGCACAGAAACCTTTTCATCAGTGCTCTAGTCACATAGCAATTCTGATATCACCATCTTCATAGCTCAAGCCTATTTCAAATAGCTTCCTCTTTTTAAAGTTGCATACAAATGCAGTAACCTTGTGCTTCTAAAACGGATATCATATGTCGCAAGAGGAAAGCTATTGTAATGTTACAAGTGGTGGAATTAGCAAGTAATTATTAATAGTATAGCTTTAGAATTTTTTTAAAAGTGAAAATTTAGTTTCTGGTTCTGCCATAACTGCCTGGGTTTATCTGAAGACCTCCATTTCCTCAAACACAAAATGGTGATAATATTTTCTATTCACAAGCGTTTTGTGAAGAGTAATCTGGATAAGAATAGCAGTGCTTCTTAGCACTGTTAGGGCAAACTTGGCTTAGTGGCTGCATCATGCCATCTCTGCCTCCATCTCCATGTCTGAATCAAATCCATCTCCCTCTCTTTGGTCTTCCCTGGTGGCTCAGATGGTAAAGAATCTGCCTGCAATGCAAGTAGGAGTACTTTCACCACAGGATTAAGGACCTAATACGACTGGGCTTCCCTT
Organism: Aepyceros melampus; assembly: GCA_006408695.1. Lineage (NCBI taxonomy): Eukaryota > Metazoa > Chordata > Mammalia > Artiodactyla > Bovidae > Aepyceros > Aepyceros melampus. Next base: position 29,935 of record SJXQ01009132.1, read on the forward strand.
GTGCCTCACATGGTAGAAGAATCTGCCTGCAATGTGAAGACCCAGGTCCAATCCCTGGTCAGGAAGAACCCCTGGAGATGGGCATGGCAACCCACTCCAGTATTCTTGCCTGGAGAATCCCATGGACGGAGGAGCCTGGTGGGCTACACAGAGTTGCAAAGAGTCAGACCGACTGAGTGACCAGCACACACCAGTGCTTCACATTCATAGATTGAAGACCCCTTTATGCCAGATCCAGACTCTAGTTTATTCAGTTGTTTATTTATTTCCATGTTTTTAAGCTTCCTCTGAAACTTTGCACAGAGTTTGGAAGTCAGTGTGTGTTGGGCTTCCATCAGAACTCCACGGCTCACTGACGAGTTACTTTCTCGCTGTGCTTTGGGGATAATAACAGCACCAACTCAGTTATCTGAGAATTAGATGGCACAATGCATATAATTCACACAGTGGAGAAACCTGATGTGTAATTGGTATTCAGTAAACTGTAGTTTCCGATAATAATAATGATGATGATGAGGTAATGATCATGGTGCATTCTCTTGATAAGTGAAAGCTTTGTTCACCTTACCATCCCATGGAATACTTGATTTTTAAGAAAAGTGCAGATTTTCTTTTTAAGAAAAAATATTTTAGATAAAACAATTTTGATATGTTGATTAGATATACTGATTTTAAATGCCATCCAGTTTTTCAGAAGAATGCATTCACTTTTCCACATTAAAATTTTGAAACAATCATATGTAGGAATGACAACAGGATACAACTGAATAAGGCATCACTTTGTTATTATGAACCTTTTATTTCACAGACCTCTTCCTTGCAGGAGACTGTTTTTTAACACTTTTATAATTTCTTAACATTTTCCACCTACCCTTTATACCTTCTGTTAATGAGTAGTTCACTGCCCATTTTCCTTTGTTTCTTGTTATTTTCCTATTCTTGGTGTAAAATTCATTCTCTGTTTCTATGGAAGCTTTTGTAATGCCTCTGAGGAAACGAAGTCTGAGTCTTTGCAATAATGAAAACATTGCTAACCCATAAAACCTAGATTTTAGGGCTAATAGTGGATTACTGCTTTATTACATCAGCCATCTTACAGCTTAGTCTTCACATTTCAATGCGGACCGATTTTTTTTTTTTTTTTGGTCCATTTTCTCCAGCACTCACACTTACACACAAGTCACCCTGAACTATATAAATGAGAAGCTACAAAGATGCCTCGAGTGCCTAGATGTGGGATTGGGAGACACAGTCTTGACCCCAGGGTCAAGGATATCTGTAGTTTGTGGGAACTCTGCTGGCCATATTGCTGTGACAGCAGGAACAGTGTGTATTATTTAGAAAACTTTAATTTCTAATAACAGAATATATAGTGAAAACTTTAAAAATAGGTGTTAATTTTTCACTTATGATAATAATTTGAAAGAACAATATTCCCAGAGTTGATTGAGCAGCTTAGGAATGTCATTAAGCATCTCATTTCTTTTCATCTGTCCATTCTGTTACTTTAACCTTCGGTTTTGATCCTCGGGCTTTGCCACCTCCAGGCTGTAAAGTGGCTGCCACCCTCTAGGAATTGCATTATGATCAAAAGGGGGGAGTGACATTTTTATTCACATTTCAGAAGCCCCAGCTAACTTTGCCTGAAATTGGTTGCATGGATGCATTTAGGCTTAGAAATTGAGTATTTGGCATTTGTACCCTTTTTTTTTTTAATAGACCCTCTCACTATTTAAAAAAAAAAAAAGAGGAAGCAGAATGACTCTTGAGGAGCCAACCAACAGTGTCTGGCACTCTATTTGTAAACCTTTTCTTGATTCTTTTCCTGCCAAATTTCTAGCCTTAGTTCAGGAACCTCTTCTTATAAATCTTTGTAAGCCTAGCTTCTAGCACATTGCCTGACACCAGGATGGGAGATAAGAAATATTTTTGAATGTCTCAAGAAACTTGCAATCAGGTAGGTAAGACAGCCAATAAAATATTAATATTATTGTATAATTACAAAAAGCTAGAAATATTATGAAGGCTAAGAATAAGCTGCTTTGAGAGAATTGTAGTGGGAACTCCTTAATGGTCTAGGAAACCTCTCTCAAAAGGAGATATTTAAGCTGAGACCTAAGGTCTGAGACCTGAGCTGAGACCTGAGCTGAGACGGTCAGGTCAGTCATAAGAAGAATCAGGGGAATGGGATAAACATTTATAAGACTGAACTAACAGTAGCCAAGTATGACAGATGTCTAATGACCAAGGGGGTAGGTGGTAAAGGACAAGGCTGGAGAGTACAGAGATCATGTGACCTGACTCACCTTAAAGGTGGACATGAGCTGAAGCCTCTATAAAACACCCTATGATGTGGCATACCTTCTATATAGTGGAGAGATTGATGGTGGCAAAAGTCAAAGCAAGAGACCATTTCAGAGGTACTCGCAGGTGTCTTGGTGAATGAAAATGGTGGCTAGAACTAAGACGTGGCAGTGGAAATCGAATTGAATACATTTGAGATATAGTTTTGAGGTAAACTCTATGTGGCTTGGTAATTGATTAGATGTCAGGCGTGCGGAATTAAGGATAACACCCAGGTTCTTTTGTTTGAACAGTTTGTTGTAGTATTTTCATGCTAAGTTGCTTCAGTTGTGTCTGATTGTTTGCATGCTATGAACCATAGCCTGCCAGATTTCCCTGTCCATGGGATTCTCCAGGCAAAAATACTGGAGTCGGTTGCCATGCCCTCCTCCAGGGGATCTTCCTGTCCCAGGGATTGAACCCTCATCTCTTGTGTGCGGTGCATTGGCAGGTGGGTTCTTTACCACTAGTGCCACCTGGAAATGGTAATATTAATATTTACTGATGTAATAATGGTGTAAAGCATGGTGACTAGAGTTAATAATACTATATTGTATGTTTGAAAGTTGCAATGAGAGTAGATCTTCAAAGTTCTCATAATAAAAATATTTATTAGGTATGGTAATGGATGTAAATTAGACTTATGGTGATGGTCATTTTGCAGAATATATAGATATTGAATCATTGCATGGTGTACCTGAAACCAATATGACATTACATGTTCACTACATTACTATTTTTGTTAAAAGAGTTTAGTTTAGACATGTTCAGTTTGAAATGCCTATGATGCCTTCAAGTGGAGAAAAGAAAGAAAGTGAAGTCGCTCAGTCGTGTCCAACTCTTTGCAACCCATGGACTGCAGCCTACCAGGCTCCTCCGTCCATGGGATTCTCCAGGCAAGAATACTGGAGTGGGTTGCCTTTTCCTTCTCCAGGGGATCTTCCCGACCCAGGGATTGAACCCAGGTCTCCCACATTGCAGGCAGACGCTTTAACCTCTGAGCCACCAGGGAAGCCCTTTAAGTGGAGAAGTCAGATATAATTTTAGTCAGAAGAGAGAGCTACATGCAAATGAAAAAGATGTTGATAGGCAGTTGAAATTTAGAGTACTGAGAATGGAGATGGCCTCACATGTAAAGAGAAAAGAGAAGAGAGCCTAAGCCCAAACTCTGGTAAACTTCAAGAAAAAGAAGTCAGGTGGAAGTGGGAGATGAGCAATGAGAAAAAAAAAAAATCAAAAGGATATGATATCTCAGAAGACACAGGAGCAAATAAATGTGTGAGTAATAGATGGCTGTGAGTCTGGGATTTGTTCCCGTTTTAAATTGCAACTTTTCTGCAGTCCAGCTAAGGATCCCACATGTTTGCAAATTATCTTGGGGTATCCACTGGTGCTTCCACAGAAAGCAGTCATTTTTAAAGTCAGGCACTTCTGTTTCTGAATGATCTGAGATTCCAAGCAGTGAGGTCGGAAAGTGACTAAACTCTGTTTCCCTGCCTCCGCTGTCATGAGGGCTTGCTCTGAAATAGCGCTGGAGTGCATGCTTGCCCTGTGAGCCCTATATCACTTGTTTCATTGGGTGACTGAAGAATCACTCATACTTTCACCCCCACTGTGTTGGGCAGAGGAGTAAGAGTTAAGCGTTTGAAGATTGGATGAATAGTAGGAAACCCGTTTGTTAAAGTCAGTCAGAGAAACGAATTTCTGTGGTTGATTTTGTTGAATATCCTAATAAGAGTGGCTTTCGTTTGTATAATTCTTTTAAGTGCAGTTGATTTACACTTGGTGTTAGTTTCAGGCGTACAGCATACTCTACAAAGGCACTTTTACATATACTATTCTGTTTAACCTTATCATAGCTATCTGGGTTAGGCCCATGGTAGGATTCCCAGTTTACAGATAAGGAAACAAAGGCACAAATATGGTTTTTAAAAACTCACTGACATCACCAATGGAAAAATTGGGATTATAATCCAGGTTTTTAGTTTTAACTCATTCTTACTTACACTATATCTCGAATGAAAAGCATTGTTCCTCTCACCTGTAAAGTCTTATCCACTGGTTCCAGCTTCCTGGAGTGCTCTATTGTAAAAGGGCATGAAACCAATGGAGAAAGGCTAAAAAATAATGGTGTCATAGACTGATTATTAATGGCTACATAGGTATCCCCTGGAGAAGGAAATGGCAACCCACTCCAGTATTCTGGCCCAGAGAATCCCATGGGCAGAGGAGTCTGGTGGCCTGCCGTCTATGAGGTCACAAAGAGGCAGACACAACTGAGCAACTAATACACCATAAGTATCAATTAGAAAATAGTTATGAGTGCATGATATTTGTCTACCATTCCTAAACCAAGGCACCTCCTGTTATTTTTAAGGAGCTATTCTAACAAGTTGAAAAATCTCTTGTTAAATCACTTAATGCAGCTGCATAAAATAGTTCAAAATAAGGATATGACTGTAACTTGAATCACCTACACTTCCCCAGTGACAATGAACAAGTCAGTTGGGGTATCTCAAATTTCCATAAGGCGAGCTCAAAATGAAATTGTCATTCAACCTCTTGGAGACAGTTCCTGAATAGGCAAACTGCTTTCCTCCTGGGATGCTAGGATTCCTATTGCCCAGTAGTCTCAGGTGTTTTGGATCAAGGAAGTGAATATTGTGTAGCTGTCTCATTTTTAGTCTCTTGAATTCTTTTAGAGAACACGGGGGCAACCATTTTCTGTATCTGGGAAAATTCTTTCAAATTAAACTTTAGACACTATGTGAAGTCTTCTAAGCCCTCATCCTAGAACTGTCTAGCTCCAACATTCATTATAGGTACCTTGAAATGTGTAAATATGGTTTTATCCAGAGTCAACGCAATATTGTGTTGTTTTTATCTTTTAACTTTTTATTTTGAAATAATTTTTGACTTACAGAAAACTTACAAAAATAGCATAGAGAGTTCCCATATACACTTTACCCAACTTCCTCTAAAACTGTTAACATATTGTATGATATAGCCTGTCAAAACCAAAAAATTAGTATTGGTATAGTGCTATAAACTATAGGATTTACTCATACCTTATCATATTTTTATTGTCATTGTGTTATTCTAGGATACAATCCAGGATCATTGAATAGTATCTAATAGTGAATTTAATGGTAATGTCTCCTTAGTCTCCTCAAATCTATCCCTTGACCTTTCATTGTCTTTCACGACCTTGGCACTTTTGAAAAGTCCTGATCAGTTATTTTGTAGATTATCCCTTAGTTTGGGCTCATCTGATGTTTTCTCACCACTTCATATTTAGGTTAGGGATTTGGGGAAGAGTAACACAAAGCTAATGCTGCCTTTCCGGTGCATCCTGTCACCAGGGTTTATGAGGTTCATATGTTGTATTACTGGTGGTTTTCACTTTGCTTACTTGGTTAACAGTTTCTATGGGTTTTCTTCATGGGGAAGTTATTGGTTTTCCCCTTTGTAAGTAATAAATATCTCAGGAAATATACAGTTTGCTGTTTTGACCCCTAGAAGTAATGGGCAGGAGTGGGATGGGAGTAAGGTATCTGGGTTCTTCTACTAACACTTAGCTCAGTGGCACTGGGCAAGTTACTCAACCATTGTGGCTTTCAGTTTTCCTGTCTTCAAAATGAGAGCCTGGGCTAGGTCACCTCAATGATCCTCTTAGCTTAATGATCTAATGATTCTGCGGTTTTCAGGTTGGTGTGTGCTATAAATTGAATGTTTGTGTCCCTCCAAAATTTATATGCTGAAATTCTAACCCCCAATGCGATGGCATTTGGGAGGTACTTAAGTCATGAGGGTGGAGCCCTCATGCTGGGTTTAGTGACCTTATAAAAGAGGCTCCCCGGCTTCCCTGGTAGCTCAGTGGTGAAGAATCCGCCTGCCAATGCAGGAGACATAGGTTCAATCCCTGGCACAGGAAAATCCCACATGACTTGGAGCAGCTAAGCCCGGGTGCCACAACTGTTGAGTTTTTGCTCTAGAGCCCAGGAGCCACAACTACTGAACTCTCGTGCTGCAACTAAGGAGAAACTCATGCAGCAACAAAGACCCAGCACAGCCAAAAACTAAATAACTTTTCTCTAAAAAATAAAAGAGGCCTCAGAGAATTCCCTCAGCGCCTTCTGCCAAATGAAGTTATAGCAGGAAGATGACCATCTGTGAACCAACAGGCATGCCCTCACCTGATGCTGAATTTGCCAGCACCTTGATCTTGGATGTCCCAGCTTCCAGAATTGTGAGAAATAAAATTAGGCTGTTTGTGAAATTTTGTGAGAGCAGCCCAAATGGACTAAGACAGTGTGTTAAACCAGATTACTCCAAAGGAACCCTAAAGACTTTTTATCTAGGAGTTCAAGGATTCATTTAGTCATTCAGTGAATGTTTATTGAGAACCTGTAATATGCCAGGCACTGTTTTAGGTGCTGAGAATAACGCGGCAAATGAGACAAAACCCCCTGCCCTTGTGGGAGCTTGCATTTTAGTTGGGAAGACTGATGATGAACAAGTATACAATTAGGATGTAACACAGTTTTAGAAAGTGATAATGTGATGAAGAAAGATAAAGTGGGAAAGAGACTAGAGAGCTGTATATAAACGAGATTGTCATAATAAGATAATCAGAGAAAGTTCCTCTGAGGAGGTGACATTTGAACAGAGATATGAAAGAAGGGACAGAGAGAGGCCTAAATGTTCATGAGGTGTCTTGTTGCAGACTGCACACGCAGTCTCTGGGGCAGGACTAAGCTGATTATATAATATTTCAAAGAATGACGTTAGATGTCATGAGATCCCTGGTGGCTCAGAGGTTAAAGCGTCTGCCTCCAATGCGGGAGCCCGGGTTCGATCCCTGGGTCGGGAAGATCCTCTGGAGAAGGAAATGGCAATCCACTCCAGTATTCTTGCCTGGAGAATCCCATGGACGGAGAAGCCTAGTAGGTTACTGTCCACGGGGTCGCAAAGAGTCAGACACGACTGAGCGACTTCACCACAGCACCCTCAAACTGTACAGGTCCAAAGAGGATAGGATTTGGCCAAGGTGACACAGCATAGTTAATCTGGGTAAGAATTCACCTCCCCTGAACCTCCTCTTGAAACTGTGCTACCTTTTAAGGTCCACATGTTATTGCAAAACTGGAAGCATGGCTGTGGATTTCAGGCCATGCCAAATATTGATGGAACAATGGGTGTTTTTAGCTTTCTGCAGAATATAGATGAACTCACTTTGGGTGTTACAGCTGGATGTGTAAACATCACATCCATGAATGTACTTCATGAAGTCAGCCCAGGACTCTGTGTCACTGGTAATGCTGCCCCCAGGGAGCCCCCAAGTCTGCTAGTCCTAATCGGTGTGCTCAACTCCATAACCTACTGGCTCTGACATCATGCAGAGAAGAAAAAGAATCCCAAGGTGATGGTGTTCGGCGAGATGAGATGTCAACCGTAAGTGGATCTGACCCAAAAAATATCTTAAGGAAGCAGCTCAGAAACACTTGCATCTGTGTTTCTAAGATGAAGCTTATCCCCAAAGCTGCAGAACTAAAGGCAGCCGGAAGCCATGGCAACACTACAGCTACTCCATAGACTGGAACCAAAGGCAGACTGGTTTTTCAGATCCGATCGAGCAGGAGCCTAAGAAACCATTCATTGATTCATCATCCAGTCAGTTATTTAGTAAACAGTATTGAGCTGCCTGGAAAATCCCATGGACAGAGGAGCCTGGTGGGCTGCAGTTCATGGGATCACTAAGAGTCAGACACGACTGAAGCGACTTAGCAGCAGCAGCAGCAGCAGCATTGAGCATCTGTTATGTGCCAGCACTGTTATTAAGTTCTGGAAATACAGAGGTAGATAGATTCTGTTATCAGAGAACTTATGACTATCAGAGGTAGAACTCCCTCTCATATAAAGAAATTAAATGAAGGAAAACATTAACTAGCTTCTCTGGGGGCTCAGTGGTAAAGAATCTGCCTGCCAGCACAAGAGACACAGGTTCAATCCCTGATCCCAGAAGATCTCACATGCCGTGGAGCAACTAAGCCCGGAGCCACAGCTACTGAGCCCACGTGCTGCAACTACTGAAGCTGCGCTCCACAGCAAAAGAAGCCACTGCAATGAGAAGCCCATGCTCTGCAACTGGAGAAAAACCTGCATAGCAAAAGAGAAATAAAAGTGTTTTTGTTAATCTTCTATTTAAAAAAAGCATTAAAGGTGCTATGATTACAATAGCACAGAATCCAGAGGATGCAACGGAAGGCATTTCCTCCCCCCTCCCCCCAAAAACCTGAAAATATCATCGTGTTTCAGCCTTACACATAGAAAAACCATCCCCAATCATCACCACCTCTTAATATGAAAAGCAACAATAAATACCTTCATATGCTATGCTAAGTTGCTTGAGTCGTGTCTGAGTCTTTGTGACCCCATGGACTATAGCCTGCCAGGCTCCTCTATCCATGGAATATCTCCAGACAAGAATACTGGAGTGGGTTGTCACACCTTCTCCAGGGGATCTTCCCAACCCAGGGGTCAAACTCACATCCTTTATGTCTCCTGCATTGGCAGACGGGTTCTTTACTACTAGTACTACCTGGGAAGCCCCACATACAAATACCTTTATAAGTCAATTCAAATTAAATCCATAAATATATCCATATTTATGAACAGTGATGGTTGCAGACCCCTGTGGATATTTACGCCTCAAACATTTCCTGAAACACAGTTCTTTTCCAAAGCTTTTCACTTTTCTAATATGACATCCGCGGACATCCTAACTAGAACGTGAAGGTGCTCTTCATGGCACTGACATTATTGATTTGGTTGTTAACAGTGCAGATATAAATGACTGATGATAACTCCCTGGCTGTTCCTCCTTTCTGCGTTCAAATGGCTCTGTATATTATACACACAGGGCTTCTCAATGGATAGAAGATATTTGAACAGAGGAGAAATTGGTCCTGAGGTGAATTAACTCTCTTGAGGTAGATTAGTTTGTGCTTCCAACGACCTGTACACTAAACTGTATGAGCCTTCAGGTAAGAATTTTAAGGAGAAAAGGGCAGTTCTGGGAAAGCTTTACATTTTGTCAGCTGCTTTTTGTTCTCGTTGAGACCTGAGTATTCTTCAGGGACTGTTGAAGTTTGCCATTTTGACAACAGACTTCTGGAGAATTATTTGAAGTCCTCCATGTTTCTGTTTCTCATTTTTTTCTGAAAGATATTCAGTTGTATGAACACTGTTGATATTCACTTTTTCTTACAGGTAGATCACAAAAGTAAGTAAGTAAGTAAGTAAAGTCACTCAGTCGTGTCCGACTCTTTGTGACCCCATGGACTGCAGCCCACCAGGCTCCTCAGTCTATGAGATTCTCCAAGCAAGAATACTGGAGTGGGTTGCCATTTCCTTCTCCAGGGGATCTTCCCAACCCAGGGATCGAACCCAGGTCTCCCGCATTGGAGGCAGACATTTTAACCTCTGAGCCACCAGGGAAGTCCAAGATCACAAAAGTGGACCCATAATCATTAGGTCAAGGGTTTCTCCGCTCTGAGTTAAAGTGCTGTTGAACATTGTTTTTCAGCAACAGGATTTTCTCCGTAGTGGTTGGTAAAACATGCCCATTTCTTGGACCAGAGGGCAGAACTTTCCAGATTATGACCTGAAAAGGTCAACAGTCCTTGGTTTCAGTTACACAGGAGACCAGATGCTAAGCATCGCCAGGCAAAATCATCCATGTCTCTGCTTTGATGGTACCTCACCAGGAGGTTAGCACACTTAGAATCAGTTTAGACTCGTTACACAGTTGTTATTTCCGTCCTTGAAAAACAGAAATCTGCATGTGGTAAAGGAACCTGCATTTTACAATTTTTCATGAATTGATAATAATGAGTTGTTTAGTCCCTAAGCATGTCCAACTCTTTTGCGACCACATGGGCTGCAGCCCGCCAGGATCCCCTGTCCATGGAATTCTCCAGGCAACACTGGAGTTGGGTTGCCATTCCCTTCTCCAGGGGATCTTCCCAACCCAGGGATCCAACCCACATCTTGTCCATTGAAAGCAGATTCTTTACCACAAGCCACCAGGGAAGCCCATAATGATGAGTACTTCATCATGAATTTCTAGTCCATAAATCCCTGTTCTCTTCTCTGGTCATCAGAGTACAAAAATCACAACCAGGAGGCTAGAATTGATACCTGGGAACCCAAAGCAGCAGCAGTAGTAGTTGTATTAAGTACTACATACCAAATACTACATATATCTACACACTTTACATACATTCACCAATCTGTTTCAGTAATCCTGTAGTTAAGTAGCTGCTGTTGTAATTCCCAGTTTACAAATAAGAAGACAAAAGGAAGGAGAGTAAGATAAAATAGTTTGCTCAAGGTCACACAGCTAGTAAGCAACCAAGATTCAAACCTAGCTAGTCTAGTTTCAGAGGCTGTCTCTCAATAGTTAACCCATTAAAGCTAGTATTAATGACATTTAAACAAGTTTCAGTAATTGAATCTTAGGTTGAAATGGGCCAAGATTTAGCCTAATTCCTTTCTCAATACAAAAGTCTGTCTACAAGCAACATCTCTGCTAGAAAAGCCTTTGCTTTGGCCTTCAAAGGTAAAATGATGGAGACCTTCTTACTTTGCCAGGCAACCTATTCACTTGCAAACGCCCTAATCATTAGGTTGTTATCTCTTGCATTGAGCTGAAATTGATCTCCCCGTAACTTCTGCCTTTTTGTCTGTATGTGTGCTTTGGGAGCTAAACTCTGTAAAATGCAAACTCTCTAGGCAAAGACAGCCCTTCAGATACCAGGAGGCATTTGGTACTCCCCGAACCCTACTATGACTGTCAAGTCTTTGTTTAAAACAGAGTACAGGTCTCAAAATCGCAAACAAGTAGAAAGTAGACATTTAGTACCAGACTCTTAGTATGTTTTCACTTAAAATATAATTTTTTTTTTTTTTTTTTACACAGCAAGTAGGGCAAGCCCTTACCCCATATATATGTACTCTGCAAACAGGACAGTGTGTTTTGTCCATGCATAGGCACCAGAGATGGCAAATGCTGACCTGTCAAATTCAATGCATTTTGCTGAGTTAGAACCTCAAGGGCTTTCCAGGGGATGGAGCTCTCTACTGTAATCATTAAAACCTGCAGAACCCTGCGTGACTCTGGGGAAAAGCCCAGCATTGTTGGCCTCGATCTACCCCCAGCCTGAGAGCTGCTTAAAACTAGGGCAGCAGATATCACCATGGGCTTGGGATCAGCCCCAGGTCCCACCCGCTTTGGTTCTGAACGGGGCAGTGGCAGCCCTCACCACCTGCTCTCATGTCAGTTTCCTCATGCGGCCACTTCGTCCTGCGTTCCACCCTGCACTCAGGCATTTGCTCTCTATTCTGGCTAGTTATGAATTTCTGGGTAATTTCTGAATTACCTCTGCCCAGACCCTGACCCAGTGTATTATTGTATCCTGCTGACTGGTCTGAACTTCTGAGTAGCACAAACTCCCCAGCTGCTTTAGAACCCTCTTCTTGAGCTTAAGGGCCCCTCCACGGTCATTTCTGACCTTGACTCTGTTTTCTGTACAAATTGTAATCACACTCACCCCCAAGCAGAGAATCTGCGTCAGAAGCCATCAGGATTTCTAACCACATCATTATATCTGTCAACTTCATCATACTCCTGATCTCAGTTGCCTCCTTTCAGCAACCTGGCAGTGACACAGTGTAATTTCTTTTAAATCATGATGCAATTTGATGTGCTTTTCAAAAGGTTCTGGTGATGACTTTGGAGAGAGTGTGTTTTGTTTGGGAAAGGAGCTTTGACAGTGCTGGTGAATATGATAGAGTTCTTCAGAGCCTATCTCAGGGTGATCTCAGAGCAGTAGAGAATCGAGTCTAAAGAGATGTGTAGAGATTAGAGCCATTGGTGGAAAAGATAACAGTATGAGACACGAGTTCCAGGGCACCAGCTGGGGCTGGGAGCTTTTATCATGTTTGGAATTGTAGGTCCCAAGCCTATCAGCAGATGGAGGGGAAGCCAGAAAAGGAACCCACTTGTGGGTTAAAGTCACTTAAATATAACTGATGGTATGGTAGCCATCGTTTCTTCTTTTAAAAATTGTGGTTTAAAAAAAAATGACATAAAGTTCACCATCGTAATGAGCGGTTTTAAGTCTACAGTTCAGTAGTGTTAAATATATTCACACAGTTACACAACGAATCTTCAGAACTTTTTCATGCTGCAAAACTGAGACATTACACCCACTACACAATTGCCCTTTTCCACCTCCCCCAGCCCCTGACGATCGCCAATCTGTTTTCTGTCTCTGTGAGTTTGACCACCCTAGGTACCTCATTTAAGTGAAATCCTGCAGTTTTTCCCTCCTGTGACCAACTCCTTTGACGTGCCATAATGTCTTCAAGGTTCATCCATTGACTGTCATCATTTCTTCTTGTCTTTTTTCAGCAGCTGTGGCTCTTCTTGTGGGAAGAGGGCTTTTCTCTAAGTGCAACATCTGGGGACTTCTCTAGGTGTGATGTGCAGAGTTGTAGGACTTCTGCCGCAGAGCACAGGCTCTAGAGAACGCAGGCTCTCTGGTTGTGGCATGTGGGCTGAGTTGCCCCACAGCGTATGGGATCTTAGTTCCCCGACCAGGGATTGAACTCACGTCGCCTACACTGGAAGGTGAATTATCAACCACTGGACCACCAGGGAAGCCCCCAGCCATCATTCGTAGCACCCAGTTTTGTACAAGTGCATGACATCATTCTGTTCTCACCACAACTGTTTATGGCTGCTGTGGCATTTTCCACTTTACAGATCAGAAGTAAAGGCCACTCTACATGCCAGGACTGGGAAGTTGAGTCAGAAGCAGTAGGAGCATCACTTGCAGAAGGATTACTGTGGCACTGTGAAGTACTCTCAGGATTTACACTCCTAAAAAAGTGAAAGGGCACAGGGTTAGAGAAGGGGAAAGAAGATCCACAGCACGGTAGTGAAGGTGGCGGTTGCAGGGGTGCCCTGAAGAAGCTCTCTCCTTGGTCTGGCCTTTCAGAGTTGTCCCCAGTGAGCCATTTGGGTAGAGCCTTTGAATCCTGGCTTCAGCCACCGGTTGGCCCTATACCTCCCCACCTCCGTGAGAGGATGGAACCTTGTGTGTGGCACTTCCTTGAGGGCAGTGACTGGAGCATGTTTGCAAAACCCTGAAGAGAAGGTTCAGTGTAGCGTGCCACAGCAACTGCTACAGATGCGGAAGGAACGAATCCTTATATTTCTGAAGGTCACATGAATGACAAAAGGGGCAGAGTAGTGGGCTTTTAAAAAATATTTATTTAGCTGCACTGGGTCTCAGTTGCGACATGCAGGATGTTTTCGTTGAGGCACACAGGATCTTTAGTTGTGACGTACAAACTCTCAGTTGCAGCACCTGGGGTCTAGTTCCCTGACCAGGGATTGAACCCGAGCCCCCTGCATAGGGAGCATGGAGTTTCAACCACTGGTCCACCTGGGAAGTCTCAAGAGCAGTGTTTATCTGACTTCAAAACCCATGCTCTTTCTACTACCATAAACATTCTCTTCAAAAGAGATCTGGTGTCCACACTAAAGTAAACTTGGAATCTTCCTGTGGTTAAGATGGAATCAGAGTCCAGCAGCTGCACCTCTCACGGCATCTTCCACTAGTTACCTGTTCCTTAGGGCTCTCGGTGACACCAACCTCTTCTGCTTCTTGTCCTGAGGAGTGAAGCTCTATCGTGGTCTTCACTGTCTCACCGAGTTCCATGCCCGAGGCCTCTCCTTCCTGCATCTGATTAGTCTGCTGCTATCAGATTACTCTTTCAAGAACATGACTTTTCCCAGTTTCGTTGAGCCAGGCTCCTACTCTGTGCCAGCAGTGCCTTGGGAGTCAGATGGTCACAGATACGGCACAGTCTCTGCTCCCAGCCTTTCACAGCCTTCAGAGGGAGACCACAGGTGTCACACTCACACTCAGTATAATGGGTGTATCTGCCGAGTGGGGCTGTTAGGCAGACGCTGTGCTAAAAGCTTGATATGCATTAGCTTGATTCATCTTAACAATCACTTTTTGAGGTACCTCTCAAGAGTACTCATCTTTAGATGCACAAACTGAGATTTCAAGAGATTAAGTGCCTTTCTCAGTGGCCCTCAGCTGGGAAATGGCATAGTCAAAACAGGCATGCCAACTCCAGAGCCTGAGCTCTCAATCATCATGCGTCAAAAATTTGAGTCAACTGCTGTTCTCAAGACTGGGTCCAGATCCCTTCATTTTCAGGGCCCTTCCAATCTCCCTCTGTGCCGGAGCCAACCACATGCTCTCCCCTTCAGGAGGCAAGACTCCCAACCTTGACACCTGCTGCTTCTGGGCACTTTCTCCTGTTCTTTGCTCTGCACTGGAAGGATGCCCTCAATCCACATGTGATTACAGACTTTACCGTAGAAACAGGTAGGGATTGGTAAAACATTACAAACTTTACCGTAGAAACCGTGGCCCGAGCCTTCCACCAGCACTGCTCAGTTTTGCATAGCCATGCCTCTTTCTCCAGTTGGCCTATAAGTTCCTTAAGAACTGTGTTTATTTTTTTTAATTAAAAATAATTCTTAGTTCTTTTTTTTTTCCCCTGGTTGCCAATTTCCTGAATTTTACTATGAAAAGTAATGATATATAGCTTCAAAAGTAAATCTAAGCCCGTAGATTCTTGAAGAGATAGTTATAGAACCTTATAATGTATATTCATAGTATCTAATCCTGTGAAACTTCTGTCATATTCCTGAGAGCTACCCAGACCTCAACCTGTTCTTAAACTAAACTTCTCATTTTGAGAGTGTTGTAGATTCCCAGGGTGTTATAAGAAATAACAGAGAGATTCCATGTACCTTTTACCCAGGTTCTCCCAATGGTCCATCTGATAAAACTCTAGTTCAAGGCCACAACCAGGATATTGACATCAATACAGTCACTATACAGAACATTTCCACCATGAGAAGAATTCCTCTTTTGTCCTTATATAGCAGCACTCGCCTGCCCATTTCTGTTCTCCATTTCAGTAATTCTGCATTTCAAAAATGTCATGTAAATGGAATCATGCTGAATGTCACCTTTTGGGATTGACCCAAAAATTACATTTTCACTCAGTGTAATTCCCTAGAGATTCCTCCAAGTAGCCACACTGTAGCAATAGTTAATCCCTTTGTATTGCTGAGTAGTAGTCTGTAATTTGGATGTGCCCTGGCTCTTTTAACCGTTCACCCCTTGGAGGACATCTGGAATATTTTTAGTTTTGGAGTATTATGAATAAAGTTAGCATTCATGTACAGATTTTCTGTGAACATAAGTGGCTTTTTCAAAGTGGCCATACTATTTTACATTCAACCAGCAATGTATGAATTGATCAAGTTTCTCTGCATCCATGCCAACATTTGGTGTTGCCACTATTTTAGCCATCCTGATATATATAGGAATACCTCATTGCAGTTTTAATTTGCATCTTCCTAGTAGCTAATGCAGAGAAGGCAATGGCAACCCACTCCAGTACCCTTGCCTGAAAAATCCCATGGATGGAGGAGCCTGGTGGGCTGCAGTCCATGGGGTTGCTGAGGGTCGAACATGACTGAGTGACTTCACTTTCACGCTTCACTTTCATGCACTGGAGGAGGATATGGCAACCCACTCCAGTGTTCTTGCCTAGAGAATCCCAGGGACGGGGGAGCCTGGTGGGCTGCTGTCTCTGGGGTCGCACAGAGTCAGAAATGACTGAAGTGACTTAGCAGCAGCAGCAGCAGTAGCTAATGATGTTGAATAACCCTTCATGGACTTATTTGCTATCTAAATGTCCTCTTCAGCAAAATGTCTGTGCGTGTCTTTTCTAATTTGAATGGTTTTTTACAGTTGAGTTTTGAGAGTTGTGTATATATTCGATAATAGTCCTTTATAATGTATGTGGTTTGCAATTATGTTCTTCTTTTTCTCATCCTGTTAAAAATGGGTCTTTGATGGAGAGAAAGTTTTGAATTTCAGGAGGGTGAATTCATCAAGTTTTCCTTTCATGGATCATGCTTTTGGTGTTAGGTCTGAGAACTCTTTGCCGAGACCTAGATCCCAAAGATGTTCCCCTATTTTATACACTTTATAAGTTTTACATTTTGCATTTAAGTCTAATGCATTTTAGTTAATTTTTATAAAAAGCATTAAGTATAGTCTTAGGCTCATTTTTGGCATATGGATGTCCAGTTGCTCTAGCAGGATTTGTTGAAAAGGCTGACTTGAGTTTTCAGGTGAGGTCAAACTTGTTTCTCGTTGACTTCAGAGCAAGCCTCTTTCCATGCCTTCTGGACAGCACAACCTGAAAGTCCCACTGACACCTCAGACTTAGCACATGCCAAACACAGCTCATCATTGTTCTCCTCACCTCCTTACCCATCCTGAACATTTTCCTCTTCCTGATTCACTATTCTAGTTAACACCACCCTTCACCCAATGGCCCAAGCCATGAACTCAGTAACTCAAGTCATCATCCTAGAATCCCCCCTTACCTGTCCATCTAAATTTTGTCAACTGTGCACAGACCATCTCTCAAATTCATTCCTTTCTTTAGATCTCCCCTGTCTCCAGCACTTTTTGCCTCAAATACAGCACAGCCTCCTAATTTTTCTCCCTAATTTTATTCTTGCTTTCTAGTCTGTTCTCCACAATGCAGCTATAACAATCATCCTAAAATGCAGATCAGATTATGTAACTCTCCTTGTTGTAAAGTCTTTCTCTTCTTTCCTGCTGCCCTAAGGCAAAAGTTTCATAAAACTTTTCACCAAACTCTGTATTAAATCTCCAAGCTTCTGCCACAATGCCTAACACAGAGCCTGACTTTCCATAGTGTTAGACTGACTTATGGAGTCTTAAATTTTGGATGAAGTCAACTTCCCATTGTCAACATCATAGGTTCCCTTTTTAATCATGTTCACGCCTGCTTTCTCTAAGTTTTGCTTCCATGTGGGAGCAAAGCCTGCCCCAACACCCTGTGTCTTAGGGTTACAGCATCACAGCTTGAGATGAGGGCTGCAGTGCAGGAACTTTATCTAGGATATGATTCTAAGAAGCAGGAATAAAAGAACCAGAAAAATAACCCACTCTCTGGGACTCATGAGAAGTTTACAGAATAAAATACATCTGCGTGTAAGTATCTGGAACCTGAAATGCAGAGAGCCAGAGCACATGTTTACCTGCTGCTATCCCCAGTGGGCTGAGGGCTGCTGCCAAAGTGTTAATTCTCCTGTGACTATGCTTGCCCACCCAGGAGCAAGCACCCACAGCACTGGGAAAAATACCCTGGGGAAGAAAATGGGAAGACTTGGAGCTCAATTTGGGGGTGGGATGCTAGCTACACAAGATGAGGTTGAGTTTGCATGAAACTCTCCATTGTTGATTACAGTGGCATCAGTAGTGGGATCAGAAGATACAGTGTAAGCTTGTAAGGTGTTTTCTACAAAGCCCGAAGAGGAATCAGTAATGTCAGTCTTCCTTCTAAGTATCAATAGAAGACTTTAAAAATATATATTATGTACATGAAAATAATACAAGAATTCAAAGCAAGGTATCATAGGAGTGGATGAAGAATAGGTACAATAAGTGCTCTATGAGCTTACTAGACAGTTTAAAATATTTATATTAAATCAGCCATCAAGTGTGAATAATTCTGATATGCCAGAGCATTTGTATTCTTAACTCATGGGATGATTGGGAAGATCAAAAGAAATAATCATTTTTTAAAAAGCACTTTGTGCAGTGCCTGGGATGAAGCAAGCATTCAGTACATGTTAGTGTTTATACAATTATTATTGTTGATTGTCAGAATTCAGCAGACCCACATCGGTGAATAGTAGTAAGCGGTCTGTCAGCAGGAACATGGAAACATTCTCAGTACGTACAACTCAATGTTGCAGGAACAGTCATTAAAACAGGTTCTAAGATTCATCTTCTGGGGGACAGAAAATGCTAGGTTCTCCAGAAGTGTTGAATCTTCCCTTGGACGTGTAGTTTAATTTTCCAAAATTAAATTGCATAATCTAAAAATGAAAATGAAATTGTTCTTCATGAAAGGCCTGGGAAAATCTGAGGCACTATACAATGTCAATGAAAAAAAAATGGTTATTTTTCCACAGGGCATCATTCAAAGTAAAGAATCAAGGTCAGTCACAAACTTCTCAACTGTAAGGGAGGCAAGGAGCAAATTTTCCCCCCAGTTATTTTATGACCGCCAGGTTGAACTCATACTTATCCAATGAGCCCCCAAATGGAATGCCATTCTGCACCAACTAGCCTGATGATAGTGATTCAGGGAGTAAATGATAAGATTCCAGCCTTCTAAAGTGCTTTTAGAATTGGATTCTAGTAAGTTTCGCTTTGCTATTGGCCAATCACAAAAGAGACTACAATAGAGAAAAGTGAAGATATCATGCTGAAGAGAGGGTGCTGCACAGAAAAGAAAGAAAGACCCCCTAATTTAGAAAGGTAGATGGCGAAAGAGGCAGTTATGCTGTAACAGAAGGGAATTAAATACAGCAGTATCAGAGGAGAAAAATGGCTTAGAATAGAAGATAAAGCAACCATGAAAGATAGGAACAGACTATAGCGTTAAAAGGAATACAAAAGGACACTGAAGGGGAAATGCAGTGATTATGACACAGATTAAAGGCAAACATTTACAGTGCAGGTGGAAAGCTTCTAAGAGGAAGGAGTGGGCGGTAAACCGAATTGCATGGCCTTTTCCAAGACAAAGACCCAAATTTTTTATCCTTTCACATCTACCAGCTCCCT
>SJXQ01009132.1:49406-63100 GCA_006408695.1 Aepyceros melampus
CGCCCGCCACCGTTTTTTGTTTTTGTTTTCGAGGTGGTGGGGAAGCGTTAAGAACAACGGAGTGGCCTTTTGCCCAGCAGTGTCCTCCTAATCCACTTCCAGTAAGTTCGTCGGTGGTTCAAAGCCGCATTCCAGGGTCTCAGAGACACCATTCTTCTCCCTCAGATCCTTGTGTTCCTGCGCCTGCAGTTTGGTTACCAGCGGTGCATAGCCTGAGAAAGCCAGGACTCGTGCCAGCTCTCTAAGTAATATGATTATCATCTAAAGAAACCCAAGGAGCCCGTGACTCGGTCCTGTGGCAATTAAAATCATATTCAGACAGCCTTTGGGTCATAGGCATTTGGGGGAAGAAAGAGAGTCGCTTCCAGGAATCTTTCTTTGTTCAATCCCCGGCTTAGAGTTGTCTGCGTCTTTCAGCGGTGTGCCTGCCAGTAACTAGTGACTGGAAAAGAGTTTAAAATGTAAACGGTTGGGCAACTGCATGATAATAGCAACTCTCTGTGCAGCCGGGCAACTTTTCTGTTGCGTGGCTTATTGGTTTTCCTGGACTCTCCCAATCTGAGAGAAAATGGACATCAGTTCTTCTTTAATTGATTCAGACAATCAAGTAATATGGGTGGTCTCATTCACCTCGCTGTGTCACTGCCATCTCCAGCACCACAGAAGAGCTGACCAAGACAACAACCCCCCCAGCCAAGAGGTGAGGAATATTTTGATGTTGTGGTGGACGGCTGATGCAAGTGATGTTAGAAAATGTAAGGAACCTCTTTACATTGAAAATGCTATGAAAAACAGTCTATCGGTTCCTCAAAAAAATTAAAACTAGGACTACCATCCAGCAATTCCGCTTTTGGGTATTTAGCCAAAGAAAACAAAAACACCTATTCAAAAAGACACATGCACCCAATGTTTATTGTAGCATTATTCACGGTAGCCAAGATATGGAAGCAACCTAAGTGTCCATCTACAGATGAGTGGTTAAAAATGTGGTGTATATATACACAATGAAATATTACTCAGGCCAAGGGAAAAAGAAATCTTGCCATTTGTGACAACATGCATATGGTTCTAGAGGGTATCAGGCTAAGAAACACAAGTCAGCGGAAGACAAATATCATATGATCTCACTTATATTTGGAATCTAAAGAAACTGAAAGCGAAGCAGATAAGATGTAAACAGACTCATAGGTGCAGAGAAGAAATGAGTATTTGTCAGAGGTTAAAGAGGTGTCAGGTTAGGTGAAATAAGTAAAGAGTTTTAAGAGGTACAAACCTCCAGTTATAAAATAAATAAGTCACGGGAGTATAATCTACAGCCTAAAGGAATGTGCTCAATAATATTGTAATAATTTTGTGTGGGGACAGATTGTTGCTAGATGTATCATGATGATCATTTCATAATGTATGTGTGAAATCACTATGTAGTACAACTGAAATTAACATAATACTGTATGTCAGCTACATTTCAAGAAAAAAAGATACCTCTCTTAAACAGAGCCTTTACTTTAATAGGGAGCCCACAATACAAATCTCTTAAATGAATTTTGTTAAGGCATAAAGGGTACCTAGTCGGTCAGTCTGTCAACAACTAGCACCCTTTTGTTCATTTTTAATTGAATTCTATTTGGCATACAACATTAAGTTGAGTGTACACAGCATATTGCTTGGATTCATTTATGTTGCAATGTGATTGCCATAGTAGTGTTAGCTAATACCTCTATAATACCATGTAAGTATTATTTCTTCTGAGTTTGAGAACTATTAAAACCCAGTCTTTAACAAGTTGATTGTTTATAATACAGTTTTGTTGTCTATAATCACTTTCCTTTGTAGTAGACCTCCAGGACTTATTTGCAAAGATATACCATTAAACATTCCCCCTGGAGGAGGAAATGGCAACCCACTCCAGTATTCTTGCCTGGGAAATCCTATGGACAGAGGAGCCTGGTGGGCTACAGTCCATGAGGTCACAAAGAGTCAGACATGACTGAGCAACTAACACCAACACCCTTAAACATCATCCCTCCCATTCCTCCACCTTTTTTGGAATACTATTCAGCCAAGAGGAAGAAGGAAAGTCTGCCGTTTGCAACACCACGGATGGACCTTGAGGATAGTATGCTAAAAGTGATGTGAGTCAGACAGAGAAAGACAGTGGAATGTAAAATAAGTGAAAACTAACATCCTTTTAAATGACCAAATCCCAGGTGGTCAGCAGCTTAGCTAAAATGTCCAAATACCTTTTCCTAACAGAAACTCCTTTGAAGCTCAGGCTCCCACTAATGATCCCCAGCAGCTCTGGTCAGTGCTGCTTTTCACAAATGAAGCTTTTCAAGCATTTCAAGTGGAAAAATGTGGCTTTCCATTTTCAAACAAATCTTTCTATTTAAAAAAAAAAAGGGGGGGGGACTGAAATAGGCATACTTCACAGTCTTACATGCACACACATGATTGAAATATTCTTAGGCCTGAAAGATTGGTTCAAATCAAGTATTATACTCATGAATATGTTCTCTTTTCCTAATAGCAGCAGCAAAGAATGGAAAATAGGAAGGGTAGGGTGCTGGTTAGGAGTCCACTCAAGTTTGCTTAAAGCCTCATTATAGGAAACAGAAGCTAATGTGCACTGACCACCTTGTGGCAGCTATGATCTAGTAGTCTATAGCCATTATTTCTCCATGATGAGACTGGAGAAAATCTTTCAAGAATCGATGCAGCAGTTGATAAAATCATTACACTATGAAGGGTATCATTCTGCCCTCTCCCACCTCATCACGAAGTATCTTGAGTTTTAAGATGGTGGAACACTTTGTAATTCTTGACAGCTTGTAATGTGAAAGCGAAAATATTAGTCACTAAGTCATGTCTGACTTTTTGTGACCCCATGGACTATAGCCCACCAGGCTCCTGCTTTACAGGCAAATTCTTCATGGTCTGAACTACCAGGGAAGCCCCTCAGCCATGTTTGACTCTTTGCAACCCCATGAAGTGTAGCCTGCCAGGTTCCTCTGTCCATGAAATTCTCTAGGCAAGAATACTGGAGTGGGTTGCCATTCCCTTCTCCAGGGATCTTCCTGACCCAGGGATCGAACCTGGGTCTTCTGCATTGCAGGATGATTCTTTACCATCTGAGCCACCAGGGAAGCCCCCTTCCTTTCACTTGTATACTTAGCTCTTAATAGTCACTGTGATAGGTTCACTTAAAACACTTTCTAAGCTCAGTGTTAATTTTCTAACATTTATGTAGATCCCCCTTTGTTACATATAAAGTATGTTAGGTTGGACTGTTGGCTGTGACAGAAAGCTCAACCTAGATTAGTCAAGGGGAAAAAAAGGGTGGTCATGACAGTGAAGATTTTCAGGCAGCTATACTGCTGCAGCGGAGAAGGCAATGGCACCCTACTCCAGTACTCTTGCCTGGAAAATCCCATGGATGGAGGAGCCTGGTTGGCTGCAGTCCATGGGGTCGCTCAGAGTTGGACATGACTGAGCAACTTCACTTTCACTTTCATGCATTGGAGAAGGAAATGGCAACCCACTCCAGTGTTCTTGCCTGGAGAATCCCAGGGATGAGGGAGCCTGGTGGGCTGCCATCTCTGGGGTCGCACAGAGTTGGACACAAATGAAGTGACTTAGCAGCAGCAGCAGTAGACTGCTGCAGGCCCACTTGCTCTCCTCTTACCATCCTGAACATCTCCAGCAGAAAAGAGTGAGCTACTCTCACCCAGGAGTTTAAAAACGGCATGGGTCTGACACTCTGTGGTCCAGTTGCAGCTGTATGCCCGTCTCAGCTAAGGGAATGAAACGCTGTGATTGAATGATTTGATTGAGTGAGTGATTGATATTGCAGGTTAGGCCCTCCAGAAATGATGCCCCAAGAAAAATTTTAGGGGACGAAAAAGGGGCTGAAGCAGAATTGGGCAGAGGGAGGCATGAGATCACAATGCAGCTCTTACGAAGCCTGAGCCAGCCTGTTGGGGTGCTTCAGAGCAAAAAGTGCCAATTAGAGGGGGTCCTGAGTTGGGCAGACCTGAGGTTAGTCTGTATACAACTGGGGGCTGTTCCTTTTCCTTCCTCACTAGTTAAGATTGTAGAATGAAACTCAGGTCTTACCTCAAATACTCATACCATGGCATGTACATGAAGTAGGAAGTGAATGTCAATATAGACCAATGGTTCTCAACCAGGGCACACATCAATGCCCGAAGACATTTTTGGTTATCACAACTGCAGAAGCAGTGCTGCTGGCATCTAGTGGCTACATACCCAGGACAGAGGCCAAGGATGATTCTAGCATCTTCTATCACACCTGATAGAACAACAAAGAATTTTTCAGGCAAAGGGTCAGTAGTGTCGAAGTGGAGAAACCTTGCTCCACAGATAAAAGTATATGTTTTATGTGCACATAGGTATTGAGAGAGGCCATGAAAACCTTTCGTCTCTGATGCCTTCTTATTTGTATTTATTTATTTGTTTTTGGTTGTGCTGGGTCTCCGTTGTTCTGCACAGGTTTTCCCTAGTTGGGTGAGTAGGGGGCTCGACTTCGTTGGGGTACATGAGCTTTTCAGTGCAGTGGCTTCTCTGGTTCTGGAGCATGGGCTCTAGGCACATGGGCTCAGTAGTTAAGGCACGTGGACGTTGCTGTCCTGTGGCATACGGGAATCTTCCTGGACCAGAGATCGAACCTATGTCCCCTGCTTTGGCAGGCGGATTCTTAACCAATGGACTGCCAGGAAAGTCCAGTAAATTCTTCATAGGGACTTTTTTGTTCTCATTTGCATCTATCAATACTTGATATTGAGATCCTGTCCAACTCATTTAACTTTTGGACAGAAGAACTAGATTGGATTAGTGAAACTGCTAAATCCTGGATTTTTTTTTTAATTAATTTTTTTTTTTTAGTTCGTTTTTCTTTACAATACTGTATTCATTTTGCTACACATCGACATGGATCAGCCACGAGTGTACATGAACTCCCAATCCCGACCCCCACCTCCCCCCTCCCGCCCCACACCCTCTCTCTGGATTATCCCCGTGCATCAGTCCCAAGCATCCTGCATCCTGCATCAAACCTGGACTGGCGATTCATTTCACTTATGTAAATCCTGGATTTTAAAATCTTGTTTTTTTTTTAAAAAAAATACAAAAATCTTGTTTTTAAGACAAATAGTAATTTGACTTAATTTTACATACTATTTAGTATATAGCATCCTTCAGAACTTTGCTTTGGTGACTAAATAAGAATCATCCTCATTTAGCATATAAATTGCCTTATGAAAGTGTTATTTCAAAAGTACTAATTTGTTTCTGATCTATTTGAATATCCTTGGACTATAGATTTGTTTAGTCTGGAAGTTTACTATGACGTATTCTTTCTTTTTATACACTACCAAGTTGAATCTCAATGCCAGTTCAGATTACAGTATTGAAAGTTCAAATTTAGGGTTTAATCAGGGAAAATTGACCACAGTAGGCCTTCTTATGCAAGAATGTATTTCTCTTTCTGGGATTTCTGCTAAAAAAAAATAACACAACAAAAGCAAACTTTTAGCACTATATATTTTGAACTATCCAATAGATGCTTTAGCCTTCAGGGAAATTTTCTCTAGAACTGCTGCTAAGAAAATAAAAAGACTGGTTAATGCCTGAAGGGATAAAAAGATCAGCTAACCGGAAAAATAGAAGTTTTCTCCAAGATGTGAAATGTGTGTTCAATCCTAGATCAAGGACTCGGTGTTCAAAGTCCCACGTATGAGGTTTAACATTACTTTTGAAAAGTCTGGAAGAAAGTTTGTTATCAGTGCAGTGAAATCATTTTCAAGTACGAACATAGCGATACGAGCTCTTCATGCATGTACAATGCACTGTTTTTCTCTAAGTACAAAATCATTAAGTGCTTTTCTATCCAACCATCTATATTCACACAACCATAAAAAAATCAATTATGACACAGTGAGGAAAAGACAAAACAAACCGTTTTAATAACTGTATTTTGAAAGCTCTTTGCAAACAAATGTGAGATGTTTTAAAGAAGGGAAAATGATGAATTGTTGCTTACCATATTAGAATAAAAAATCAACAGTGTAAGTGATACTATTTGAACTCTTGGGGACCTCTAATACATTAAGATTAGTCACTAATGGCATAAAAAATGCCTGTTCAAAAAGTATACCCCAGTGGACATGGGATGCTAAGCTACAAACACTTTGGGTCTAGTCTTGGTCCATAGTGTTTTGTGTCACCTGCTTCCAGAAACCTCCCACATTGTTCCAGCCTCATTGCTTTCTTGCTTCTAGGATTTCATAATGTTCTGACTGATCAGTAACCCACAGCCTAGAACTTGTAAATTCTCTGCTTTCTCCCTTGTGCAGTCTTCTTCCTATAAGACACAGGTTCTGAAGAGCAGGGATTTCTCACGCTCCATCTTTGCTCTCCTCCACAAGATGACCACACAGCACAGTGTATATGACAGCACTGGAAAATGCTTGGAGAATAATTGATTCCCAAGCTCCCCTCTCCTGCTGTCCTGGCTCGACTTGTTTAGGTCCCGACAAAGGGTACAAATCACCTAGTTCTCTCCACCTGGCCAACTTGAGTATTTATTATAAAAGAAGTAAGCTTGAAATGGAGCTTCCCCCAGAAATGTGTCTGCCCAGTGCACCCACGCCTATTCTGCTCTCACAGGCACCATTTTTCCCCCAAAGTTTATTATAGGATTATTTTATTGATTGATTGATTGATTGCTGCAGTGTATCTTCATTGCTGCGTGGACTTTCTGTAGTTGCAGTGAGTAGGGGCTACTCTTCAATGTGGTATGCGGGCTTCTCATTGTGGTGGCTTCTCTTGTTGTGGAGCACGAGTTCTCGGGCATGAGGGCTTCAGTAGTCGTGGCTCCTGAGCTGTAGAGCACAAGCTCCGTAGTTGTGGGGCACGGGCCTAGTTGCTCCATGGCACGTAGGATCTTCTCAGACCAGGGATCGAACCCATGTCTCCTGTATTGGCAGGTGGATTCTTTACAACTGAGCCACCAGGGAACTCCTGATACACACCTTTTAACACAAATGAGTAACAACTACCATTTATTCATTACTTAGCTTGTAGTAGATGCTACTAAATGCTTTTCAGCTCTTTTTGTTGTTTTTTTGGTACAGTATTCTACCCAAGCCATTGTGGAAATCTTACTAACCATCAGGTTAAATGATGAGAGGGGCTTTGAAGAGAAATCGCTGTAATCCTCCTCATGATTTTTCCATCATTCCATCTAGTCTTTGTTCAGCTATTTTTTATTTACTCTTTGGGGTTAGTTACCATGTCAAACTGTGCCTCAACATGCTAGTGGATCCTCCTGATGCTTGCACATCTCCTCAGACTAGGATGAAAGTCTGAGGTTTCCTTGGCTCTTCCTTCTGGATGTTGTTGTTTAGTCGCTCAGTCGTGTCCAACTCTTTTGCGACCTCATGGACCAGAAACGCCCCCAGGCTTCTCTGTCCATAGCATTTCCCAGGCAAGAATACTGGAGTGGGTTGCCATTTCCTTCTCCATGGGATCTTCCCCACCCAGGGATCAAACCTACATCTCCCATGTTGGCGGGCAGATTCTCTACCACTGAGGCACCAAGGAAGCCCTTCCTTCTGGTTCCCTTCTATTTAACCCATTGTGCCACATCCTACCATCTCTTGGGATTTTTTTCTACCAAGTTATCCTTTCATCACTTTCTCCATGTTTCAGTTCACCCTAAAATTCCACTCTAACCATGTTATTTCTTTATTTTTAAAAAACTTATGTAGAGGGAAAATGTTAGCAGTAGTTGCCACTGGGGTGGGAAGCAAGATGGCTAGACAGATGTGGTAAATGGAAAACTCACTTTTTAGAGATTTTTATTGTTCTTCTTGAATTGTGTTATGTGAATGCATGGGAAAAAAAGTCCATTTTTAAAGTACTTATTTAGGAAAACATTTGAATACCTTCCCATGAAAAAACTGAAGTCTCTATTCTTAAACCTGACAGTCAAGTGCTGCTCTGGTTTGACTCCAAGCTACATTTCCAGCCCAGTATTCTTCAGCTCCCCCTCTGTTCATACCCCACATCTGGGCCATTCCCAGTGCCAGAAACATTGCTCATTCTGCTCTAGCCACACAGAATGTTTCTTGTGTTTTTGCTCATCTCTTACCCAACTTGAAGGCCCATCTTAAAAGCCTAATATCATATATGAAACGAATTGCCAGTACAGGTTCGATGCATGATACTAGATGCTTGGGGCTGGTGCACTGGGATGATCCAGAGGGATGGTACGGGGAGGGAGGAGGGAGGGGGGTTCAGGATGGGGAACACGTGTATACCTATGGCGGATTCATGTTGGTGTATAGCAAAACCAATACAATATTGTAAAGTAATTAACCTCCAATTAAAATAAATAAATTTATATATTTTTAAAAAAGCCTCATTCCTTCATTAATTCAGTCCAGACACTCTGTAAGCCTCATAGCTATTTATGTTTCTTTCAGTGCTTTGAGCACTGTTCCCAGGAAAAGAAAGGAGTGAGCCTCTACTGAGGGCTCAAAAGCAGACTCTCCAACCTTTCTCTGTATACTATCTTCTGCCTCTGTAAAATGATTGTAAATAGGAGTACCTTTCTCACTGTGGTGTTCATTTAAGAGTCTAGTTGGATGCATAATAAGAGACCAGCATTGACCTGAGTCCTGGGGATACAGCACTGAATGAAATAGACCAAGTCCTGCTCTTGTCAAGTTTTCCTTAGAATAGGAAAGGCTTCAGTGAAAATATACCCATAAAGCTCTTAAGACAGCATTTGGCATGTAGTAAAGTGAAAAATGGAGAAGGCAATGGCACCCCACTCCAGTCCTCTTGCCTGGAAAATCCCATGGGCGGAGGAGCCTGGTGGGCTACAGTCCATGGGGTTGCACAGAGTAAGACATGACTCAGTGACTTCACTTTTCACTTTTCACTTTCATGCGTTGAAGAAGGAAATGGCAACCCACTCCAGTGTTCTTGCCTGGAGAATCCCAGGGACGGGGGAGCCTGGTGGGCTGCCGTCTATGGGGTCACACAGAGTTGGACACAACTGAAGTGACTTAGCAGCAGCAGCATGGAGCCAATGCAATGATAATAGAAATAGAGTGCACAGTAAGTGTAATGCTCTTGAATCATCCCAAAACCATTGCCCCCAACCTGGTCCATGGAAAAATCGTCTTCCACGAAACTGGTCCCTGGAGCCAAAAAGGTTGAAGACCACTGCTATAAAGAAAGTACAGATTCTTGAGCTCTAGCCTCACACAGACTGAGACTTTCTAGAAATGATCTATATGTGTGTGTGTGTGTGTGTGTGTGTGTTTGTGTTAGTTGCTCAACCATGTCCAACTCTTTATAACCCCATGCACTGTAGCCCAGCCAAGCTCCTCTGTCCAAGCAGAGGACACAACTGAAGTGACTTAGCAGCAGCAGCAGCAGCAAAGTGAAAAGTGAAAGTGAAAGTGACTCAGTCATGTCCAACTCTTTGTGACCTAGTGGACTCGTCCATGGAATTCTCCAGGCCAGAATACTGGAGTGGGGAGCCTTTCCCTTCTCCAGGGGATCTTCCCAACCCAGGGATTGAACCCAGGGATTTACCATCTGAGCCACAATAGGCAAGTAGTAAGTGCTCTATAAATGTTAGCTCTTGTTACTCTCATCACTGTTGTTGTTCAGTGTTTCTGAACAACATGGGATTCTCCAAGCAAGAATACTGAAGCGGGTAGCCATTTCCTCATCCAGGGGATCTTCTGACCCAGGGGTTGAATCCATGTCTCTTGCATCTCCTGCATTAGCAGGAAAGTTCTTTAACACTGAGTCACCTGGGACACCCAAGATATAAGCTAAGAATCTGTCTTTTTAAGAACTTTCCAGGTAGTTGTGATACTCTGTCAAATCAAGGCATGACTGCCCTACACGCCAGTCTTTCTTCTGCCACTTTATCATACCTATTTATAAATATCTAAACCATAAATTTGTTTAAAGCAGGCTCCTTATTTCCTTATTCATTTTTCCTTTCTCTCCTAGCAGAGTGCCTTATAAGCACTCAATAAGTATTTGAGTAATTAATTGCTTAATTATTTAATTAAATTTGCTTTTAAATGCAAATACAGCTGTAGTACTAGCAGCCTGTTATGAGCCATCATTGATCTTCCTAGGGATGTTTATTAATTAGCTAAGAACCAATACTGGGGAATGACAGGCTTAAGCATCTGGACAGGGAACTGTGAAAGCTTCCAAACCAAATGTTAGCCCCACCATTACACAGCCTAAGACCCCATCTCACCTTGCCCACCCTTCATTGACAACTTTGGGTAAAAATACAGAAAATGTATTACTAAAAATCAAGAGATTCCTCCTCCTGCTTTTGTTTCTTTTAAGTTGACACATATATCTGTTTCTGAAAATAGGAAGAAAAATCTCATTTTAACAAGAAAGAAAAAAAAAATTCCTTTATTCTTGTCACACCATGAACATGGAGTTCACTGCTATACATTAAGATTATAAAACGAGATCCCAAAATGCCGTGGCTGATTATTCACAATAGACATATTAAGTCAAGAAGCTTATTTTTTTCTCTCTTTGCTAAGGCAGAAAGCCTGGGGCTATATGCATTTTTATTACACTTTGCTGTCTTGGTTTCACTTGAGGATTAAAAAGAAAGACAAGGTACAGTGCATGTATCCTGATGGATTTTAGGATTTCTTGCTTTAGTGAAAGGAAGAATCTCATAAAGTACCTCAGATTATTGCTGAAGGAAGTATAGCTACTTCTGTGATGACCTAGAAATTCAATCTTTTGTTTCTCCTATAAAAGATCACATTGTATCTTGGATTTTTTCCCCTGTAGTTTTCTGTACTATGTAAAGTTTTAGGGACTTCCCTGGTGGTCCAGTGGCTAAGATTCCACGCTCCCAATGCAGGGGGCCTGGATTCAATCCCTGGTCAAGGAACTAGATCCCATATGCTACAACTAAGACCGGGTGCAGAGAAATAAATGAATAAACATTTTTTTAAAAGTAGTTTTCCTTTAGATTTGAAGCAAGAATATCTCGAATAGTTCAGGCGAGTCTTAGGACTATTTGGGGAAGCTCACACACCACCTCGGGCTTGGGGTGAGGTGGATGAAGCAGGAAGAGGGAGGTGGAGAGAAAGGGAAAGATCAGTCTAAAGAGTACCAGGAAAGCCGAGGAGGAGACTGTATAGCCAGAGGAGGAGTGAATGTATGTTAGTGTTTTAGCTCCAGTTCTGACGGGGCTTCCCTGGTGGATCAGCTGGTAAAGAATCCGCCTGCAATGCGGGAGACCTGGGTTCCATCCCTGGCTTTGGAAGATCCCCTGGAGAAGGGAAAGAATACTCCAGTATTCTGGCCTGGAGAATTCCATGGACTGAATAGTCCATGAGGTCGCAAAGTCGGACACATCTGAGCAATCTTCACTTTCACTTTCTGGCGAATGCACACTGAGAAGCAATAGAAGTGCATCTCCCCATCTTCTGTCCTTTATTTAGAAACATGAAGTGTACTCACTTATTTGACTTCTGCCTCTTTCTGATATGCAAAGAAAAAAAAGTGAGAAGGACTGAAGCTTGCAAGATCGGGAAGTATAGTAGACGAGATCTTCCGGTTTATTATTGATTTGTAAAGAATGGCATGATACTGGTTTGGCAGCTCTGCATCAGTGACGGAAAAGAAAGGAGCTTTTCACGGGCCCGGAGGAAGAGAGCTGGGAACTGGAAACAGGGGCTTGTGGCAGACAAGATTCTTTCATGTGTGGCCCAATCGACTGTGCAGGGAGTCAAGGTCAGGAAGCTTTGGCAGTGTTGTGGGGAGCCTGTGGGATTTCAGGGGCTTCCATTTTCTGAGTTAAGGATTTCTGCCTGCCTACTTCAGCAGATTGTCCCTCCAGCCATCATTGTCCACGTGATTGATAGAACAAACTGAAAACCTACAGGTGTATTATTACTCAAAATACAAGGATTTTGCCATCAAGCTAAGAAACATGTTCAATTTCTTCTTTTATAAACATCTTATTTTGTATCAGTGTATTGCCCTGGTGGCTCAGTGGTAAAGAATCTATCTGCAATGCAAGAGACTCAGGTTAGATCCCTGGGACAGGAAGACCCTCTGGAGAAGGAAATGGCAACCCTTCAGTACTCTTGCCTGGAGAATCCCATGGACAGAGCAGCCTGGTGGGCTACAGTCCATGGGGTCGCAGAGTCAGACATGACTGAAACGACTTAGCACATCAGTCAGTCAGTCAGTTCAGCCGCTCAGTCATGTCTGAATCTTTGCTACTCCATGAATTGCAGCACGCCAGGCCTCCCTGTCCATCACCAACTCCCGGAGTTCACTCAAACTCAGGTCCATTGAGTCGGTGATGCCATCCAGCCATCTCATCCTCTGTCATCCCCTTCTTCTTCTGCCTCCAATCCCTCCCAGCGTCAGGGTCTTTTCCAATGAGTCAACTCTTCACATGAGGTGGCCAAAGTATTGGAGTTTCAGCTTCAGCATCAATCCTTCCAAGGAACACCCAGGACTGATCTCCTTTAGGATGAATTAGCACATAGCTGATAAATAAACAATGTTGTGGTAGCTTCAGGTGAACAGTGAAGAGACTCAGCCATACAAATCCATGTATCTATTTTCCCCCAAACTCCCCTCCCCTTCAGGCTGCCAAATAACTTTGAGCAGAGTTCCCTGTGCTACACAATAGGTCCCTATTGGTTATCCATTTTAAATATAGCAGCGTGTGCATGTCCATCCCAAACTCCTTAACTACTGCCTTCCCCTGGCAACCATTTTTAAAAATGTATAATTTCTGGTGCTTTTTCTTCTTTCATTTATCTTCAGGATTTCACCCATCTATAGTCGTCTTTCAATGTGAATTTGGTCTCACATACATTGTCTTTCCCCTCCCCCATGATATCAGTTCTGTTTTATCTCCTTGATAATTATTTCAGATTGCCACTTCTGGTCTTTGGGCACATTCCTGTGTTCTAGTACCAGGAAGCATAACTATATCATTACCATAGGAGCATTAAGCTACTTCTGACCCAAAATGCCACAAGAAAGGAATGCTCCAATGGCCTCAGAAAATTTCTGCAAGAATGCTATCTTCCAAATGTGGAATAAATAAAGCTCAGGAATAAATAGTTGAAGCTAAAATGAAAAGATTTAACGTATTGGTGTCGCAAGGTGCCAGCTACTTGACTTTAGTTCCTGCTGCAAAGCATGTGATACATTAAGAAAGGTTTTTAAAGGCAACCTATTTTTTGAAGATAAAATCTGCATCAAATTATATCATCCAAGCACAGTCAGTGAGCTTTTTCTCTTATCTCTTTAAGACAAGAAAAAGAGAGCATAAAAATGCTTCCAAGATCTCTTCCCTTCCCATTACACTTTTTTTATTCATAATAGTGTGTATGTGTAACAAAAACTAAAGATTTTGACAAATGAAGCAAGCAGAGGAGGTTGATTGCTGCTTCCGTAAATTAAAATTAATGATACCCTTAAGGTACTTGGGTCTATGAACTCAACTTAATGTTAATATAACCTGACTCTATTATCATGGAATGAGGCAGTTAACATGAGGATGAAGAAGAAAAAAGCAAAATTCCAAGGTGCATTTTCAAAATCAGTGAGGCAAAAGCTAAAAGCTGAACAGT
>SJXQ01009132.1:63288-111220 GCA_006408695.1 Aepyceros melampus
AAAAGGCTTGCTGTTCTGTCCTCCCTTACTTTCTGTTTGATGGCAGAGCCCGTCAGTGTTAGAGGACTTGGCGTTCCTGAAGAAGCCTAGGGCTGGCCCTACGCTGGGGCTCCTGTTCACCTCCTGCCCCACCTGCCTTGCAGGGGTGCACAGCTACTTTATTTTTCGGCCCTCTCTGTTTATCTCAACAGAGTCGGTGTGCTCTTCTAGGGGGTTGTGCAGGACACAATTGGGAAGAGCGGTTGAGGTGGAGAGGTGGCTGGACAAGAGAGGAAAGCGAAAGAAGGAATAAGAAAAGGAGTCCGAGATTAAGAAGACTGGAAATGAAAGTAGTGAAACTCTTAGTCGCTCAGTCTTGTCCAACTCTTTGTGACCCTGTGGACTATAGCCCACCAGGCTCCTCTGTCCATGGGGACTCTCCAGGCGAGAATCCTGGAGTGGGTTGCCATGCCCTCCTCCATGGGATCTTCCCATCCCCAGGATTGAACCCAGGTCTCCCACATTGCAGGAGGATTCTTTACCGTCTGAGCCACCAGGGAAGCCCTAAGAAGATAGGAATCAGCCCAGAAATACAAATTTGGAAGCAGAAAAGAAACAAAATGGCTCTGAGAGAACATAAAAGGAAGTGAATTAATGACATTTCAGATGCAAGCATTAACATTCATACCATAAATCACACAAACTCAACTGATAATTATGGTCCTACTCAGAGCGAGCACAGTGTTAGCACTTGTTGCCTTCCTGTGATCTATCCTGAAGACAAATGCCAGAAACTCTGTTTAACTCAGAAGTGTCTCAGGGTCAAGAAAACATGAAAATAAGTTCAAGGAAAAGAGAATTCAGCCAACTTTTGCATTCAGCAAACCCAGATTGTTTTGCCACGAAGCTGTACACATTATGTCCTCACTCCAAACCTTATCTCAGACCATTTCAGACCATTTTTTTTTCCAGACACAGCTCAAAAAAATCAGCATTAGAATAAGAATGCATTTTAATTGAAAAGAACTACAATTCCTTAAGAGATCTTAAACTGTAATAAATCTCAGGAGCGTTTCCGGGATAACATTTGGGCACGTATTTAGGAATGTTACAGTAAGAATTTGGAAGTAAGAATGAATTCTGAGGCCTTCCCCCAGTTAAGTAAGGACAGGAAAGTATACAAACTGTACATTTCCTGGACAAAGCCTCATGAGCAGACTGTAGAAAGACATTTGTGAGCATACGAGTCACTTATTCACTAGCATCCCATCACAAGGAGAGTTTTATTTTTATGGGCTCATCAGTGGAGGTGTGAAGTCTGGTTCTTGCATGCCCATGGATATTTTTCAAGGGTCTAGACAAGCCGAGAGTCAGATAATTGAAATATACACGCCCAGTTACATCTTTTCCTAAGACTGTGGTAAACACCATTTATGGATATAGTGCCAGGAAGAACACTGGAACACCAGGAAGCAAACACATGGCCTAGCAATGGTTAAAACTTAAAGATAATTAACGAGCAGGTCAAAAGAAAAAGAGGAAGCCCTTGAGAACCTAAAACTAAGTTAAGTATCAGATATTTGCATTTAGATCAATTTTATTTGAAATCTTTACTGGCAGCCACAGTGTTAGTATCTGTCCTTTTTCTTTCTTCTCCTTTTAGCTTATTTAAAGCAATTTTGAAGGGAACAAATGAAATAAAGATATTCTTCAAAATACACAGAGGAATTGACTGAACATTGGGAAACAGTTACAGCTGAGAATGGAGTGGTTATCATTAATTTACTTGAAGGACTCAGTGCTCATTCATTAGCCCCAAAATTACGCTTTCAAGTATACCTTAATCATACTTAGCACAGTGCCTAATGTAACAAGAACTCAAAAAGCCTATTCATTGACTCATTTATTGAATATTGAGCATCTCCTTTGTATTAGGTACTGTGCTAAACTGTGAACGAGGCAGACAAGGTCCCTATCTTTGTGGACAAGGAACTTACATTGTAGTAAATATCTTTAGAATGAATAGAGAGACATTTCTTAGTAGAGTGAAAAAAGGGAGGTCTGCAAGAGTAGGCTGCCTATAGAATTCATATGAAAGGAGAAAGCAAAGAAGAATTGTATATAGTCCTCACAGCTCTCAAATATGATTATTTAAAAATTAGAATAAAACAAATATGGAGGAGATTTGGGCTCTGGGTTTGTCATACAAATTACTGCTTTAAAAAACTTTTTCTAAATCTAATATAGGCACAATGAATCTAAATGGGTTTTTTTCTTTCCTTTTTTTTTTTTTCTAAGTAAAATTTGAGCATCAAAAAAGAAGGAAAGAAAGAAGCAAGGGAAGGAGGAAAGGTCTTTCCAAAACTTGATTTGGGCCTCTTGAAAATGAAATTCTTCATTCAAAATATAGTAGTTATGGGACTTTCCTGGAGGTCCAGTGGTTAAGACTCTGGGCTTCCACTGCAGGGGGAGCAGGTTCGATCCCTGGTCAGGGAACTAAGATCCCACATACCATGGCAGAACCAAAAAAAAAAGAGTAGTGGTTATGGTGAAGATCCTTGAATAAACTACACATTAATTCATTCAATTAGTATGAATCGAGTACCTGCTATATGCCGGGTACTGTGCTAGTCACCTGGAACATACTAGGGAAAGAAAGATGGGTCCTTATTCTCACAGAGCACATTTGTTTTTTGTTTTTGTTGTTTTTTTAAAAGACATTTTCCTGCTCTGACTTGCTTTTTCTAAAGAAATGCTGGAAGCTACATCATGAGTACTCAGGGAGCAGATGGCAGTCTTCTGCCCATCTGGGATAGTTCTAAAGAGTAGACCCTTATCAATAGATAAGGTGTCTTCCAGTTCTAAGCTTTCTTGATCTATGATCTAATTGTAGACAGAAGATGTATGCTTCCAAAATGATGTTATAATTGTATTTCTTTTTATGAAAGGAAACAGAGGTATGGTTTATGAATTTAAGGGAAATAGGGTTCTTCCTATCTATTTTTATTTTTTTATTTTTATTTTTTATTTCCTTATTTAGTTTTAGCTTTTCTTGTAGCTCAGTTGGTAAAAGAATCTGCCTGCAATCAAGAGACCCAGGTTCCATCCCTGGGTCAGGAATATCCCCAGAGAAGGAAATGGCATCCCACTCCAATATTCTTGCCTGGAGAATCCCATGGTGAGAGGAACCTGGCAGGCTACAGTCCATGGAGTGGCAAAGAGTGACACTTGGACATGACTGAGTGACTAAACCACCGCCGTTTATGTGTTTATTGGCTGTGCCAAGTCTTAGTCGTGGTATGTAGGATCTTTAGTTGCACAATGTGAACTCTTGGTTGCAGCATGTGAGATCTCGTTCCCCACCCAGGGACTGAACCCAGACCCCCCTGCGCTGGGAGCCTGGAATCCTAACCACTGGACCGCCAGGGAAGTCCCCTTCCTGTCTCTTTAAATAATTCTGTTTAGACTCCTTTGGCTCTTCCTTCTCTGCTCACCTTCTAATGCTCAACCCTACCATTTTCAGTTTCACTTCATTTTCCTTCCTTTAATGACCGGGGCAAATTTCCCCAACTGGCTATACGTGACGTCTCCAATTAAATCTTTCACTGTTAGGTCAAATTCTTTCTGTTCCAAAAGAATTCCTTTACCCATTTGTCATCCCTCCCCTTTCTCATTTCGATATTTCCATCAGCAATCTCCCAGTCTTCCACCCTGGAAATCCTGAAGTTCTATTTGCTTCTACCAAAATTACACTCCCATACCCAAGTATTTAGTTTTTCCTTATTTCAAAATACCTCCCAGTCTGTACCTTCTATTCTGTTCCAGGCAGCATGATCTTCATTCCAACATGTATCACCCCAAGTCTTGTCAGATCAATTCCGACATCCTCTAACTGATGTCAGCCTCTTTGGATCTGTCACGCTGACAGATTCATCTCCCTTAAACCTTAACTTCCCTCTCAAATCACGTGTCCCCTCACAGAAATCTTCAGTGGTTCCCTTTGCTAGTGGGGTAAATCTTGAGCCTCAGCATCTGCAGAATCTTGTTTTGCATCATCTGCTTGCAGCGTACCTAGCTAACTGCATCTCACTGTCCTGTCTGACACCAGTTTCTGCTTGCTTCCCCAGAATTTTCCCTGTCTTGTTTGCATTCCTCACCTCCAACCCTTTATGCTTCCAAAGATCAAGACTGTAGCATTCCTTTCTTTCATATCTCTTTCTGTATTAACGTATACTTAGAAAAGGAAGAAATAAACAACCAAGTGAAGAATGAATTGTGCCAGAATACAAGGTAACATGGAGAAGGCAATGGCACCCCACTGCAGTACTCTTGCCTGGAAAATCCCATGGGCGGAGGAGCCTGCTAGGCTGCAGTCCATGGGGTCGCTAAGAGTCGGATACGACTGAGCGACTTCTCTTTTACTTCTCACTTTCATGCATTGGAGAAGGAAATGGCAACCCACTCCAGTGTTCTTGCCTGGAGAATCTCAGGGACGGGGGAGCCTGGTGGGCTACCGTCTATGGGGTCGCACAGAGTCGGACACGACTGAAGCGACTTAGCAGCAGTAGCAGCAGCAACAAGGTAACAGGGTAAAATTTCTGACTTTTGCTTCCTAGTTTGTATATAGAATTTTATATTGGTTTTATTAAAAAAATCCAGTTAGTAAGGCCTAACACGTGGAAGTTATTGTTTTAAAGGTTTATCAAATTTCATCTCCTTGTCTAATTGCTCACAAGTGCATTGTTCCTAAGTAGCTACAGTTTATGAGGATTTTCTGTGCTTTCAGGTTTTTCTTTCTTAAAATTATTACTCAACCATGCATTCAGTCCATGCTGTACCTTTCTCCAAAGATAATTTGTGAAAAGAAATATTTTATGCTTAATTCTTTAGTTAATTTAAAAGTGTTTCTGAAGACTTCATTTCATTACATGGTGCATCTTATTTTTTATTGGGGTATAATTGCTTTACAATGTTGTGTTAGTTTCCATTGTGCAGCAAAGTGAATCAGCTGTACGTATACATATATCCCCTCTTCCTTGGATTTCCTTCCCATTTAGGTCACCTTGGAGCAATGAGTAGAGTTCCCTGTACTATAAGTTCTGTTTGCATTAGTTAAGATGATGCATTTTAATTTCTATCTCAATCTCATACCTTGTCTTAAGTTTGAGTTATAGGGATGGCAATTCATTTTTATCTCATTTTAAATTCTTAATAATATTGAGTATACACTGGAAACTACCACCATGGCCCTTCCTATATAAGAAGAAAGCACCCGTCAGATCAGGCACTTATAATGGATTCTGATGCTGTTCCCACATGGTCTCTAGGAAGCTACTAACACTGTCACCAGAAGAAATGGCCTGTGGCATGCTCATTCTCCTTCGCCACCCACATGTTCCCTTGGGGATTTCTTTCTCAGCATGTGCAACTTTCTGCTCAGTGCCCATTTCCATATGGCCTCCCCATCTCTTCCTACTCACCCCAAATTTCACATTCCTCTCTTCTTTGATTTCATTATGAAATGACCCATTCTGCCTTTAGAAAGAATTACATGTTCCATACATTCATTTGCGTGTTCTTTTACAGCTCTTGTCTACAATCTTAAGGTACCACATTCTTCAAGACCAGGAACTGACCTTGCACTGGGCCATAAAATATACTGATGGCTAAAAGTTTCATAGATAGGTACATTAGGTTAGATCTGCTTTCAATAAATTAATGTAAAAGTAAATTAAAAAGCCCACTGCTTCTTAAATATTTATACACTAATTTTTTCCAACCATAATCTCTAGAGTAGCAGTGAAGACCAATAGTTAGACTGAACGAGCTTGAATCCAGGACCTGCCAGTTTACTAACTACTTAAGCTTAGGCCAATCTTGTTTGGTTGATTTTTTTTTTTATCCTCTCATGCTTCAGTTTCTACACCTGTGAACTGGGGAAACAATATTACTTTCCTTCCATAGAGTTATTGGGAAGATTGCATGTTACTTCATTTTGTCATGCACAAAGTGATTAATAATACTATCCATTTTTGGATTTTATGTGCTGCCTTGCATGCTATAACCTATCCCTCTCCATTTATTAAGGATAATAGCAACAATAACAGTAGCTACTAACATTTACTGAGCAATTATCATATGATAGAAACTGAGTAAACACATGTATCGTCTTATTTAATCCCCATAATAACTCCATGAGGCAGGACATATTGTCCCATTGTAATGATAAGGTAAGTTAAGATTGAAATAATTTACCCAGGGACTTAGAGCATGCAGTTAGTGTCAGTGAGCATTCTCATTTATTCTCCCATATCTCCCTCCCTCTCTCCTTCTCTCTTTCTCACACTAGTGCCTGCATACACACACACACACACACACACACACACACACACACTTATGCACTGGTTTGATCGACTAGTCATTACACAAATATTTCTTACCACTTACTACATGCAGGATTCAGTGTGTCCTCTGGAAGGGAGGGGAGGACAGAAGAAGTACGCAGGGAATGGTTACTGTAACCATAATGAAAGGAGTAGCTCTGATAGAAGTGCTCCAGGCATAAACTGTGGACTGCAAGAATGCTGAGGAAGCCAGCATAGATCAGCCTTGAATGGAAGAAAAGGGGAATATAAGTACTCTAGAGGGAAGCCTCGGGGGTGTTAAGTTGGATGGAATGCCACAGGACAGGCAGGTAGAGTTTGACTGGAAGTGCAGGGTCATAAGAAAGTGAAAGTGTTATTTGCTCACTCCTGTCCAATTCTTTTCGACCCCCAACTCAAAGATCAAACCTGTATCTCTTGCATTACATTCACCATCTGAGCC
Source organism: Aepyceros melampus (assembly GCA_006408695.1). Lineage (NCBI taxonomy): Eukaryota > Metazoa > Chordata > Mammalia > Artiodactyla > Bovidae > Aepyceros > Aepyceros melampus. The sequence goes on from SJXQ01009132.1 coordinate 70,093, forward strand.
ACTTCCCCCGATGGCTCAGCAGGTAAAGAATCCAACCAGAATTGAAAGAGACACATGTACCCCAATGTTCATCACAGAACTGTTTACAATAGCTAGGACATGGAAGCAACATAGATGTCCTTTGGCAGATGAATGGATAAGAAAGCTGTGGTACATAACACAATGGAATATTACTCAGCTATTAAAAAGAACACATTTGAGTCAGTTCTAATGAGGTGGATGAAACTGGAGCCTATTATACAGTGAAGTAAGCCAGAAAGAAAAACACCAATACAGTATATTAACACATATGTATGGAATTTATAAAGATGGTAACAATGACCCTATACGCAAGACAGCAAAAGAGACACGATACAAAGAACAGACTTTTGGACTCTGTGGGAGAAGGCAAGGGTAGGATGATTTGAGAGAACAGCATTGAAACATGTATATTACCGTATGTGAAAAAGACCACCAGTCCAAGTTTGATGCATGAGACAGGGCACACAAAGCCAGTGCACTGGGACAACCCAGAGGGATGGGGTGGGGAGGGAGGTGGGAGAGGGGTTTGGGATGTGGGACACGTGTATACCCGTGGCTGATTCATGTCAATATATGGCAAAAACCACCACAATATTGTAAAGCAATTAGCCTCCAATTAAAATAAATTAACTTTATAAAATTAAAAAAATACTGGATTCAATTTGTAAAGAGATTTAAATACAAAATTTACTCTAGAAAAAAATAAAAATGAATCCACCTGCAATGCAGGAGACTCAGGAGACATGGTTTAATCCCTAGGTCAGGAAGATACCCTGGAGAAGGAAATGACAGTGTACTCCAGTATTGGAGCCTGAAAAATCCCATTGACACAGGAGCCTGGGGGGCTACAGTCAGTCCAAAGGGTCACCAAGAATCAAACACAACTTACTGAGCAGGAGCAGCAGCAGCAGGGTCATAAGGCTGAGAAAGTAGGTTTCAAATGTCCCTCGTGTGTTTGTGTGCATCACAATGAAGCAAACTCTTCATTTGGGGGAACTCTACTTGGTTTTTGAAATATTTGGTCCCAGCAAAGATGGACAAGGCTAAGGAGAACGTGCAACAAGAAGACTGTGCTGGCTCTGGGCTAGGTACTTGACTGATATGGGAAGGTCAGAGTCAACTTTAGACCAGACTACCTGAGGCACTTTTCCGTTGAATTTGAGATGTGTTTTATAGGCATGAACCTGCCTGATCTCTGATGGCTCTGGGCAAGCACTGACTAACCTCTGGTTTCGCATAGCCTGCTCAGAACCAAATCAGGATCTGAAGCTATAAAGCTAGGATGCCTGGGGCCACCATTAATATAAAGTTGGCAAAATGCCAGTGGACAAAATGGTACATAAAATCTTTCCTTTCTTCTGTCACTAAGCTGACAGACTACTGTGTCAATACAGTACAGAAAAACATAATAGGAAAAAAGCAGTGGCAATTTTTAATCCATGCCAGTTAAAGGTATAGTTCCCAGTAATTTCCAAGTTCAGTAAAATCTAAAATTTTTTTATTCTCACCATCGACCCTAAAACCTTGCCTCTTATTTCTTAGGTAAAGTATCAATCAACTCTTAGTTACTTATTATCAGTGATTAAATATCATTAAGTATCCATTAATTATCAGTCAGTATGATTCTTTAAAAATGGTGATGACAAGAGGCTGAGACAAAATATTTATCATTTCTGAGTTCCTTCGGTCACCTAGTTTAATGGCAAATGGTGACCTCCCTAGTTAATCTTTTTGTGAAAAATTTAAGAGCTTGTAATTTTGATGGTACTAACTGGAACAGTAGTTCACTCATGGCTGCCCATGAGTAGAGTGTTTTTTAAAAGTCTCATTTTAACATTGTCAAGAGAGCAAATCTTTCTCATTTGGGCTCAGTTTGATAAAAATCAGTCTTGGAGAGTACGTAAGGTAAGCGGATATTAAAACAGTTATAAATTGTTGCTTTAGTGTTCCGAACTTAGAAGCTCAAAAGATCTTCCCAAAAAGGGTGCATTGTTTTAATTGAGCCTCATTATATCTGATGAGAGGACATCATTTCTCTCCTCTTCCTCTCAGGTGGCCGTTGAGGACCGCATCAGGCAGCTGCACGAAGCCCACAGGGACTTTGGCCCAGCGTCCCAGCACTTCCTTTCCAGTAAGTCATTGACCACTTTTATCTCTTACCCTCCTCACTGCATCTTGGTAGCTATTTAGAGCTGAATTATGATAGTCTCTGCCAAATGCACTAGAGGCACAAATCATCCTGAAATATGACTTAGTGGGTGGATTCAGAAGGTTAGGATGAGGAGGACCAATTAGATCATTTTGTCCATTCTTCAGCTCATGCACAATTATTTCCTACAGTGTATTCTCAGTTGCTAAACTGAGTAATATTTTGAATCTTTACTCATGGCAGTTCACTTCATAAAGCTGATACTTATAATATCATATAATTTTATGACAATTCAATATATATTACTGTGAATCTATGATTCTTTATATAATTGATTAAATACTCCCTGCCTGTAAGTTGGAACTTCAGCCCATTCTGTTTCCTTTCCCTAACTATTCTTATCTGTCTTTTATCCTTGACCTCTCTTCATTCTTTTTATTTTTGTTTTACTATTTTATTAATTACATTTTATAATTAATTATAACATTCATATATTATTAATAAATATTATATTTTATAAGTGAATATATTGCTATAATTAATAATCAAGAGGAATAGCCTTAGTTAACCGCAAGTATAATATTGGAACATACTATAAATATAACAATGCATATATCAATCCCAAACTTCCTATCTATCCTTCTCCCCCATCCCTCCCCTCTGGTAACCATAAATTCATTTTCAAAGTCTGTGAGTCTATTTATGTTTTGTAAATAAGCTCATTTGTATCATATTTTTATATTCCACATATAAATGATGCCATGTGATATTTATCTTTCTCTGTCTGACTTACTTCACCTAGTATGATAATCTCCAGGTCCATCCATGTTGCTGAAAATGGCATTATTTCACTCTTTGGCTGAGTAGCATTATGTACCACATCTTCTTTATCCAGTCCTCTGTCAATGGTCATTTAGGTTGCTTCCATGTCTTGGCTACTGTAAACAGTGCTACAGTGAACATTGGGGCACATGTATCTTATTGAATTATGTATTTTTCCAAATATATGCCCAACAGTGGGATTGCTGGATTATATGATAGCTTTGTTGTTAAGTTTTTTAAGGAACCTCCATACTGTTCTCCATAGTGATTGTACCAGTTGTCATTCCCACCAACACTGTAAGAGGGTTCTCTTTTCTCCACACCCTCTCCAAGATTTATTGTTTATAGACTTTAATGATGGCCATTCTGACTGGTGTGAGGTGATGCCTCCTTGTAGTTTTGATTTGCATTTCTCTAATAATTACAGCATTGACTATCTTTACATTTGCCTCTTGACCATCTATGTGTCTTCTTTGGAGAAATGTCTATTTAGATCTTCTGCCCATTTTTTTTAAATTGGGTTGTTCATTTTTTTAATATTAGCCACATAAGCTGTTTGTAAATATTGAAGATCAATCCCTTGTTGGTCACGTTGTTTTCAAATATTTTCTCCCATTCTGTGGGTTGTCTTTTCATTTTGTTTATGGTTTTGTTAGCTGTGCAAACAAAAATTAAGCTTTTGAGTTTAATTAGGTCCTATTTGTTTTTGTTTTTGTTTCCATTATTCTAGGAGATAGATTGAAAATTTTATGTGAAAGAATGTTCTGCCTATGTTTACCTCTAAGAGTTTCAGAGTATCTAGTCTTATATTTAGATCTTTAATCCATGTTGAGTTTATTTCTGTTTGGTGGTGTTGAACCATCACTTAAGGCAATTACTTTGTGCCTGACAATATTATGAATATGACCCAACCTAACTCTTATGGCAACTTGTAAGGTCGGTACTATTATTATTATACCCATTTTTAAGATGAGTAAATTGAGACAAAGTCACAGAGGGTGTAGATGACAGAGCCAGGATTCAAACCCAAGAAGTCAGCTCCAGAGTCTGTTTTTAACCACCACAATAGACTGTCTTTTAGTAAATTGATAGATTTTAACAGAGAAGAAGCAATTCTATATGTTCTCCTTTCATGCTTCTGCCTTCCTCTTCTTTTTTGCCATTTTCTAGTCCTTTCCTTTCTTCTCCGTTTTCCACAGATTAATAGAAAGATCCATGCTCACAAAAATTTTAAAGTATTTGACTTAATGCTTTCATGTGTGTCTCCAATTGGCCATTTTATTTAGAACAAAAATTCCTGGAAAGTAGTGGTCCTCTCTTTTCATTATACATTGATAGTATATGAAACAAGAAGTTGTCTTGTTTTCTTGACTGGGTCTGACCTTTTTATCAACATGCACTCATTATTTGGACAGTATCACAAATACTTAGAAGGTGTCAAAACAAAAGGGGAAATTAAAGCAGTATACATAACTGAGTGGGACAGTGGCTTTTGAGAATGGCTCCAGAACAATTTTAAATCCTGCACATTTAATCTTCTATGTTTCCCCCAATTTCTGGTCTGCTTAAATTGCCTTGGTGGCAGAGCCATTCTATTCGATTTAATTGAGATTAAATGCAATAACATGTAAGTGATTCATAAACCATAAACAAAGATATTACTATTATGCATATTAATTGTTCCTCAGATGTTTTATATATATATATATATTCCTTCACTCTTTATTCTCTCTGCCTGCCCTACTCGAATTCCTATGTCTTCCCCCATTAAAGCCTAATCTCAGAAAATGATATGTTATACTCATTTAACTCAGGTGACAGGTAAAGTTTAATGTGTACTTTTTCTGGGTTATTTGCATTTTAATAAGGTGAAAAGCTATAAGCCTGAGGAATGACTCTGGGGGTGAAACGTCAGCCATAATCTCTGAGCTGTAAGGGGAGACCTTCAAGGGGCCAGGAGGAACATCTCCATACCTCTCAACCCATATCACACGGTGCCCACATCCAGAAAGGTCAGACCTGTATACACGGACACTCAGAAATCCACTGATTGACCTGCTTATATGGAGCCAGCCCCAGAGGTCACCAATTTCTTAAGTATTCGTGTAGAGTATCAATACATGCTTATAAGTTTTGCTTATGGGTATCATAAAATACCAATTTGGCCGAAGGGATATTTGAGAAATAGGATATCTTGAGACTAAAGATAAAAGATTATTTCCTTGTATTGTCTCTTTCTTAAATTACAGAGGTAATATAGACCCCTCAAGGAGATTTTGGAAAGCAGAGAGTACAAACAGGAAAGAAAAATTATCTGTAATCCAACCACTTAGAGATAACCACTATAAAAATGTGTTTTATACACATTCTGTCTATCTCTCAGGGGTGTGTGTGTGTGTGAACTCAGATTTTCTCTCTCTCCCTTTTTTAAACCAAACAGGGATAAAAATATTTTACAGCCTTATGACTGCTTTTTCCCCTCAGAACTATAATAAAAATATTTTTGTATATTTAAATATTCCTCTGCAGAGTGCATTTTTTAAATGATGGCATAGTATTCCCTTCTGTGGCTGTCCCACATTTACCACAATTCTAAATCACTCAATCACTTAAGGTTATTTCAGAATTTTCAGTTCTTTATTGAAGATTGTATATCATATCTAATATTCTTCATACACCTTTATAAATGCCTCAGATTCTTTCCATGAGATAAATGCCCCCAAAATGGAACATGCTGTGTTAAAGGATGTTTACATTTGTAAGGCTTTTGTTGTGTGTTGCCAAACTGATCTGTAGAAAGTGGCACTAGAAATTGGGTGCGCCATCAAGACCGTATGTGAGTCAGGGTCACTTATTTGCTGTTATTTTTATGTTCTATGAAAAGAAAAAGAAGTTCCCCCTCCCCAAAAGTAAAACTATGTTTAAAAAATGCAACTAAGCTCATATTAAATGAGTTTGAGTTGATAGGTGTCTAATAATTTGCTTCCAGGTTACCAGGAGTAATAATAGAGTGATTTCTGAAGCTTCGCAGTTAAAGAAAGGAGAAATAAGGACGAACCATTAACCGCACTCTCCCAACACACAGTCACTTCTCTGTCTCCTTCTCTCTCTGTGTCTCTCTCTTTGTCTCTGTCAGACACACACACACAGACACACACACACCTTTGAAAATTACATTACCAGCTGTCTTTGTTTTCTTCTTTTATCAGTAGGAAGAGGCAGCCTTTTACTTAAGTATTCACTGTTTCTTCTTGGTGGCCCAGTCTCTACTTGTTAAAGAGGCTGTTTCTTTTATCTTAGATCTGAGAGAAAATGAGAAGAGGAAACATTGTAAAATATCGCCTTTATCCATTGATAGATGCAATGGCACCCCACTCCAGTACTCTTGTCTGGAAAATCCCATGGATAGAGGAGCCTGGTGGGCTGCAGTCCATGGGGTCGCTGAGAGTCGGACACGACAGAGCGACTTCACGTTCACTTTTCACTTTCAGCATTGGAGAAGGAAATGGCAACCCACTCCAGTGTTCTTGCCTGGAGAATCCCAGGGACGGGGGAGCCTGGTGGGCTGCCGTCTGTGGGGTTGCTCAGAGTCAGACACAACTGAAGCGACTTAGCAGCAGCAGCAGCAGCTTGCCTTTAATTTGAGCTTTAATATTCTACTACTTCTGATTGACTTCTGCAATGTAAACCAAGAAGAAGGAGAAATTCTAGTAGTGTGATTTTAAAATATATTTATCCTTAAAATTTTATATATTTAAAAAATATATTCATATGTCAGTGATCAAAAATGTATCAGTACTATAGTATTCACTAGCCTAGGAGTCTACAAATAGTCCACTTTTGTTATTTTTAAGACTTTAAGAACTTTTTTTTATTATTGGTTATAGATTTATTCTTTATCCATCAGTGATTAAAAATAAATTTAAAACTAAAACTATACACACAGGCAACAAAGGTACAAATAGATATACTGAACTTCATTAAACTTTTGTGAATCAAAAGACACCATCAAGAGCATGATAAGACAACCTATAGAATGGGGCAAAATATTTCCAAGTCATGTATCTTATTATTGTTGTTCAGCTGCTCAGTCATGTCCAACTCTTGTGAACCCATGGACCACAGCATGCCAGGCTTCCCTGTTCTTCACCAACTCCTGGAGCTTGCTCAAACTCATGTCCTTTGAGACAATGATGCCATCCAACCATCACATCCTCTGTCATCCCCTTCTCTTCCTGCCTTCAATCTTTCCCATTATCAAGGCCTTTTCTAGTGAGTTGGCTCTTCATATCAGGTGGCCAAAGTATTCAAGTTTCAGCTTCAGCATCAGTCCCTCCAATGAATATTCAGGACTGATTTCCTTTAGGATTGATTTAAACTTTTGTGAATCAAAAGACACCATCAAGAGCATGAAAAGACAACCTATAGAATGGGAAAAAATATTTCCAAGTCATGTATCTTATTGTTGTTGTTCAGCTACTCAGTCATGTCCAACTCTTTGTGAACCCATGGACCACAGCACGCCAGGCTTCTTTGTTCTTCACCAACTCCTGGAGCTTGCTCAAACTCATGTCCTTTGAGACAGTGATGCCATCCGACCATCACATCCTCTGTCGTCCCCTTCTCCTCCTGCCTTCAATCTTTCCCATTATCAAGGCCTTTTCTAGTGAGTTGGCTCTTCCCATCAGGTGGCCAAAGTATTGGAGTTTCAGCTTCAGCATCAGTCCTTCCAATGAATATTCAGGACTGATTTCCTTTAGGATTGACTGGTTGGATCTCTTTGCAGTCCAAGGGACTCTCAAGAGTCTCCTCCAACACCACAGTTCAAAAACATCAATTCTTTGGTGCTCCACCTTCTTTATGGTCCAACTCTCACATCCATACATGACCACTGGAAAAACCATAGCTTTGACTAGACAGACCTTTGCTGGTAAAGTAATGGCTCTGCTTTTTAATATGCTGTCTAGGTTGCTCATAGTTTTTCTTCCAAGGAGTAAGCGTCTTTTAATTTCATGGCTGCAGTCACCATCTGCAGTGATTTTGGAGCCCCAAAAAATAAAGTCACTGTTTCTATTGTTTCCCCATCTATTTGCCATGTGCTCCACCTTCTTTATGGTCCAACTCTCACATCCATACATGACCACTGGAAAAACCATAGCTTTGACTAGACAGACCTTTGCTGGTAAAGTAATGGCTCTGCTTTTTAATATGCTGTCTAGGTTGCTCATAGTTTTTCTTCCAAGGAGTAAGCGTCTTTTAATTTCATGGCTGCAGTCACCATCTGCAGTGATTTTGGAGCCCCAAAAAATAAAGTCACTGTTTCTATTGTTTCCCCATCTATTTGCCATGAAGTGATGGGGCCAGATGCCATGATCTTCGTTTTCTGAATGTTGAGCTTGCTTTAAGCCAACATTTTTACTCTCCTCTTTCACTTTCATCAAGAGGCTCTTTAGTTCCTCTTCACTTTCTGCCATAAGGGTGGTGTCATCTGCATATCTGAGGTTATTGATATTTCTCCTGGCAATCTTGATTCCTGCTTGTTCAAAGATTTTTTTCTGGATATTTCTCAATTTTCTTAGCTTCTCTTCTAAATTTTACTTTTCTCATCAAGAAGTATAATTCTATATGAGAAAGTAAAAATCTTTCTGTAATAGTAGAAAGAATTTATATTTGTTATTAATATTTTACAAGTTCTAGAATTCCCTGAAGGGCCATTTTCCAAGCCAAGTTCCTCAGAACATTAATGTTCTTTGTGATGTTAATAACTCTCCCTTGAAAAAATAGTTCTGGGGTCAATAAGATTGGAAAAACAATAGGTTATAAAGATAAGCAAACTTCTTTCCTGTGGGAATTCTTGTAGCTCTTAATATACATCAAAACTCTAAGAGGAGCATAGAGTCCATGACTCTCCTGTCCTACTTCTGTGACTACCAAAGCCTTTTTCAGACACACCAATTAATTTCTCACTAAACATGCCATGGAACAGACTAAGAATTTTTGCCCTAAAGTGATATTTGCCAAATAGTTTGATAATGAGAACTTTCTGCTGAAGGTAGTAAGAACATGATCCAATTAAAAAGAAAATGACTGTTTGTAAGGCCAATGGGTCAACTCTTTCTTTCCTGGGGTTTCCAGCCCTCATCCTCACCCCAGGAGGCCCCCTGTGGAATTTCCTAACTGGAGAGAAGCTTAGAGAGTATCTATATGACTTGTTTTCAAAGTACTTATTAGTGAATCCTGAAATCAGTTTAATGACTTGCAACCAGTGATTTTTTAATGGAATGAAATGGAACAGATTAGAAAATACCAAGTACATTACACAAGCAAGGCTAAGTATCTGGTTTCAGTTAAAAGATGTGTGTGAGTGTGTCTGTCTGTCTGTGTACTACATCACAGCATAAAATGTATTCCTTTTATGCATTCCAGTCAAAAATGTTTGACGGGTACTGAAGTATTCCCAGCCCTACCCTTATTTTACAGATGACAAAATAGAGGCAGAGAGACCAAATGACATAATCAAGGTCACGTAGATGGTTATAATAAATCTGTGACTGGAACCCAGTTTCAGAACTTCAATGCCACACCTTGTGTTGCCTTACCCATTAAGAACTAATACACAGGCCAGTGACTGTCTAGTCTATCTGATACTACCACTGATTTTTCTCTCTTTTATTTCTGTTGGTCTGGGCCATAGTAAGTTGATTTATTTAGCCTGAATTTTTCTCTCAATGCCTCTGAACCAAGTGTCATTTCACCAATGATATGAGCTATTGGTTAAGAGTATAGACTCTGAAACTAGGTTAACTGGGTTCAACTGTTGATTCAGATATTTAATCTCTTTATCTCTCATCTGTAAAATGGGAATAATAATATATTTCATCAAATTTAAGACATATCCCCCATGTTTTAACAGCTCTGAAATCAAAATATACCTTATGTCTAATGTCTAAAATTAAAAATAATTTTATTTATTTACTTTTGGCCATGCTGGGTCTTCCCTGCTGCATGAGCTTTCTCTAGTTGTGGCAAGTGGGGGCTACTCTTTAGTTGCGGCACATAGGGTTCTGATTGCGGTGGCTTCTCTTGTTGCAGAGCCAGTGCTTTAGGGTACGTGGGCTCAGTAGTTGCAGCTCCCGGGCTCTGGAGCACAGGCTCAGTAGTTGTAGCATGTGGGCTTAGCTGCTTCAATCTGGGATCTACGCAGATCAGGGGCTGAACCCGTGTACCCTACACTGGCAGGCTGATTCTTTACCACTGAGTCACCAGGGAAGCCCTTTAATAAGGTTTTGAATTCAATAAAATATAGTAATACTATCTCTTAGTGTTATAGTAAGATCAAAGGGTTAACATATGTAAAACCCTTACAACAGTGCCTTACCCCATGAACTATACAGTCCATGGACTTCTCCAGGCCAGAATACTGGAGTGTTGTAGCTGTTCCCTTCTCCAGGGGATCTTCCCAACCCAGGGATCAAACCCAGGTCTCCCGCATTGCAGGTGGATTCTTTACCAGCTGAGCCACAAGGGAAACCCAAGAATACTGGAGTGGGTAGCCTATTCCTTCTCCAGCATATCTTCTCGACCCAGGAATTGAACCAGGGTCTCTTGCCTTGCAGGGAGATTTTTTTACTAACTGAACTATCAGGGAAGCCATACAACAGTGCCTAACACACTGTTGGTGCTATAGTGCTATGCAAGTGTTTGCTATTAGCATTGCTATCTTTACTATCAACTTGATAGCATAACTTCTTATCTGCCTATTAGAGTCAAACTAGACATTAAAAAAAGTAGCTTTCATTCTCTTATATTTACTTCTCAGTGTATTTCCTCTCCTTTCCAAAGATGTTTTTCATGGATCTAATCTGAAAGTACAGTGTTTTGCATATTAGAAGAACTCAACAGTTACTTGTGTAACTAATGAATAGGTGAATAATCAATAAGTAGACCCTAACCTAATCTCTATAAGAGGGTTTCCCTGGTGGCTCAGTGGTAAAGAATTTGCCTGCCAATGCAGGAGACTCGGGGTTGATCCCTGGATTGGGAAGATCTCCTGGAGAAGGAAATGGCAAACAACTCCAGTATTCTTAACTGGAGAATCCTCTGGACAGAGGAGCCTGGAGGGCTACAGTCCATGCGGTCACAAAAGAGTCAGACATGACTGAGCAACTAAAGAACATATAAGGACAGGATGGTTGTAGTCTTGTTGACAGTTATATCCTCCAGTATCTAACAGAGTATCTGTACTTGATAAATGTTCAGTAAAATTTTACACAGAATGAATTATGTCTTATACCCAAAAGAAGAGGAGATAAATTTCCTCCCCTCTATTGTTAGTACACAGTGGCATGAGATTAGCATAGTGACTACCACATAGTAGACAATAAATAATACGACCTTTTATGTTGCCTTTCAGCAAGGTCTAATAGCATTCATAACTTTACATAGTCCTTTTTCTAAATGTCTACTGTGCCATGTAATATATTAAGGGGAAAAGCTGTCTTCAAAATTACAACATAATCACAACTATATTAGAAAATAAATGATAAGCAACAGAAAGGTACATATCAAGAAAAGACTGAAAATTGAATACATCAAAATGCAAACAGCTGTTATGTTTTACTTTCTTTTTACCCTTGCAGGTTTTTTTTTTTATAATAATGACAGTGTATTTCTTGTATGATAGGGGAAAAAACAGTAAAAGCAAAATTTTTTATTCTCTAGCTCTGAACCCAGTGACTTCTTGCAGTATTAAACTCTCCTATAACTCCAGAAGATGAATTTCCTTTTTACTCTTTATTCTGAATTTAAAAGCCATGAGTTTCACTGAGTGATCTTCTTGTTCTCACATTATGAGACACTGTAAAAAGAAAGAACTGATCACTTATTTCTTCCAGGCTTTATAATCTTAACTGCCTTAATCAAATCCCTGGTTCACTCTTTTTCTCTTGTTTAAGTAACCTAAGTGTTGACAGTTTCTCCTTGCTACATTAAGGCTACAAAGCTTGTTTCCATCTTCGGAGTTGCCAAACCTTCACCGCCTCCTCCCCCACTCACACACTTAATAAAAAGGGTGGGGTGGGGGAAACTTTAAGCACGTTTCATAATTGCTGGCATTTCCCTTACTAGTGCTGCAATCTATGCTACCATTGTCCTCGGGGGATGGATGAATTTGACATACGAGTAGGCCAATCACTTAAAGCTCGGATCAGCTTAAAGAAACCATCATGATAAAAAAGTCATAAATAAACCCATAGGTAAAACGGGAGATGATTTTCAGCCTAAAGCCATTAGGTAAAATCTCAGGGCAAAATAATTTGAGCCAGTTTCTTCAACAGTCACATGCTGTCTTGAGTGTTGGGAACTTGGAAGAAATAGCTAAAAACCGTTTATCAGTGATGCTGGTAATGTCTCCCTAAGTTCAAAGACAGCCTTTCAGGCGCCCGCAGAAAGCAGTCATGGTGTTCATCATTACTCTCTCTTCTCAAAACCTATTTCTATGGCCTTTTCGCCTTGAGCTCAAATTTATATTCTCCAATTTAGACCTTAGATTTATTTGCTTGAGAGAATCCATAGGAACAAAATTTTACATGGCCCTGCCCATCCATTTATTGGAACGCAGGAGGAAGCTTAGGAAAAGTTCTCAGTTTTGTCCTGTGGGAATTTCTGCACTGGAACTGGCTTATACTAGCTCAGGGGAGCCAGTTGTTGTATATTATAGGAATTGTGAGCTGATTGTTAAACACACCTTTGGGAGCTTGAAATCAGCTGCCATAGTGAGAATATTGATCCACCACCCCCACCGCTACCACCTCTCCTGCCAATTTAGCAAATACTGCAAACCAAGACTTTCTGTTTCTTTTTTGGCATGACTGGTTGACCAGAACACCACCAAGTGTATTAATGTTATTCAGATCACCCAAGTCCCTAGAAGGTAACGTTCAGGACCCCAATACCTATCTGCCTTAGAGAGGAGGCCCATTTGTTCTGGTTTGTGCAGGATGTTCTTGGTCTTAGCGTTTATATTCCCATGTCCCAGGAAAGCTCCTCATTCCCAGGCATACGAAGATAGTTGCTCACCCTCACCTTCGGTGACGTTCCACAGAAACAGAGCCCTACACAAGGGTTCTTGGACAAGTCAGCTGTTGAGAGAGCAGCTCTCAGGTGTGAAGAAGGGAAGCAGGATAAGGTGGGGAAGACTGGTCAGGGAGTCAGCCTAAGCATAGCAGTGGAGACTCGCTTCTACCTGATCCATCCTGGAACTCTGGAGCACAAATTGCTCCTCAGATGTGGCCCCATTTGGGGGCAAGGGAGCTTCTGCGCCCCTGTGTCAGTCGCCCATTGGCCATGGATTTGTGGGGAGTCGGAGAAGGCAATGGCACCCCACTCCAGTACTCTTGCTGGAGGATCCCAGGGATGGGGGAGCCTAGTGGGCTGCCATCTATGGGGTCGCACAGAGTCAGACACGACTGAAGTGACTTAGCAGTAGCAGTTGTGGGGAGTAGTGACCAGCAAGGCAGTTTCCAGCTCTCTGGAGCTGGGAGTGGTGGAACCATAGCAGCCAGTGCTGCCAACATCAGGGAATGGGTACACCAGCTGGGGAGAGGCAATCTGAGTGGGACACCAATAGCATGGACCTCTTTTAGATTTTAGAAGCTCCCCAAAACTGGCTTTCAGGCTCAATGGTGACATTTACCTTGATTGCTAAGCGCCTCTCCTTCATCACTTGCCTACGTGGAAATTGGTCCAGTGGCATGGCAGAGATGAGACAAGTACCTGTTTCTTTCCTATTTCATCTTCTTCTTCATGACAGATTCCTCTGGGCCTCATGAGGGCTTAGAGCAGGGAGACCAGCATCACAGCACTGGATCAGTTTCATGACACATGGGCACTATTTTAGTGGAAGGCTGGCTCTGAAAGGTATATTTTTACACTCCCCAGAAAATGAAGGTGTTTGTGCATTTGGCCTAGGGTAGCATTTTGTCATCTGTCCCAAAATACAAAGCTTTGCACAAACAGAAATGGTGGAATCACATCCCTGTGGGTAAAAATCATTACTTTCATTTTTTTTTTTCCCTTCCCATTTGGACGTTTTCCATTTTCAGAACACAACCAGTTTGGAAGAGAAAATAATTTTTTGTGAGAGCTTTGAGGTAAGGACAAAAGGTGTTTGGGTTTTTGTTTTTTGTGTAGACTTACAGAAATGTTTCCTGGTTTAAAAGCCACTCTTTTGAATTTTTAAATACACTTGCAGATAGCAGTAACAAGCATCTTGATTTCAGTCTAATGCAGGTGTGCCTCAGAATGTGCTGGAAGGCACAGGGATGGGCCTAGGTGATGAGGGGCATTTTAAGGATTCATTGAAACCTGAGGACAGATAGGGAAGAACATTCACTGTCAATTATGTGTTTGCCTCTCTCTGATTTGTCTTTGCCGCTGTGGACTTCAGACTATCACAGCTGTCACAGCTTCTCTCTTTCCTCCTCCTCCTTAACTCAGTTTCTCCCACCTTGTGACTTCTGTTTTCTTCTTTAGCCCCCTGACTTTTTCTAACCGCCCCACCTCTCTCCCCTCTGCATTTATCTCTTTGTATTGTAATCAAGCTCTCTAAGCAGCAGCCGATTGGTTCACTTATTTACTGTCTATTTACAATGAAGGTCATTTCAGAGGCCAAGGCCTGATCGAAACTAGACTTTCTTGACTTGGGCACTAGTGACATGTTAAACCAGACAGTCGTTTGTTGTGGGGATTGTCATGTGCCTTACAGGATTAGCAGCATCTCATACCAGTCATGCCCCTCTCCCTCAGTCATGACAACAAAAATGTCTCCAGGTACTGTCCGATGTCTCCTGGAGGGCAGAATTGCCCCTGGTTGAAGATGCCTCCTGTCCACCAACCCCTGGATGATGTGCGGCCCCCAAAACAAGGTCACAAGGACTGAGTGCAGTGACCTCTGCCTGAGGGAGCATGGGAGATGACTTTTCTGCATTCCTAGGTCCCCTTCAATGAAGAGACAACCCTCTGCTGTCTGTCGCCTCAGCTACCTTGCCCGAGATCACACCCCTTCCATAGACAGCTCCCGAGTAATGTAGGAATACAGAGACATGGCCATTTTGGCCCAACTCAGGAGAACTTGAGCATTCTAGCTCGAGTTCCTGAGAGGTTGAGGGAGACTGTCACTGGGCCTGCATGTGAGCTTTCTGCCATGACTGCTCCCTTCCATATGTGTTGAAACAAAGGCACCATGACTTCCCAAATATACTCCTCTCTGAACTTGGCCTTATAGTCTGCTTCCTGGGGAACCCAGTGTGTGACGGGGCAGTGTAACAGATAGACATTTAGATGCATCTGAGAAAAAGAAGTCTTATCATAGGCTCATGCTGGTCACTGGGTAATTTGATTTACTCTTGCTTTCATAATGAGGTTGATGATTCTGCCCAGTGTTGTGTTGATGATCACTATTTAAAGTGTCTGACCTCAGTGAGCTCCATCAGTGGGGAAGGACTTTGGGGACAGCAGAAAATTACATCAGCCCCTTGCCTCACACCTAAAGCTCAGCAGGATACATGCTGATGACAGGCAAGAGTTAGAAGGAAAGAGACTCAGTAAAGTAGATCATAAAAGGAAACAGGTTGGAGTCTGAGCACCACAAGCGTAAAGGGCATACGTTGTGCTTTTTTCTTCTTTTAATTTCATGCATCTAACTCCTGACAGATAGATGAAGGAGATGCCTTGATTGAATAAATAAGAGCATACTCACAAGATTATTCCCACTCTAATATGATGGAAAAGAACTTAGTCTCATGCCTAGGCTAATGTCCTGATAAAGTTACAAGCTTCCTTTTATTTTCAGCCAGTTAAGAACTGATTCATTCTCTCCCTCAACAAATGTCCATTCAGTGACCACTATAGGTCAGACTCTCTCTAGGTACTGGGAAAGCAGTAGTGATTAGAAGACAAGTTCTGTCTCATGGAGCTTGAACTTTATTTTATTTTATTTTTGCTTTGCAATACTGTATTCGTTTTGCTATACATTGACATGAATCAGCCATGAGTGTACATGAACTCCCAATCCCAACCGCCGCCTCCCCTGGAGCTTGAACTTTAATAGGTTGATAAAGTTACAAGCTTCCTTTTATTTTCAGCCAGTTAAGAACTGATTCATTCTCTCCCTCAACAAATGTCCATTCAGTGACCACTATAGGTCAGACTCTCTCTAGGTACTGGGAAAGCAGTAGTGATTAGAAGACAAGTTCTGTCTCATGGAGCTTGAACTTTATTTTATTTTATTTTTGCTTTGCAATACTGTATTCGTTTTGCTATACATTGACATGAATCAGCCATGAGTGTACATGAACTCCCAATCCCAACCGCCGCCTCCCCTGGAGCTTGAACTTTAATAGGAGAAGGCAATCATATCATAATAAGCTGGATAAAGAATAAAGCAGGCTAAAGAGGCCAGAGGTTATGGGGACAGGAACACTTTAAATGGGGTGGTCAGGGTGGTGACATTTCATCAAGAAATGAGGAAGCACAGCAGGCAGACACAGGGGTTCCAAGTAGAGGAAACAAGAAATGTAAAGGCTCTGGGATGGGAGCATCCTTAGGGGGCTTGAGAAACAATGAAGAGACTAGTGTGACTGAAGCTGAGGAAGCAAGATGACAAATAAGAGCAGGTGACTGAGCACCCAAGAGGCAGAGCAAGTGGAGTCTGGTCTCCTACAGTTCAAACCAGGTGGAATCTGTTCTGAGTAAGAAGGGCAGACCTGGGAGGGTTCTAAGCTAAAAAGCAACAGGACCTGACTTCCTGTGCCTATAGCATCTGCTCATTCATTCATGTAATTATTAATAAACATTAGGCAGTTGGAAGAGGAAGATTAGAAAGACAGAATCCTGGCCTTGGGACATGCAAATTCTAAACCATTTGAGTTAGACCTAAACCAGTAGAGTTAGACCTGTACAAAGAGACCTATACAAAGAGATTTAAAAAATCATGATCTTCTATCAGTTCAGTCACTCAGTCGTGTCCGACTCTTTGTGACCCCATGAATCGCAGCACGCCAGGCCTCCCTGTCCATCACCAACTCCCGGAGTTCACTCACACTCACGTCCATCGAGTCAGTGATGCCATCCAGCCATCTCATCCTCGGTCATCCCCTTCTCCTCCTGCCCCCAATCCCTCCCAGCATCAGAGTCTTTTCCAATGAGTCTTTTCCTCACTCTTCACATGAGGTGGCCAAAGTACTGGAGTTTCAGCTTTAGCATCATTTCTTCCAAAGAAATCCCAGGGCCGATCTCCTTCAGAATGGACTGGTTGGATCTCCTTGCAGTCCAAGGGACTCTCAAGAGTCTTCTCCAACACCACAGTTCAAAAGCATCAATTCTTCGGCGCTCAGCCTTCTTCACAGTCCAACTCTCACATCCATACATGACCACTGGAAACACCATAGCCTTGACTAGATGGACCTTTGTTGGCAAAGTAATGTCTCTGCTTTGTAATATGCTGTCTAGGTTGGTCATAACTTTTCTTCCAAGGAGTAAGCTGATGTGTATAAGAGACAGGGTTGGATCTCCTTGCAGTCCAAGGGACTCTCAAGAGTCTTCTCCAACACCACAGTTCAAAAGCATCAATTCTTCGGCGCTCAGCCTTCTTCACAGTCCAACTCTCACATCCATACATGACCACTGGAAACACCATAGCCTTGACTAGATGGACCTTTGTTGGCAAAGTAATGTCTCTGCTTTGTAATATGCTGTCTAGGTTGGTCATAACTTTTCTTCCAAGGAGTAAGCATCTTTTAATTTCATGGCTGCAATCACCATCTGCAGTGATTTTGGAGCCCCCCCCAAAATAAAGTCTGACACTGTTTCCACTGTTTCCCCATCTATTTCCCATGAAGTGATGGGACCAGATGCCATGGTCTTCATTTTCTGAATGCTGAGCTTTAAGCCAACTTTTTCACTCTCCTCTTTCACTTTCATCAAGAGGCTCTTTAATCTCTCTTCATTTTCTGCCATAAGGGTGGTGTCATCTGCATATCTGAGGTTACTGATATTTCTCCTGGCAATCTTGATTCCAGCTTGTGCTTCTTCCAGTCCAGCGTTCCTCATGATGTACTCTGCATATACGTTAAATAAGCAGGGTGACAATATACAGCCTTGAGGGACTCCTTTTCCTATTTGGAATGAGTCTGTTGTTCCATGTCCAGTTCTAACTGTTGCTTCCTGACCTGCATATAGGTTTCTCAAGAGGCAGGTCAGGTGGTCTGATATTCCCATCTCTTTCAGAATTCTCCACAGTTTATTGTGATCCACACAGTCAAAGGCTTTGGCATAGCCAATAAAGCAGAAATAGATGTTTTTCTGGAATTCTCTTGCTTTTTCAATGATCCAGCGAATTATCAAGATTCAAGTGAAAAATTCAAGATATTTCAAATCCTGAAAGATGATCTTCTATAGTTGTAGGAAATAGTGGGTGTCATGGGAGTAGAGTGGAAGGAGGAATTAATTCTCCAGTGAGGAAAATGAGATGTTCCGTATTGACTAGTATTAATGTGCATGACCCTTGAGTCTATCTGCAAATCCAAGGCAGAGAATATTTCATCTGATAGGAATCTAGCAGAGGATGCTTCTGATTACCTGACCCTTGATTTCACTTAGCAAGAGTCGCAAGCTGTATTCAGTGATGCAAATTAGGTTCTCCCTTCTCCTTAGCCATTCTGATATAATGAATATCCCCCTTTCCAATTCCACACGTAGTCTCCTTATACCCTTTTTGTCCAGAAAGGGATTTCTTATGTATGTATAATGAATATAAATATAGGTTTTAGGAAGCGCTAATGTTTTAATGAGCTAGAAGCAGGCAGACAAGAGAGAGAATAATTGAAGGATTAGTCAACATGGGGGCAATTTGACTTGAAAGCGAAAATCTGAGCAGGAAATGTCTGGGAAAAAATGAGAAGAGGAATGGAGTGGAAGGAGCTCATTTGTGATGTGAGCTAAACCTAGTAGAATTCTGTCTCAGAAGGTAAAAAGTGAAAGTTTGTATGGGGAACTTGACCTAGGGCCAGCTACCAAGGGAAAGCGACTAATTCAAAAGACTTGGCCCAGGCAGTATGGAGCAGCTGCGTCTCTTAGAGGTGTCAGGGGAAGAAGGGAAAGTTTTGAAACCAAAGCCTCAGTCATTCCTGGAGCCCAGCATAGAAGCTCACTAGAAACCTTGCTGTCTTAGGGCAAAATTAAGGATGACAAAACTGATGTCTTAGGACAAGTCAGGCAATTCCTCTAACATGAACCACCCACACCAATTGAAATAGAACAAAAAGATAGTAAGTTTAGTGATGTGAAGTTTAATTTAAAAAATCAGAACTGAAGATAGACATGAAAACGAAATGTTTTATTTCTTCCTAAAAATACTTGGCTATTAATAGTTGTTTTGAGTTCCTAAACAATACTAATAGAGAATGATAAAACACAGTTGACTTTTGTAGATGGCACCAGCCTCAGAATGCCAGAAGGGAGATTTGTCTTCTTTCAACTTCTACTACTCTGAGAACTGCCTACAATTTTTTGAAGAGTCAGAAACTGGCTGGAAAAGGAGAAAGCAGGATTATTTAGTGGAATTGTTTGCTAGGCCCATGATTTGGAGGTTAACAGTCAGGGTAACTGTAGCACCATAGAGTCTCTCATTTCCCTGATTTCCCTGGGATTCCTCACACTGGCAGTGAGTCAGTTAATGGAATAAATATCTTGATAGCTCACTGTATAAATTATGATGATAATAAGGGTAGGGATAGGAAAAAAAAATGGAGCACTCTCTGCTCTTAACACTGGCTGAGCAAAGCATCTTGCATGGATTAACCTGTTTAACCCTTACAACAACCTTATAAAATCAAGATTATTTTTTTGAATATATACCTCTTTCTTTGCGTCAGATCTTAGTTGCAGAACGTGGCATCTTCGTTGCGGCGGGTGGGCCTCTCCAGTTCTGGTGCAGGCTTCTCCCTAGCTGTGGCCCACAGACTCAGTAGTTGCAGTGCATACGCTTCGTTGTCCCATGTCTTGAGGGATCTTAGTTCCCTGACCAGGGATCAAACCTACATCCTCTGCATTGGAAGGCACAGTCTTAACCAATGGACCACCAGGGAAGTTCCCAAAATAAGGATTATTATTGTCTCCATTTCACAGAAGAGAAAATTGAGATGAGAGAAGTCTAATAACATAACTTAAGTAACCACTATAAAGTTTCAGCTTCAGAGAAGGGGTTCCAGGGGCTAGTGAGGGCAACCCCCAAGTCTCAACTGCAGAGGCTAAAGGGGATAATCCCCATTAATGTTTTGGAGATAGTAAAGTTCAGTTCAGTCGCTCAGTCGTGTTTGACTCTTTGCGACCCTATGAATCACAGGACGCCAGGCCTCCCTGTCCATTACCAACTCCCGGAGTTCACCCAGACCCACGCCCATGGAGTCAGTGATGCCATCCAGCCATCTCATCCTCGGTCGTCCCCTCTCCTCCTGCTGAGAGAAGTCTAATAACATAACTTAAGTAACCACTATAAAGTTTCAGCTTCAGAGAAGGGGTTCCAGGGGCTAGTGAGGGCAACCCCCAAGTCTCAACTGCAGAGGCTAAAGGGGATAATCCCCATTAATGTTTTGGATGATAGTAAAGTTCAGTTCAGTCGCTCAGTCGTGTTTGACTCTTTGCGACCCTATGAATCACAGGACGCCAGGCCTCCCTGTCCATTACCAACTCCCGGAGTTCACCCAGACCCACGCCCATGGAGTCAGTGATGCCATCCAGCCATCTCATCCTCGGTCGTCCCCTCTCCTCCTGCCCCCAATCCCTCCCAGCATCAGAGTCTTTTCCAATGAGTCAACTCTTCACATGAGGTGGCCAAAGTACTGGAGCTTCAGCTTTAGCATCATTCCTTCCAAAGAAATCCCAGGGCCGATCTCCTTCAGAATGGACTGGTTGGATCTCCTTGCAGTCCAAGGGACTCTCAAGAGAAAGTGGCTAGTAAGAAATGGGAGTGATTTGGCTTATGAATATTTTTCTGTTCTTTAATCTCTTTAATGTTCTTCTCACCCTCACCCTCTCACCCTTGTCATTGCCCTTTTGCCCTATAGGTTGGCTGCTAGATCAGTTCTGATTGTCCCTAAATGTGTTGGGGTTTGAGGTCTGGGCTGAAGGACCAGAGGCCATCTGGTCATGTGCTCATGGTAACTCATCAGAGCATAAGAAGACAGTCTTCTGTTCATACCATGTCTGCTGAAGCTCCATTGGCCAAAGCAACTCATATGATCAAGGTCAAGGGGCTGGGAAACACACTCTGCTGGTCCTGTGGCTATGACTCCAGTATAGATATTTAATTCTTTTATAGTGGAGTAAAGAACTGAGGCCAAAATTGAATTTCTCCCTCCCTCTTATCACTTTTATTGCTATCATATTCTTAGCTGTTTCTCACTCTTATCTTGCTTTCTAAATGGATATACATCTCATTTATAATCATTTGGTTTTTAATCTCTGAGTTGCTCCCCACTGGCTCAAGTTTCAAATTTTACTTTCCTTGAAATTTCTCTGATGCCTATTGCAATACCGTTCACACAGAGAGTATTCAGCAAATGGTGTTGACTGCCTGCTGTCTTTTAAAAGCACATCTGGAGAGATACTGAAGGCACCTGGAATTATTACACTGACTTCTTAGTAACCTGGCTAACTCAGATGGCCTAAAGACCTCAGCTGCCTTTACCAAGAGGAAAGTACTGAGTTAATGTTCTACTTTTCAGTCACTAAGTCATGTCTGTTTCCTTGCAACCCCATGAACTGCAGCCTGCCAGGCTCCTCCATCCTCCAGTATCTCCCGGAGTTTGCTCCAATTCATGTTCATTCAGTCAGTGATGCTATCTAACTATCTTATCCTTTGCTACCCCTTCTTCTTTTCCCTTCCATCTTGCCCAGCATCAGGGTCTTTTCCAATGAGTTGGCTCTTTGTATCAAGTAGCCAAAGTATTGGAGCTTCAGCTTCAGCCTCAGTCCTCCCAGTGAATATTCAGGGTTAGTTTCCTTTAGTACTGACCGATTTGACCTCCTCGTAGTCCAAGGGACTCTTAAGGGTCTTCAGCACCACAATTCGAGAGCATCGATTCTTTGGTGCTCAGCTTTCTTTGTGGTCCAACTCTCACATCCATACATGACTACTGGAAAAACCATAGCTGTGGTAAGAGAGTCCACCAGTTCTGTTTGAAATTATCAGAAAGCCCATGAGTCAGTCATGGCTCAACTTACATAGGCACTTGTCCTCCTATATCAGCCTTATGAGGCTTGATTTCTTTCTTACTGTCTTAATCATCACAATGAGATTCCTGGAGCTTGGTATAAGTCAGTTTGAAGGAGCTTTTCTCTCGAGTCATGTTACCAAATATTGGTCTTTGTGGGGTTATACAGCCAGCAGCACTGGATATTAGATCTAGTGTTTATCTCCACAACTCAGTCACTTTGCCAGAGCTCTCGTCTTCCCAGATCAAATGTAAACCTGAGCTTCTAAATGGCTTGGCAATCTACTGACAAATCCCACAGTCTGGCATTCTGTTCACCATGTGCGATGGTCTCAGAGCTCAGTGTTATCTGCCTGACAGCTCATATAATATTTACAGGTTGTTATTCGTGAGGAATTTTAGTTAGCCGTAAAGATTTTCACAGCCATGCCAGACATTAGAGGTCTCATTCATCACTCTCGTGACCTTCCCCTCTGGAATGTAGCCCATCTGTCTCAGCTGTTGAAGTCTTTATGGAAAACCGCCTATCTTTGAAAGTTTAGTAAGTGATCTTAAAGTTTTCATTGAATCTTTACTTTTGATATATGGTATAGATATATAAAATACTCTTCTTATTTTAATTTAATGTCTTGGAAAGTGTTACATTTAACTTGACCTTTCATTTAAATGACAGAACACTTACTCTGGCTACAGGAGCTCTATGGATCACATCAAAAGAAAACAGAAATCATACAGAAAGCAATTGTGGTGGGGGAAAATGCTCTATACATACACATATATTTGCTATTAATAAGTACATGAAAACTGAAATCCTATATTATAATCTTGATTATGACCTTAGGAAGTGAAAAAAGTAGAAATAAGTTTTTCATGTAATTAATTATTATAAGGGCTTCCCTTGTGACTCAGCTGGTAAAGAATCTACCTGCAATTGGACCTGAGTCCACTCCCTGGGTTGGGAACATCCTCTGGAGAAGGGAATGGCTACCCACTCCAGTATTCTGGCCTGGAGAATTATTATAAAGGAGACCAGAAACAAATTCCATAAATAAATGAATCAAACAGGCTGGTTTATAGGACAGAAGAGAGGTGTGACTAACCTTCAGATGATCCCCCGCTGCATTCACGTTATTCTCCTGTCATACACCATTTCTCAAACACGTAGTTAGGACCTAATACTGCTACTTCCCCTCTGTCTTCCTGCTCCATCAACTTGTCTGATCTGGTTCAGTCTTCAGCACTCCTGTGAAATTGCTCTGTCGAGATCAACAGTGATCTTGTGAGCCATACATATTTCTCTTTTATACCCTTAGTCCATTGGAATCCAGTGTAGCTAATACTTCACCATCTGGCTATCCTTGTGTTTCACCCTACTTCACCCTAGTTTCTACATTATCTTTTGTGGCAGCTTTTCTATTGCCACTACCATTTTGGTGCATTCCACAGGGTACAATTCCTTTGACAGCCTTCTTTCCTTAAAAGAGTCCAGCCAGGAGTCTTTTCTGCTGGTCCAGTGGTTAAGACTCTGAACCCCCATTGCAGGGCCCTGGATTCCATCCCTGGTCAGGGAACTAGATCCCACATGCCACAACTAAGACCTAGTATGGCCAAATAAATATAAATAAATATTTTTTTTAAAGAGTTCAGCCATTTTTATAGCTTCGGCTACTATAGTACTTACAGTCTTGATCTTTCACTTGAGTTTCAGTGAAAAGACCCTTCCAAGTATTTTCATCTAAATACATAATTTATCTGAAATTCACCTTCCAGTTTATTTTTCCTATCAGTGAAACTCCTAATTGCCTACTAAATACATCTTAGAAGTATAGAGTCATCTGTGATTTCTTGCTTTCACTGGACACCAAAGTCACTTACAAACTACCTCTCAAACTCCACTCTCCTACCTCTAATCTATATAACCTCTTGTGTATATAGTACCTCAAGAACAATATTATCTTTTGATCATCCAAATCCTCTGATTATATAACAGTCTATGACCTGCTATTTCCCATTGTATCATATATGAACTAATCGGTTCAACACTCACACTGATGAATAGTGGACAAATGGTCTACCTAAAGAATGAAGATTCTGTTGGGAAGATGGCGTTGGTCTAGGCAGACAAAGATGAAGAAAAAAGTTACCACAAGCCTAGGCAGTTAGATGATGTTCAAAGACTTTTCTCTTTGGCCCACTTTATACTATATGAGGCACATTCATAGTAGTTAAAACTGGATCTGAAGGTGACAGACAAATGCTGCCCAAGAGACAGAGAGATTGATAACAGGACTACTACTATTCAGACAACATCCCATAACTATGTGATAGCAACATGATTTATATTGTGATTAACATTTTGCAAAACAATTTCATATTGATTTTCTCATTTTATCCTGATAACATTTCACTAAGGGAGATATCATTATTCCCATTTTGCATATAAGAAAAATAAGGCTCAGGGAGAAAACAAAACTTGCTTAAGATCATGCAGTGATGATGGTGTCAGGACTCAAATCCAGCCCTTCTGAATCTGTGTTCTGGATGCCCTTAGTGATCCAGATACCCCCTAGACTCTGAGCTGGGATTTGAGGTAGAATGCCAGTGTGCTGAATGCCTTTCTGATCTCAAAAAGTTTATTATCTATCACGGAAAGAGGAGATGGGAAAGGCATGTTCTCAAATAGTCCATTGAATTAACATGCCTTGAGAATTGTACCAATGGAATGCCATTGACCTGTTGTGGACCGTAGATTTTCTGTTTCCACCTTGACCAGTAAAGAAAGACTCCTGTTGGCAAGAACATAATTTCTATAAAGTGCCTTTAAAATGTTCATATCCTTGAATCAAGTAAATATACTTCTAGGAATTTTACTTAAGATAATTAACAAAGATGTGTGCAAAGATTTATCTACAGAGATGTTCATTGCAGCCTTACTTATACCAGTGAAAAACTAGAAACAACCTAAATTGTCCTGAAGAGGGAACTTCTAAAATACAGTTTAGTACTTCTACTAATGGAATACTGTTCAGTCGTTTAAAATTATGTGAGCAACTACAGATGGTTTGGGTAGGTGAAAGTGGCTAGTTAGAAGCAGGTTTGGCTGCATGTAACAGAAAACTCAAATAACAGTGACTTGCACAAAGTAGAAGTCTCTAAGTTTCTCACACAGAAATTCAGAGATAAACTGAAATGATAGCTACATATTGGTCAAGAACTAGATTTCTCTATGATACAAATGAACATGTTTACAAAACAGAAATAGATTCACAGACTTAGAGAACAATCTTAGGGTTGCCAGGAGTAAGTATGGGTGGAGGGGATAGTTTGGAAGTTTGGGATGGACATATATGCACTGCTATATTTAAAATGGATACGCAACAAGAAGCTGCTATGTGATACAGGGAACTCTGCTTCATATTATCTGGCCTGAATGTGAGGGGAGTTTGAGGGAGAATGAAGATGAAGGTGAAGTCGCTCAGTCGTGTCCGACTCTTGGCGACCCCGTGGACTGTAGCCTACCAGGCTCCTCTGTCCAGGGGATTCTCCAGGCAAGAATACTGGAGTGGGTTGCCATTTCCTTCTCCAGGGATCCTCCCGACCCAGGGATCAAACCCAACGTCTCCTGCATTGGAGGCAGACGCTTTAACCTCTGAGCCACCAGGGAAGCCCTGAGAGAGAATGGTTACATGTATATGTATGGCTGAGTCCCTTTGCTATCTGTCTGAAACTATCACAACATTATTAATTGAGGTGAAGTCGAGGTGAAGTCGCTCAGTCGTGTCCGACTCTGCGACCCCATGGACTGTAACCTACTAGGCTTCTCCGTGCATGGGATTCTCCAGGCAAGAATAATTGAGTGGATTGCCATTTCCTTCTCCAGGGGATCTTCCCAACCCAGGGATCGAACCCGGGTCTCCTGCATTGGAGGCAGACGCTTTAACCTCTGAGCCACCAGAGGGAACTGCGATACTCTAATATAAAATAAAAAGTTTAAAATTTTTAATTAAAAAGTCAAAGAATAAAAGTCTTTAAGAAAATAAAGTTGAAAAAACAGATTTCTCATATACTTTTTTTATTTGTTTTTTATTGGGGTATAATTGATTTCTAATGTGTTAGTTTCTGCTGTACAACACAGTGAGTCAGCTATATGTATACATATATCCTCATCCTCTTGAACCTCCCTTTTTCTCAGCCATTCTTAGTGCATAATTCTTGTAGCCTCAGTTGTGAGGGTCCTGCCCATATCCCCTCAGGCAATCACCATAGCCAGGCTCACCAAAACTGGACTTCCAACTACACATACCTGTGACTCTGCCTTTAAGGGCATCTCTGGGCATCAGCGCCTGCTCATCAGCACAAGAGGCATACCAGAAGTGCCGGGGAGTTAAAGACTTCCCCATGCTCCAGGAATAGCCCTCAAGCAATAAATAAATATTTATTTATTAAATTCACCATTCCCTTGCCCTTTGGGTGTGCAGGGGATAACTCTTAAGCATGTCCTACACTGAAGCGCCAGCTGCACTGAGCCTCAGATGCCCAAAGCAGTAGAGCATCCTTGATCAGCTTTCTTCCCTTTCCTGACTCGTTTCCAGCTCTTCTCCCAGTGCTTCCTCTATCAGGACTTTAACTCCTTGCACTCAGACCCTGTGCCTGTCTGTTTCTGGGGAGCTGCAACCAAGACGGCTTCTGTGCTCCTGGTTACTATAGCTCCGAACATCATCACATCCAAGGCAGGAAGAAGGCAGGTGGGAAAAGGGCAAAGCTGCCTTTTAGTTGAGTCAGTCTCTGAAAGAACTTTCCCAGGAGCCTCACCTGAATACCCTCAGCTAACATTCTCAGGACCTTGGGAACATTGTTGCACCCAACAGTTACAAATGCTGTTACCAGAGAGACTTGGTGGCAATCCAGGATACACTTGTGACTAGCTGTGATACACTTTACTAGCTGAGTTAGTTTACTGACTGTTTCTGAGCGTGGGTTGCTTTATGTGTAACAGTGGAATAGCGTGACCATGGTGGGCATTTGGAAGGATTACGTTAAGAAACATACAACGCGTGGTACAGAGTAGACATGCGATAGCTGTGTTTTCTCCATTTCCTGAATCATCTGACTTTAACTTTGAGTAATAAACCAAAATTACCATCTAATACTTACTGATTTATGACCTTAGATATGTCTTACCATGTGATCTTAACTGTTTGATCATCTGCAAAATAAAAATAATAATACCCACCTTACAAGTCACTCTGACTATATCAAATGAGCTATTTGAAGTCAAATTTCAGGCACAGAGAGGGGTTTTCCTTTCTCCCTCAACCCCTCCCATCACTTCTTCTAGATCAAGAATTTTCAACGAAGTGATATTGCCCCCAAGAGGGCAAAAATTGGTTTTGGGGAGATGTAAAACTCATTCTTTTTATATGTGAAGCACAGATACATACAATGCAGAAACTGATACAGGTATAGTATATCTGTGGCATAGGGTGATTAGGAGCAAAAAATAGATTGAAAAAAATAGACTTCAGTACATGGAAGTTCGGTAAAGAGAAATAAAGATGTTTTCTGTGTTGATCTTCTTAGAAAGAAAAGACACCTGGAACTGGGGACAGAGAGTGGGGAAAGGTTGAGAAATTTGCTCTAGAGTCAATCTTGATAGACTGAGTCCATAAAAACCATCCTCGGAATCCACATGCTTCTGAGCTGGCCTATCTTCCCCACTGCCTTTTTCATAACCCCCACAGGTGAGGTTTCTCTTTTGTCCCCAGTGAATTGGTGGGTTTTATTTAGTTTTATAAACTGTCCCCACTTTCTTTTGACCCAAGTTATGTCGTTAAACTTCAAAACCATCAAATATGGTAGAAAGATTACTGAACGTAGGAGGGTCTGAATTCCAGAGAGTGCATTTTTGGCACAGGTTAAATAATACTAGCTTTCTTTCTAATTTTCTGCTTAGGCCCCTGTGTTGATTAAAGTAGGGCTTAACACCAGGGTGCTTCCCCTTGGCCCATTCTGTTCATCATGCATTAGAAAATGGTAGAAATGAGAACTTCCTCGAAACAGTGGAGCCGATGTTGGTGATTTTCAAAAACACCTCAGGCACAACATTGAATCCTGTCACCTCGAGGGAGGAAAGACATTTGAAGGTAGAACCGTTGCCCTTTCTTGCTGTTGATATCCTACTGCTTCTGTAACCAAGGGGAAATGCAGAGGTTGGTTCTGGAATAAATAAATTCATGTGTCATTTGCTATTTAAATTCAGTAGACAATACCACACGGTGCTGCTGCCATATGATAATGGATGGTTTTTACCCTTGAGAATCTGAATCACAAAGCTGCAGTAGAATTACATGTAGCGGTTATAGAAACATCTGTATAGGAAAACACCAAAGGACAGCAGAGTGTCATAAAAACTATTTGCCAGTAAATCTGCGTGTGATGGGCTAGTAAAAATGGACACGTTAGGCATAAGAGATGTGTCTGCCTATCGTGTAGGCTAGCTTTGTGAGGGATGACACGCTTCTGCTGGTACCTTGAGATAAGAAACAGCTGTTGTTGGCATTGGCATTCCTGTAAGAAGTGAAATGATAATTCTGAAACACGCTTATGAGAGTTACCATATATTTGACCAACTTTGGAATATATTGAAGACCAGAACCAGCAGCCTCGAGCTTTTGCTCAACAACCTTTCGCAATCTCCTGAGGAGGAGTACTGATTCGAATCACATAGAACCGTTGTCCGATTGTGTGTTATTTCTAAAGCAAGTAGTTGCCGTGTGTGTGTATGTGGTAGGGATAGAGGGCAGGGGCAAGATGGAGGAAGGCTGTTATTTTTCTTTTTTATTGCATCAAGGACATTTTTTGGTATAAAATTTCCGACTTTCAAACGATGACTGCAAAGCAGTTGCTTAGGTGCATTTATGAATTGTGAGTCAAAGAG
Source organism: Aepyceros melampus (assembly GCA_006408695.1). Classification (NCBI taxonomy): domain Eukaryota; kingdom Metazoa; phylum Chordata; class Mammalia; order Artiodactyla; family Bovidae; genus Aepyceros; species Aepyceros melampus. The sequence continues at coordinate 99,293 of SJXQ01009132.1, forward strand.
GGAAAAACATCTTTCAGCACAAAAGCTTCGCTGAATCTCACTATCGGATCTGTTTAATAGCCACACAGAAAGGCAACAAGCTTTTATTTTAGAAGGTAGAAAAATTCACCATTTTCATATACAATTTCTGTACTCTCTATAAAAATTAATAAAAACTCTGATTACAAGAGCTTAAAATTTCATATTGATCTGGAACTTACCTTTTTGTAGAACTTTTTTTTATTATATCCATTCAGCTTTTTTTCAAGCATATTCTTAACTACTACTCTGGCATTTTCTGGGGAATTTTCTTTTCCTTTTAATGTTTAACTGTACAAAGTCCACTATAGATGCCTGGTGTGAGTCTGGCCATTCGCTCAGCAGGCATTCCACTTTTCCTCTGTTTCCTGCTAGATTTTCTGCTTGAAGGTTGTTCCATTCAGGCAGAGCACCCCTACCCAGCCAGCACCCCACCCAGCAGCCAGTAAAACAGACTCTTCTGCTATTAGAGGACATTCTCGGCAGCATCCACATCAGACTTTCTGGATGAGATGGTTGGATGGCATCACCAACTCGATGGACATGAGTTTGACCAAGCTCCAGGAGATGGTGAAGGACAGGGAAGCCTGGCGTGCTGCAGTCCACAGGGTCGCAAAGAGTTGGACACGACTGAGTGACTGAACAACAACAAAATAATAGGGAACTGGAGAAGGATGATCAGACAAATGGTGTAGCTTAGCCCATAGCAATCTTGATGAAAGAACCATTCCTTCTCCGCTTAGCCATCCATAGCCTTGGCAATACAGCCAATGCAAACTGGACCAAGTGCTCCCTGGAGTTCTCTTCTACTTTCTGATTTTATGCTATGGTTTTAAGAAGTAGGCACCCCGAGTAACCGGGAGCCATGATTTCTGGCTCTCTACCATGTTTCACGCTAGAGAAGGCTTGGGTTTTTAAGTTCCCGTAAGAGCAGACTGCCCAGTCGGCTCAGGGAGTTCAGCCTAAGTCCTCAGATCGGGTCTTATTACTCTTTGTACTAATCTGGTCAAGAAAATTGTGTCCTAGAGAAGAATAATGGACAAGAGGAGAGTTGGGCAGACAATGACAAAGGTGAAGGAGAGAAGAATAGAAAAAGAAAGGGAGAGTTTGAAGGCAGGGACTACTTCCAAACAACAGATAAATGTCTTTTTCCTCCATATTAAAAATCTGTCCACCAAAATGAAAAGGCATAATTAGCAGCTAAATACAGATTCATGTCTTATATCTGTTAAATGACATACCACCAAGGTACAAAGCAGCATGTCTGGTTGAATGTTGGGTGGTCTGAGCCCTCTATTACTCTATATAAAACAAAGAGTCTATAGTTTCATTACCCTTAAATTGTCTGGCAGTGGGCAAAGTTTTATTAGAAGCTGTTCTTTCATATTATGCAGTGTGGTCACGGATATATTAGCTTTGACGTTTTCTTATATCTCAATACGCCGTGGGCTGAATTTACTGTGAGACTAGTTTAGAAAGGAGATTTTCATAGGAGGAAGTAATGGTCAACATCAGCTGTGCTTCAACTTATAAGCAGGATGAAAATTCAGGGGGAAAATGGACATACACATAAAATTACTGGTTGTTAATAAGAATGCTTCTTATATTTATATGCTTGATGCAATTCTATGTCTCAAAACTGGAGTTTCTTAAAACTCTGTTCAAGAGGAAGATTTTATTGTTAAGGAAATGGTGTAATGTCTCCTAACATAATCATTTTCTCTTAAAGAAGCCAAAAAACCCATCATATTAAACCGCACATAAAAGGTTCAACTTTGGAAAAGAAAAAAAAAAAAACACAGCACTACAAGTTAAGCATTTAAAACACAGTTTAAAAGTGATTTATTGGAGTGATATACAATCAAGTTGTTATGAAAGAATTCCCAGTATGTGAAATTTAATTTCACCTGTAGGATCCATCACTCATCACCAAAGTTTTATTATACTCTAGTATCAGGTGCCATTCTCTCACTTGGGGTTATCTTTTCTAATCAGATCATGCTGGTCACCTGACATTTTTGAGGCACGAATTAAAACATGTCATCAGTAAATGAAACTGAATTCTGTTCAAACCAAATAAAGAGGAAAACTAGCATATCAGAGTGATAAGTGGAGTACTTTAGTGTCAATAACTTAGAATATAAATATATCATAGAGGGATGTTTCAGCTGCTAGACTAATAAAACCCAGTCAATCGAATAGTAAAAGATACTGCGAAACAGCAACAGGAAGTGTTATAAGAACAGCACCCAATGGAGACACATAAGAGAAAACCTGTACACATTCAGTTTCTTATCTGCTCTATAGGTATAGCAGTGGAACGTTTTTTGTGTTTTTTTCCTTTGCATTTATCTTTGTGCCTGAATGAGTTCAATTTCACTTATATCAGGACAGAAACTTCAGAACAGCACGTTAATCCGTTCTGTCTTCATGGGCAACTGAACAAACAGACCAATATCAGTGTAAAATTGTAATTCTGGAGATTAATGCTGTCTTTCTTGTTTGCTGTGAACTTGACCTCTTTGCCTTTCTTTCCCCCCTTTTTTTAGCTTCTGTCCAGGGTCCCTGGGAGAGAGCCATCTCACCAAACAAAGTGCCCTACTATATCAAGTAAGTTGAAAATATCAAGTTCTTAAAGAGGCATGTCTTTTGGCTAATATGTATATTCACAGATGAATTTATTTTTAAAACTCGATGTTAGCCTGGCCTACAATACCTGGTTCTTTCTTCCCCATAGAAGCTTGGATAAGTAACTCATGCTACAGGACCACTGAAAACTTGCTGATGCCACAGGGAGGTACCTTTCGGAAAAGTCCAGTTAATGCAGCATACGTGTTATGGTTTGTGATTGGAGGTGGTGTGGATTTTGTGCAATAGAATAGAAACTGCCTATAATATTATGGAGAGTGGCAGTGAATACTTACAAGAACAATTTTATTTATCCAGGGATTTTTTCCACATTTCTTCTTTAGACAAAGATGGAAGGTGTCTGCAGCTATCTGTCCACAGACTGTTTTCGGTGAATAAATACTTGATGTACCCAAAGGCAGGCAGTTCTGGATTTGTGGAGCTGAGGTGTTCATTCTCAACACATAGCACTCGGCATTTTTCACATAACAACAACAAAAATGATATTGTTTTCAGGGGCTATTTATGTCAGTCAAAGGCATACAGGTTCTTAGAAGCATCTTCTGCAAGATGCTGTATGAAACACAAATTATGATACATTGGGTTGCCATAAAAGAGAGAGGAGAGAGAGTATTGAGTTATTATGGTACCTTAACAGTTTCTCATCAATTGTGTAATTGAGTCCAGCTTAAATTTAAGTTTTGGTCGGCTACCTCAACAACAATTTAAATAAATCAGATTCATGAAATAGTCTGCCATACCAACTTAAGTGTTTGAACTTGCTTCCACTATCAGTCTGACTAAATATACGAAATGTTTTCCATCTTTTCAGCCTGCCATCTTTTATTGAGTCTGTTTTTATTCTTCCACTGCCCATCAATCCTTCATAATTCAGTTCTCAAGCAATAAGGGCAGTCCTAGATTTTCATTACCTCAGTTCTCAAGAAATTGGATTTCATGCCTCAATTTTGTTAACTCAGAAGAATGGGATTGAGGGAATGTTTTTGGCTCCTCAAGGAGAGTTATATCCTTTAGGAAAGGTGGTCTTACTAAATTTTTCCAGATAGGGTTTCTCTCACTTTAAAAATTCTACTTCAGTGTGTTTTGATCCTACTTAAAATTTTCCAATTTCAAATTTGATTTTATTATTTTTGTTGTGATAATTAGTCACTCTAAAGTACATAGTTTAATAATACCTATTTAAGATCACCCATTCTCTTAAATAATGTACTGATTTTTAGACATGAACTGTATTGCTTTACATGCCCTATATATTTTGTGGAGCCATTTTATTCAAATTCCTCCCAGTCTTCCCCTACATCAGTGTCTTCGTCATCACAGATTTCCATTTCTGACTAAGACCTGCTCCTTTTTCAATCCATTTCTAAACCTCTCACTTTATCCAATTCCTTTACGAGCTAAAATAAAAACTCCTTTTGTAGCCCAAATGTTAGGATCACCTGAGAGTCTGAGACATCTTTAAGCCATCATTCTCCAAACTGTTACCTGTTTGGGGTTCATTAAATGTCTCGTGGGATTTCTAGAGTACCCCCCTCATCCCACTGTCCTTTCCCTAAATATGTATCTTCTCCCTGATGTCACATCTCCTTTGAAAGATCCCAGCACAGTGCTGTGAAGCCGTGGAAATGAATTCGGTCCAAAAAAATGAAAAGAAAACGAATTCCAGAAAAGCTATAATTCCTCCCTGTATCTTAGACTCTTACTGCTCCTCGATCAGAGGACAGCCACTCTCTATTTTTCTTCCTGTTTGTCCAGAGCTCCTTCACCAACTTGAAGATTATGGTGGCGATTTTGGGAGGGGCACAGATCTGGGAATAAGAAAACTTGACTTCTGGTCCTGACTCTGATTAGTTGATTGTATGGCCTAGCGCAAGTCACTTCACCTGCAAGAAGCCTGGTTTCTCATTTCTCAACTGAAGAGTTGGACTAGATGACATCTAAGCTCCTTTTTAACTCTAGGGGTCAAAAGTGTGTGACTGGTTCCATGGTCTTGTCCAAATTCAAAATCTTTAAGATCTCAGCCTTCTTTTGCAAGAAGTTTAATCTTTATTTTTTAAATTATTTATTTTCATTATTAACAGAATATAAATTCTCAGTTTTAAAAATAACACAGAAATTCTATTTTTCCACTGTGAATTAGCTTCATTTATTCCCTCTCAGCTACTCCAGTTTCTCCAGGTACCATAGGAGCTTTGGTCTTGGTGTTTAATTTAGCACTATTATTCTTCCTAGTTTAATGGTAAGAAATATAGAACAATAGACAGGAAAATGAGCAGAGAGGTGAGTATGGAGACCTTAAAAACCTCTGAAGTGATCAGTCCCTTGGAATGAAGAATTACCTAATTTCTCAAAGATGTTCCTGAAACTTTACAGAGATCAATTCTCTGTACAATTATAATCTCCTTGAAATTAGAGATTGTGCAGTTTCTCAAATATACTCTTAAAATGTTAAGCCATAATATAGGGAGAACACATGTTCAGAACATTGTCCATAAACAGATTATTGATGTCCTTTGTGATTTATTATTGCACATTACTACTCTCTAAAATATTCTGCTTATACCAAATGACTTTGTACAAGATCCAATGGACCTCATGCGCTGGCAGATGCCATTCATAGTTTAAGACACCTTATTGGTCCACAAATAACAATAATAATCGTGTTGTAATGACATCATTTCAACCAGCTCCCTTTTGTCCTCATCTTATTTGTCCTGATTTCCATGCAAGAGTTTTTAACCACATATGTCCAGCTGCAGAAACAAGTGTTTCCTCTGGATATTTTTTAATGCTACATAATAGTTCCTTTTCAATGTTGAAATAAACTGATCATCCGCATAACAAGAAGTTTCTATACCAGTAGCACAGTTCCAGTTAGTTGCTGAGTCGGCCACTCATCCTTGAGGTTGTAACAATATCTTATGCTCTAGATAGCCAATCAACTAACGTTTACGCCTGCATCCTAACACTGGCTTTTTTATGATGCTAAGAACCTTGATTTTGAAACTTCAAACTACATGTTTGTCTAGTTTATTAGTCCACAGTGTACATCATTGTTACAGTCTTCATTTTCCCTTCCCCTTGGGGCTCTTCTTCTCCTTGCCAGCCTCTCTTTCAGGTTATTTGATTACAGCTTTCATTGCCACTGAAAAAATAATCACCAACAATGTTCAACCTGTTACACTGCCTTTTCCACTCTCTGCCATTTTGTAGTTTTTTGGCCTACTGTCAAACTCATGAAAATTTCAATATAATAGCCTTTAACCAGCTGCTGCATTCTGTTAGAATTTCTTTCACCTTTTTATGTTGCAGACTCCCATATGGGTAAACCACGCAGAGCCAAGAGCTGGGACCCTCTCTTGCTTTCTTAATGAGTTAGAAAATTATTTTTCTGTGTTCTGGTCTGTCAGAAGAATTTAGGAATTCCAAACTTGCATGCAACATGTTTTTGCATAGATGACATAATAAGAGCATAAGAAATCGCACACTGGATTGGACGCACAGGGCAACTAGCCCAGAAGTCTGACCCACATGCAAACAACGATAGCTGTGTTGTCGATTAACCTAGTAATTTTCATTTCAAAAATATCAGGATGCATCATGTCCATTTCTTACAACGCACTGTGCAGTCTGTTGGCGTTGAGTGTATCCAGTGGTTTCTTAAACTTTTCCCATCCTCCCCTTCAGTCCTGTCTTAGAAATAAGTTCTATAAACTTACTGATTTCTCTATAAATAAATAAAGATGTACTTCAGTTTCTCTTTAATCTACATCCCTTAACCTCAAGGGGCGGCCCTAATTAAGTGCTATGAAATTCACTGAATACAATTCTATTTACCCAGAGTCGACTTTAATCTCACATCCCCTCACTACCTCCTTTTCATTTTCATCTTCCCAGTCTGAAAGTCTAGTCCTTTTTAGGTTTTCAGTCTGCCCTTGAATGAAAGATAAGCATTTCCCTTGATCATCTTGGTGGTTTTTCCCTGGATCTTCTCCAGCTCTGTTATATCTTCCTTGGGGTGTCATGACTGGAATGGCCCAAATATTGGTTATTAAATTTGTTAGCATCATCTCTAGTCTCTGTTCACTCATGAAGAAAGTAAATGCTATTCACAGTCTCCCATTGAGGCACACATGGAGAAACCAATTGAGGTAGTACCCATTCTACATATATTACTTCTAGCAGAAGGTTGGTTTGTGGCTACTATGTGTAATACCAGATCAAATGTTTGACCTTTTATTTCTGCCAGCTGTCTCTTGGGAAAGATTTGATTTTTAGACAAGCTGGTCCTTTCCTCCTGCAAAGACGCTGTGGTTGCTAAATATCGGGAGGCATTTAGTAATGAAGCTTGGGAGAAACCTGCTGACTCAGTCACCAGCAGTACATTGCACCAGCAGTACATGGCATCATTATAAATCTGTCTGAAGCACTTCACAAAAGCATGAAAAATGGGGTTCTGGGGAACATCCTTACTGTTCAGCTCTTTTTAACATACAATGTTCAAAAAACAACTCAGGTCAAAGGAGTGTCTGTCTTTTCCTGCTAGTTATTTCGGATGTTGTCTACATTGCTGTGGATGTCTAATAACCTTGATCTATCCTCTCCATTCTCAATCCCAGGCATGTTTCTCCAGTCACCTGTTGCATCTGAGTTGCTCATCACTTTCTGCTGGTTTCTGCTTAGCAAAATACGATATAAAACCTCCCTGGTTGAAGCTGACAGTCGCTTCAGTCAGCATTTCTTACTGCTATTGCTGTGTCACTGCCAAATTGGCTGACTGGAGTTCTCACTCTGCTGTATTCCTATGGCTACCATCCCTGTGGTTCTACTAGAGCAAGCATTTGATTCTCAGCATGAAATTTTGGCCATCAGCCTACACTTAGCTTTTGCTGTTTGTGTCCTCTTGTACCCTGTTGTTCTTTTCACAGTTACACTGATGAATCTTGCTCTGAGTACCTGTGCTCCCTAACTCCAGTAGCATCTGAGTTTTGACACCACCTCCCTCCATACCATATTGCCTGAATTTCAATTTTCTGAGCAGTTTTTCAGATTCCAACTACCTCCCATGTTTAAAGCATATCTTGCCCTCATTCTTGCTCCAACTCCCTATTATTTGTGCCAGGAGTTGTTCTGCTTCAAGTTTGGGCTGAGTTTATTTATTCCTCTGAATTATTGGCTTATATTTCATTATGTAATATTTATTTAGAGAGCGAGCAATAGTTAGCTTGTATCAGCTGTAACAGCAATCAAGGTGCTAAATATCTGTTGGTTAGAATGTGGTGGAAACCCTTCTGATGAGACGGGTTCTTTAAGTCTTTATTGAATTTGTTGCAATATTGCTTGTGTTTTGTGTTTTGGTTTTTTGGTTATGTCCTGTGGGTTCTTAGCTCCCCGACCAGAGATCAAACCTGCACCCCTTTTGTTGGATGGCAAAGTTTTAACCACCGGACTGTCAGAGAAGTCCAGAGGTGGGCTCTTATTATTAAAAAAAACACTGGGTTATGATATCCAGCTAAGCAAACATTCCCCCATGTCTCATTCATGATACCTTACCATTCTAGGAATGCTTCTAATCTTCAGATGTTCAGTTTGAATGTTGGTTGGGATTGGCAGAGGTGTCCTTAGTTTTTCTCAGAATATAGTTTGTGCTGTTTCTGGTCAAATCCTTCACATGTATATTTTTCTTCAAAATACACCTTTTAGCAGCTGACAAGACACTATGAAATGGGAGAAATAGTAAATAGACCAGGTATCAGATGACTTGAAGTCTGATTTCAACTTTGCTATTAACTATTTGACCAAGGGTGAATCACTTAGCTTCTCTGAGTCTCAGTTTCTCCATCTGTCACCTGAAGAGGCTGAATCACATGATATCATAGGTCATTTCCAGTCCTGACATTTCCTGATTTTATGAATGTTGACTTTGAAAGAGAAATTATTTATAATAGTTTCCAGAGGAATGAAAATGAATCTTCATATCGCCCTTGAGGTTTCTTATTGCACCATCAATCTTACCAGGATAGGAAGGACAAATACTGTGAAACTTTTTCCTTAACTGTTTAGCACCATTGATAATAAGAAGCGGATGTAATAGAGAATCAGCTGTCAGTCTTTGAGGATACTGCTGAGTATCTCTGGGTAATTAAATTTGTGGAATCACTGCCAGAAGCCTGGTGCTCTGACTTTTCAAAAGGCTTTGTACACTGAGATAACTCAGAGGTCAGTCTTCTAAGCTGTGCTTTCTCCTCGCAGTTTGATGCTTCCAGAGGTCATATTAACTGAGTCTCATTAAGCTCTGCAACCACAATGAAGGAATGGTCAGTAATGCGTACTTGATGATATGATCTTGAAAACAGCTCAGCTTAAGATGGTAACTGAAAGAGAGTGCAGGAGATGCCATAGTGTCATACGAGGTGCTGATTCTGGCCTTTACTTTTGTACATCTTGTTGGTAGCTGTAGATGTTACTATCTTCTGTCTCATAAGGCTCACAAAAAAAACTCACATCTTTCCTTACGGTTTCATAAGCTGATACATAGAACCTCACCTGAGATAACAGAGTTCATGAGGATAAGTGCTGTGTGTCTTTTTCTAACATAGTACCTCACAGATAGCATGCGCTCAGGAGATATTAGAATGAATGAATAAACAAAGGCATACAAGAAGTTTCACATGCTTTCCAGTTTCCTGGCCCCTTTTACTTTCAAAAAATCTTCAGGTGTCCGCCTGTACATTTCGATCTACTACTCAAATGTGTCTCACGTATCCTCTAGTTTTGTTGTTGTTTAGTCACTCAGTCATGTCCAAGTCTTTGTGACTTCATGAGCTAGAGCCCACCAGGCTTTTCTCTGCCCATGGCATTTCCCAGGCAAGAATACTGGGGTAGGTTGCCATTTCCTTTTCTAGGGGATCTCCCCGACCCCGGGATCCAACCCGAGTCTCCTTTATTGGCAGGCGGATGCTTTTTCTTTTTTTTTTAAATTTACTTATTTTAATTGGAGGACAATTACTTTACAATATTGTGATGGCTTTTGCCATACATAAGCATGAATCAGCTGGCCACAGGTATACATATGTCCTCACCATCCTGAACCCCCCTCCCAACTTCCTCCCCACCCCATCCCTCTGGGTTGTCACAGAGCACCAGTTTGGATGCTCAGCTTCATACATCAGACTTAGCAGGCAAATTCTTTACCACTTTGCCACCAGTTAATATTACAAAGTGTGCTGAGTCTTAAATAGAGTACAGTCCATGGAATTCTCCAGGCCAGATACTATAGTGGGTAGCCCTTCCCTTCTCCAGGGTATCTTCCCAACCCAGGGATTGAACCCAGGTCTCGTGCATTGGAGGCAGATTCTTTGTTAGCTGAGCCACCAGGGAAGCCCAAGAATACTGGAGTGGGTAGCCTATCCCTTCTCCAGCAGGTCTTCCCGACCCAGGAATCAAACCGGGGTCTCCTGCATTGCAGGCAGCTTCTTTACCAGCTGAGCCCCCAGGGAAGCCCTATAGAGTTTCTCAGGTCTCTTAAACCCGGTGCCTAGCAGATGATCCTTAGCTGAGTGTCTGAATGGTACATACAAAATCCTGAGGTCTGGATTCTGCTCTGTCTTTAACACTGTGATTTGCAATACGACTTAGCCCACCTGATAATGCCTGAAATCATTCTGAGCTCTAGCTTTCTTTGTTTCAGTAGAATTGGGGTCTTTTTGTTTTTCTTAAATGCCACTCATGATCATTCTTCAGGTTTTGCAGTGTTCAATAGAGCTTTAAGTTGATCAACCTCTGTGTTTCACTAAGCGTTTACTTTAGATTTACTTTTGGGGCTGGAGATATAGTAGCCACTGAGTCTGAAGAGGAGGATAGTGACATTTTTTATTTTACAGAAAAAATCCTATAACATTCTGTGCCACATGTAATGTTTAAAGGTGGCAACATATATACATATGCACATATATGCTACAGCTAAAATACAGTGTTGTGTACAGGTCAAAAATTCTGATATATTTCCCAGGTATTGTATTCCCCTCACCTCACTCATGGCACCTTGGGGAATGTGAGAGTGTTCATGAAATATATTTAGATCTCTTTCCCTGAAAAAGAGGAATAAGTTATTTCAGCTGTTGCTTCATTTTCTTTTTCTAGCTTTGTGAAACATATTCATTCTTCCATAGTTGTGTGATAGAAAAGACCATGGGCTGTGGCCTCAAATAAACCTGCATTGGAAATCCAGCTTTATCATAATCTGACTCTGTGACTAGTTAACCTCACACCCATTCTCCCTTCTGACACGTAGGAATATGAATGAACTTCTCCAAAATGGAACTGAAGTCTCACTGACATCTAACTGATACCGAGCACTGGGTTTTTAAGAAAATCTTACAGCTATATCCAGTGTTAGCTATGTGTTTAGAATAGTTTCTAGCACACAGATAACCTTGATCAAATTAGTTTATTTTCATTCTTGGCATTCCCATATAATTTGGGGTATCTGTACATTCCCAAACATTCCTGAGCCTCTCCTAGGCTCCTCTAATTGCTTCTTATCCTGTCCCCCTGGGAAGCCACATCCTGCTGGCCTTTACAAAGGTCAGCAGCAGCCCAGACTGCATTTGAAAATAACTGAATAACCCTGAACCGCCTCTCCCCTTTGGATAATTTCCTTAGAGCATTAGTCCTTTGAACATTGACCTGGTTGCACAAAATGTCCCTTTCTCAGCGGGAAAACTCCAAATCCCATTCAGTCTTCCCCTTGCTCATTCCAGAGGACAGGGAGGAGGGCAAAGGGTAGGGAGAAGGAATGAGAATACTTCCTTCTGAAAAGTTGTCAGCACACACACACACACACACACACACACACACAATTTCTTTTGAAAAATAAAATGAGTGCATTGTATGCATCAGTGCTGTCACCTTGCAATATTTTCACATCCTTGCACAAGAAAAGAAAAAGAAAAAAAAACTTCTCTGTTTTCAGCAGCCTGTAAAGCGCCTAGAACAGGTCCTCTATGAGGCCCCTGTCCACATTCAATGATTACGTCTGCTGTTATTACCATGAACTGCCAGGTGGATGAAGCAGAGAAGCTTCCTTGGTCCTTGTGAAACTTTCAGTCGCTTTTTCTGTTTTTCTTTCTCAGTGTATCCACATCTGTCTTGGTCCCCAAAGCTGTTGCAAGTCAAATAGTCAGTGCAGAGAATCATTTTTATCTTGCTTCTTTGCTATTTTGGGAATTTTTTTTGTTGTGGTTTTGTTTCCTTTCGGTG
>SJXQ01009132.1:111384-122038 GCA_006408695.1 Aepyceros melampus
TTCGGTGTGTTCACTTTTTCTCGGTCTTTTGCTTTCTACTAAGGGAGCATCTCATACATAGCTCTGGTCCATATGACCTCTGAGACAGGATGAAAAGCTAAGTGTAACATGTGCCTACTAAGTGCTAGAACTAGCTATTATCTTCCCATTTATGAGGTTAACAACCCCAGTTAGTATCTAATAAAGAAGAAATAGCTGAGACTCAGAGAGGCTGGTGGCTTTCTCCAGTCACAGTAATAAAGACCTGGCTCTGTGCCTTTCCCACCCACCCTGTGACCTCAGTTGGCTTTGCCCCACCTCGTGTCCAAACTAGGACCCCCACAATCACTATCCTTACCCCCCACATGCACACTCTAGTGAATCAAAGTTGCTGGGAGTTCCTCACCTGGGTGGGAGTTAGTTGCTTCTTCCCCAATGGCAGGGGCCAGCTTAGCCAGGATTCTTGAGAGTGCAGGTGGGGACCCATTTGGTAGGGGAAGTGTTGAGAGTTGGAAGAAAAAAATTCATAAAAGAGTAGAGAATGGAGATTTATAATAATGACTAATATATTTCCTCTGTTGTCCCCAGCTCTTTCAACTTCCTAGTATTGTTGGTTGAAAACTGGCCCTTAGTGGAAGCAAGTGTGGCCAGTCCTCCATTGTAGGGCCGCCATCTTGAAAATCACCAACACTATCCTACTAGTTCTTCCCTGCATTGTATTTCTTCCCTTGCTAATCAACTTCTGCCACTGTGCTCTTGCCAAGACCTAAGTTTCTCTATGCTGCTTTTGGCAATAAAGGGCCACAAAAAATGAAACAAAAACCTGGCCAGCCATGATGTAAGCATTTGCTTGCCTCTGTGGAAACTGAGAAAGTGGAGGATGTCTGAGTCACTTCCTGGCACTTCCATCAGGGCTTTGCGGAGATGCGAGTATGCAAGACAAATAACCTAATGTTATAGACACCATAGCATGTGTTGTTCCCCATACTCCCAATTCTAAGCTCTTCTGAAGGGTATCACAGGGTCAGCTCAGATGGACTAGGCAACTCTTTGGGAGGCTTTTTGACACTAGAGCTCGTCCTTGAATTTGATGCCATCCCCTCCTTCTGATAACAGAGTCTCCTCTTTGCCATAAATCCCAGGCCCGTGGTTCTAGCCTTACAAGGCAAATAGCCTATGGTTGTAAGTCCTGACTTCCCTAGACACTGAGCATTTGGTAGCCGCATGCATTACGTGTGGAAAATCTCACCTTACTGTAGAATGATTTCTCTTCTTTATTATTATTATAACTATATGGTGGCTAACAAGTATTTATTATGCTTTCTTTTGTAATGACTTAAAGTCAGCAAATGACTTTGGGCAATTCATATGGAGGGTAAAGAATAACTTGTATTTCCTGAAGATTAAGAAAAATGTCTATTTGAATATATAGAATCACCCCATACTAATCTATAAATGTGTGCTCTGTCAACTATAAGGCCAAGTTATTTCTCTTCACTCTAACTTATTTCAGTGCTACAAACTTTTCTGCCAAAAAAAAAAAACCATCAAATAATAGGAAAGAATGAATCCTAAATGGAACAGGAGGAGCCAAGCATAAGTATAGCAAAAGCTCAAGGGATAAGTATCTTTGTGTGTGCTTAGTCCCTTAGTCGTGTCCGACTCTTTGTGACCCCATGGATTGTAGCCCACCAGGCTCCTCTATCCATGGGATTCTCCATGCAAGAATACTGGAGTGAATTGCCATCTTCTTCTCCAGGGGATCTTCCCAACCCAGGGACTGAACCCAGGTCTCCTGCACTGCAGGCAGATTCTTAACCATCTGAGCTACCAGGGAAGCCTCAAGTATCTTTGTAGCTAAAACTAAAAGAAAAATTATGACCATTTTACATCTATACCTGTATGTCTGCACATATTTATATACATATATATGTATATGTACAGAGAGAGAGAAGGGAGGTAGAAGGAAAGGGAGAGAAGGAGGTAGAGGAGAAAAGAGTATTAACAGCAGGCTTGTAACTCATTCCCTATGGGATGAGGGGAGTGAATGACCTCAACTCAACAGCCTCCTTATAAACACGCTAATGACCACCCAGACCTTGTTAATCTTGTTAATGGCCTTTAACTAGCAGAAAGATACCTGAAAGTCCTTATCTATAAAATGTTTTTAGCAGGATATACCTGGCCTGGCTATTTTACTTACTGTAAATAAACCTGGAATTTATGGCTTTATGAGTCATGACTGGATGGAAAACAGGGCATGGTCACTGGAGCATTTCCCTATGTTTGTCATTAACAGATTATAAAATGGAAGCCTTTGAAGATGGAAATGGCTTCCTTTCAATATCACTATTTATGCATAAATGTTTTAAAAGCCTTTCTGTGAATATGAAACCAAAGCATATGATAATGTGAATGAATAGGGATACTTGGGTCATTGTATCTGATTATTTCAGGTTCCTCCAGGTGAAGAATGTTTTCTCTGTGCCTGGTGTTTCCCTATAATCATTTGAATCATTAGTAAAGATCGGTACTAGATAAAATCTGCACTTTATGTGAATCCAGTTCTAAATTCAGCCCTTTATACTTATACAGTGTGTACTTGTTTTAACTTAAAATTCTCTTTGCAATGAGAAAAAGGAAACAAAAGGAAAGAAAATAAATGGGTCCGTGTGTTCTCCCTTATCATGTTGTCCCCAGTTCTAGGAAGTCAAATGTTTAAGAAAAGGTCAGGTTCAAGACTAGTTGGGGATATAACACACATTCTATATCAAAAATTATGTATATGGCATTTATTTTTTTTAATTACCTTAGAATCATTCTTTGAGACAGCAAGGACCTCTGTAACTACCTTCAAGCCATAAGTCATCTTTCCCATCTTTCCTGTTTAACTCTTGAAATATTTTTGTTAATTTTTGGATCCCTCTTCTCCCCAGTTAAGCTGTAAACTCCGTGACAACACCTGCGTTAGGCATCTTTGCATCATCCTTTAGCACCTTATTACCTCACATATAACTTGAAAATAAATATTTAATCATTTGTTTTATTTGATTTGGGGGATTAAACACATCCTTGAGCACTTACCTCGATCCTTATAGGCATTCTTATAAAGGAAGAGAGAAAACCAGATTAGAGGTGTTCCATATAATGTTTTTACTCCAGGTAATCTAACTGGAATTGCAGTTGATTAAGTCATATTTGGGGAGCAATTTCAGCCATGAGTTCATTCATTTTCTGTGTTTCAGTTGGATGAGAGCAGAGAGAAATACTTGATGGCATGGGCTGCCTGGTTGAACTGTTGAGAAACTGAACATCTTTGAAAGTTGCTGTTTTAGAGGAAGCATTTTCAAGTGAATGTATTCCTTTAGAAGCTCCTTGCCAAAACTGTTGTGAGGATATTTCGGGAAAATGCCTTCAAATTCTGTTTCTGTCAAAACACACAAGCTACCTCAGGTGCTAAGGTTGTTGGGTGAATGCATGTAGCCTTATGTCTTAACAGTAAAAGATTTCGAAACAGGTTGGGATGACATAGGTGGTAGAGTCTGAGAGAGACATTACAACAGAACCAGAGTGGCATCCAATGGGAAAGAAAGACTTCAAGTGTGGAATTTAATTCTGTTCAACCAGTCCTTTCCATTTGCTGGTAACTATTAGATGTCATTTTATTATTGTTCTATTGTTGAACTATTATTGAACTATTGTTGTTCAGTTGCTAAGTTATGTCCAACTCTTTGCTACCCCATGGACTACAGTGCCCCAGGCTTCCCTGTCTTTCACCATGTCCCAGAGTTTGCTCAAAGTCATGTCCATTGAGTCAATGATGCCATCCAACCATCTGATCTTCTCTTGCCCCCTTCTCCTCCTGCCCTCAATCTTTCCCAGCATCAGGGTCTTTTCCACTGAGTCAGTTCTTTGCATCAGGTGGCCAAAGTATTGGAGCTTCAGCATCAGTTCTTTCAATGAATGTTCAGGACTGATTTCCTTTAGGATGGACTGGTTTGATCTCCTTGCAGTCCAAGGGACTCTCAAGAATCATTTATCAAGCATATAGAAAATAGATTAATTGCATATGTATCTAATGCTGATATATAAAAAAGATTTTATATCTATTTTTAATATATCTATTTTCTTTTCAAACAGAGCTTTGTTTTCTTTTGCGGGGTGGAGGGAGGTTGCTGTTGTTTTGGTAGGGGGAAAAGTCATTGCATTATATCTTTTTAAATAGACTTTCTTGTCAAGAAACTTAGAGTTGTTTATATAGCTCTTATTTCATATATGCAACCGCCAAGCCATTTCTGTTTTACTCTAAGCACTGCAGAGTAGCAAAAGTCATCCTTACTCTGCTCAGCCTCGTTCATCATCAACAAAATTGCCAATTATATTCCAAGTCCTTGAATGTATTGCTTGAGCAGAAGATATATAAACTGAAAGGAAGCAGCTCAGTGTTGAGGTAGAAGTTTGATCTTTCCACACTGGCTGATAGATTCAAAGAGTACTAATCTTTTTGTGAGTTGTGAACTGGAAAAAATTAATATGAAAGGATGGAGAAAACATGTTCCAACTACAAAGTCATTTTTCCCGAGAAGTTATCTGACTATAACTGTAACTATAACTCAGGATGTATCAGAGAGCTCAGATATGGAACATTTTAAAAAAAATTAAAGCCTGAAAATCCTGATAGCTAATAGAATGTAGAAAAATAGCACCATCTGAAGGATCTGGGAGAGGCAGAGTCATACCGGATACTATCATCGGGCAATTTGGGTCACACCTTTACAATAGTTGCTGTGGCCCCCAATATATAGAATTAATTTCATAAAACACTGGGGAAAAAGAAACTTAAAATATTTGAAACTACTAACACTGAATAAGAACAGAGGAAAATAATCCCCCAGCAAATTGATATTGCTTTGGGATAGCATGAATCCCAGACCAGCAACATTTTTATCCAAATATCTAGTTCTGTAGGAGACAAAAGCCTCTTATCACCAAGTTTTATAAATAGCAAAATGAAGAAAAGTAGACTTAGATTTATTGGATATACTTCTCAAAGACAGTAGCTTTATTCAGAGTTTTATGCTTGATTATACCAACTTCTACTGAGTTGATTCATAGTACTCTGTCAACTGAAATTCTGTTTTTGCTTCTCCTTACCTCAATATATGTATTCCAAAATAAAAATGGAGGCATGGGAAATGATTACAAAGATTATTAGTAGTGTGCACTATAAGAAACAGATTATTGTTGTACAGGTTAATAATGCATCTAAGGAAATCTCTGCTGCTAAGTCACTTCAGTTGTGTCCAACTCTGTGCGACCTCATAAATGGCAGCCCACCAGGCTCCCTAGTCCCTGGGATTCTCCAGGCAAGAACACTGGAGTGGGTTGCCATTTCCTTCTCCAATGCA
Source organism: Aepyceros melampus (assembly GCA_006408695.1). Taxonomy (NCBI): domain Eukaryota; kingdom Metazoa; phylum Chordata; class Mammalia; order Artiodactyla; family Bovidae; genus Aepyceros; species Aepyceros melampus. The sequence continues at coordinate 116,772 of SJXQ01009132.1, forward strand.
TGAAAGTGAAAAGTGAACGTGAAGTTGCTCAGTTGTGTCCGACTTTTCGTGACCCTATATAGGACTGCAGCCCACTAGGCTCCTCTATCCATGGGATTTTCCAGGCAAGAGTACTGGAGTGGGGTGCCATCACCTTCTCTGATGGAAATCTCTAGGAAATTGAATTTGGGATGTAAAACACCAAAGTAAGGTAGAGATGAAATAATAATCATTTGATAGGTTGTATTTAAGCCCAAGTGTCTAAAGATATAAATTCTCTGAAATTCTCTGCACGCATGAGTACATAGTTGTGTCTGACTCTTTGCAACGCCATGAACTGTAGTCTGCCAGGCTCCTCTGTCCATGGGATTTTCTGGAGTGAATTATAATTTCCTTCTCCAGAGGATCTTCCTAACCCAAGGATCAAGACTGCATCTCCTGCGTCTCCTGCCTTGGCAGGCGGGTCCTTTACCACTGAGCTGCCTGGGAAGCCATAAATTCTATAGATGTTATAAAATAACATATATGCCCTTAAGTAATTGCAGTGCACTTTGAACTTCATTATTCTGGGAAATGAGAGGTGTGATCCTGAACATAGTAGAATCACACTTGCTTATAAACCAATCAGAAAACATACAAGCCACTCTTAAGTGTCTAATAGAAACTTCCCTGGGTGGGGAAGATCTCCTGGAAAAGGAAATGGCAACCCACTCCAGTACTCCTGCCTGGAGAATCCCACGGACAGAGGAGCCTGGTGGGCTACAGTCATGGCGTCGCAAAGAGTCGGGCACGACTGAGCAACTTCACTTCAGAAACTATAAAGGTATAATCTAATCCTGTTATTTTTAAATTTGGAAACTAATTTGAAATAAACCTTCTATAAAATAACATATATGCCCTTAAGTAATTGCAGTGCACTTTGAACTTCATTATTCTGGGAAATGAGAGGTGTGATCCTGAACATAGTAGAATCACACTTGCTTATAAACCAATCAGAAAACATACAAGCCACTCTTAAGTGTCTAATAGAAACTTCCCTGGGTGGGGAAGATCTCCTGGAAAAGGAAATGGCAACCCACTCCAGTACTCCTGCCTGGAGAATCCCACGGACAGAGGAGCCTGGTGGGCTACAGTCCATGGCGTCGCAAAGAGTCGGGCACGACTGAGCAACTTCACTTCAGAAACTATAAAGGTATAATCTAATCCTGTTATTTTTAAATTTGGAAACTAATTTGAAATAAACCTTCGTTGGGCAGTTCTTGATACTTTTGAGTATTGCAGGAAATATGTTTCCGATTTCCAGGTTTCACGTATCCTTTACAAAGAAAGAAGAAAGTCCTTTAAATGCTTTAGCGCCTAACACTTCCTCTGATAGTCTTTCTATGATGGTTCAAATCATGCAACCATGAATAACAACAAAAACAAAAAGCATTTTGGCAGACAATACACTCCTTTTTTTGTTTTGTTTGCTTTTTTCAGTGTTTATAATTTAAAGTATACTTATGGTCTCAATTATATTGCAAATTAGCAAAATATATCTGATTTGTAATCAAGAAGACTCTTGAAGTTGAGCCCTGAACACACTTTTCTGCAGCCTCCAAGAGGAAAACCTTTTTTTTTTTTGGCTGCACTGGGTCGTCCTTGCTGTGCATGGGCTTACTCTAGTTGCAGCAAGCATGGGCTACTCTCAGTTGTAGTGCACAGGTTTCTTGTTGCGGTGGCTTTTCTTGCTATGGAGCATGGGGCTCTAAGTGTGCGGGCTTCAGTAGTTGTGCGTGAGCTTCGTTGCTCTGTGATATGTGGACTCTTCCCAAACCAGGGGTTGAACTTGTGTCCCCTGCATTGACAGGTCAGTTCTTAACCACTGAGCCACCTGGGAAGTCCAAAGAGGAAATCTTCTGAAATGCAAACACTGATCTTTCTCAATGCCCCAAGTAAAGTTTCTTGGAGGTGTTTTGCTTTTGTTCTATTTTACGCTAGTACCTTGTTATAGGACAATTTGAGACCACACTAGATTGGCAGGACATAATTGACTGCTGTGTGCATATACTGGGTGGAACGTGCAGGAAAGGGGTAAAGAAACAGGACAGGCCAGAGTAGAAACAGAGAGACCAGTTAGGTGTGCAGAAAGCACTCATGGTAGATTAGATATAGAGATGGTATCTGCGGGGATCCTGAGAAGTGGTTGGGGGATATTACAGGATTGGAAACAATCAGCAGCTCTTGCTGATGCACAGGAGGTCAGGAGTCAGGGTAGGAGGGCAATGCAGATGTCTCTTGGGATTTTGTCCAAAACAGATACCTGAAGGGATGAATGAGTTTGCTAGGGAAAACAAGAGATCTGTCTTAGACACCATTGGCAGCACCAGGAGGTGACTTGGAGGACTTTTAATCTCAGTAATACCCACTGGCCTCTTTTCTCCCCTGGCAACAGGCAAACATATGATCTAAACAAAAGAATAAGCTTGCCAACTAGATAGTCACTGTTCTGTATAGAAATTCTGGAAATGTCTAGGTTTAGACATGTGAAGTTTGAGGCACCTATTGGGTACCTACATGTGCAGCTGGTTATAGGAACCTGAAGCTCAGGGAAGAGGTCAGGTCAAGGGCTGTGACTTTGGGAGTTAGTAACATGTAACATATATACAGTTCATAGAGTCATGGGATGGGATGTCATCCATTGGGATGAGACAGGAACCCTAGGACTTCTCAGTGTTAAACCTGTTTCTGCTCTGCAAATGTGTTCATAATAGATTTGCTAAATTAATTAACCAAACTTTATTTATTGGAAGCTATTGTGCCAGATATTGTATTAGATACCAGAAATATGGTAATGAGCCCAGAAATATGGTAATGAGCAATATCAGCATAGCCCTTACCCTCCTGGAACTCCCACAACCCTGGAACAGTCCCTGTCCGCCTAGTGGAGGAAATGGACATGGATCAAATAGGACCTGGGGCCTCAAATGATCCAGTTAGGCAAGTAGTTGCTATTAACTATACTAGCAGATTTTAAATGGGCAAATTTTTTTTCCAAAAGTTAAAACTGATTACTCACAGTGTTTAATGCATCTAGTTGAATGGCAACAACCTTTAAAAAAGGAATTAAGCCCAAGAAAAGATTTCCAACACTTAGTCATTAGAGAAACACATATCAAAACCATAATGAGATTCTGCTTGCACCAAACAGGGTGGCTGTTGTCAAAAAAAAAAAAAACAGGAAAACAAAAATTTTTGGTCATGATGATTTTGAGAAATTAGAAATTGCTGGTCAGAATGTAAAATGGTGTGGACTCTGTGGAAAATAGTAGCTCCTCAAAAAGGTAAACTTTGAATTTCCCTGTGTTCCAGCAATTGTGCTGATAAGTATATACCCCTCAAAATGGAAAACAGCAACCGATACAGATACCTGTATGCTAATGTTCATAGCACCACCATTCAGAACAGCCCAAAGGTGGGAAACAACCCAAAGGCCCATCAACAGATGACCAGAGGAAAAAAGGTGACAGTAGATNTTGAAAACTATCTAAACAACCAAGTAAACACAACTATGTCTGTATTGGCAGTTATAATAAACATGTAATGATTATTTGTTTTAGATATTTGACTAATTGAATAAATTAGAACAGCAGAAATTGAATGACACTGGTAGGAACATTTCCTCCAAAGTTGGCAGCTGTCAGTTTTTCTTCGTGTTTTGAACAGGATTCACTGTAATAAAATCACCTATTATTTCTGATAAAAATGGGCAAAGCACACGCACATAAAATCTCTTGGTTTGTCTTAATGCCTCTGTAGCAAAAAACTGATGACATTTTTCATTTCCTTTGTCCTGTCCAGACAAAAGCCACCTTTATATGGCTCTATAAGTCTTCAATTCAGGGGTATAGCCCTTATCTTAATGGGATTGTACTTGATTAATCTGATAAATTTTTGGCAACCTACCCACATTGCTTCCTTCAGCTGACATAAAATTCACTCAGTTGACCAGCTTTATCTTTGAGGAGTTAAAGGAAAGGCTTTGTCATTCCTGTCTGCGCCCGGATTTCAAGCCTTTGAAAAAGATTAAAGGTACCAAATATCTTACCTGCTGTAAGTTTTGGGTTGGCCCAAAAGTTCATTCAGTTACTGAATGCATTATTCACTGAAGTTCATCATGAAAATGAAAAATGTTTCTTTTATTTTTACTTAACACCAGGCCTCCCTGTCCATCACCATCTCCCAGAGTTCATTCAAACTCACGTCCATCAAGTCGGTGATACCATCCAGCCATCTCATCCTCTGTCGTCCCCTTTTCCTCCTGCCCTCAATCTTTCCCAGCATCAGGGTCTTTTTCCAATGAGTCAACTCTTTGCATGAAGTGGCCAAAGTACTGGTGTTTCAGCTTTAGTATCATTCCTTCCAAAGAAATCCCAGGGCTGATCTCCTTTAGAATGGACTGGTTGGATCTCCTTGCAGTCCAAGGGACTCTCAAGAGTCTTCTCCAACACCACGGTTCAAAAGCATCAATTCTTCGGTGCTCACCTTTCTTCACAGTCAACTCTCACATCCATACATGACTACTGGAAAAACCATAGCCTTGACTAGATGGACCTTTGTTGGCAAAGTAATAGGAGATGGTGATGGACAGGGAGACCTGATGTGCTGCGATTCATGGGGTCTCAAAGAGTTGGACACGACTGAGCAACTGAACTGAACTGAAAGTCAAACAACCTTTTTAGCAAACCCAGTTGGTGATACCCACAGATGTACCTAGTGAAATGCTTGTCTAAGGTATATGAAATTTTCTACTCGGTGAATAAAAAAAACCCTCTCCTGTTCTTTTAGTGCTCCGTTCCCTGACTAGTGTCCCAGTTCAAACCATTATACATCTTACCACCCCATTGCCTCTGAAATCTTGCTCCTCTCCCTTTTTCCTTTGTTTTCACTCCCACTGTTCTTCCAGCTTCTCTGAAGTAATCCATTTCTCTCCTTCAGTCTTTTAGCTTACTGAAATGTCTTTTTTTAAATACTAGAATTCTGACACTAGTTACCATTTTGAAGACTGCCTGCCTGGTTCAGACATTTGTCTATCAGAAGGAATTCTTTAATTAGGATATTTGAGGGAGTCCTTAACTGGAGGTTTGAAGGCATCAGAAAAGATTGAGAATGACTGAACTCATGCTATATAAGTGAGAATTATTTACTGTTGGCTATGTACTTAATGGAAGCCTGATTAGATATAAAAATATATAACTAAAAAAATTACATAAACACATAAGTAAATGTCTGTATGACTAAGTGCATAC
>SJXQ01009132.1:122204-151883 GCA_006408695.1 Aepyceros melampus
GACAGCTGATACTCCTTAGCAAGGGCTAGACAATTTAGAAAAAGAGATTTTTATCCTGGGACTTCGCTGGTGGCCCAGTGCCTAAGACTCCATGCTCCCAGTGCAGGGACCCAGGTTTGATCCCTGGCTGAAAAGCTGGGTCTCACATGCCACAATGAAAACCTGGCACAGCCAAATAAACCAACAAAAATAAATATTTTCTTAAAAAAGAGATCGTCTCCTGACCCTGCTATAGATTGCACTTCTTTCCCGGTATCCAGTTATTAGGGATCCTCTTCATTGTGCTTCATTCTCACCTGAGCAATGTCCATTGCTTACTTGTGTCAGAACTTTTAATGCTCATTGCCGAGAATTCTTGATCTCTCTGTGGTTGAACATAGCGCAGATTTGAAATAAGGATTCCGCATCAACTTCCTAAGGCATGCTATTGCCAATATGCTTTATAGAGTGCCTGATACCAGGTACTTTCCAGCTGCAGTGTCTTCTCTCTGTCTTCTGTGTTCCCTCCGTCTGTCTGTCTGTCTGTCTCTCTCCCCCTCATCTCTCCCCTTTCCCATCTTGTTCCTCCTTCCCTTCTTCTTCTGCCTTTTACTTTGCATTGAGGGAGTAGAAAGTTTCTATTCCCAGTTCCTTTGACAGACAGATAAACTTTCAGAGGAGAGTTTAATGGGGGGAAAAAAAGCTATTTCATTATAGAGATATCCAGATGTCCTAATATCATGAAGCCTCCTATATAATACTCTTATGTTGAACTTCCTCTTTATGTGCAATCTGTATGGGCTACACTGAAACATAGCAGACATACCATGAGTATTAGTTGTTTAATACACAGGCTTCCTAGGCACTGGTTTGTGCTAAAATGTACTATTCAAATAAAAGCATCCCAGTACAAATTGAACAAAGAAAGAGAAGTCCTGATTGAACACAGAGAAATGTTATTCTCAAATACTCGTGTGCACGAGAATTGCCTGAGACCCTTGTTAAAACCCAGACTCAGACTCAGCCAGTTTAGAGAGAGATCTAGATTCTGTGTTTCTAATTACTACCTCAGTGGTGCTACTGCTGGTCTACAAACTGCACTTTGAACAGCAAGGTAGTGGATTGTTTGGGACTTACCCATTCACTTGTGCCATGATGCCACTCAAAACAGGTTGCTTGAAAACAAAAGCAATTTAGAGCACCAAATACAGATTGTCACATGCCTCATTTTTCAGCGTACCATCTTGAATCAAAATGATGTGATAAGCCATCCAGGTGTGCATATCTGTTGTCATTCTAAATAGGCTCCGATGGAATGTCAATATAGGGATAGGCGTATAGAGGTAAATGACTTTTGCTAATGTAGTTTTTGTTTAGAATTTGTGCTTCTCCTGCCCTTCGAAAGAACTAGCCATGGCTTAACTATCAGAGTACAAGAAATGAGGCTGGCTTTGTGCACCTGAATGCACCTGACTTCTTAGCTTATCAGGTTGAGAAGACAATCCCTGTTACTTGGTAGCAAGCAGCTGGGAATATTGGTGTTCAAAGCTGGGTTTTCCCAAAGGCAAAAACAGCATCAAAATATAAAAAGCTTTTTATTTCTGGCATGAGTGATAAAGATGCCGAACTGAGAAGCAGGTGAAAAAACTTAGCTTCTGCTTCTACAGGCTAATTTTATATGTGTTCTTGTCCAGCTGTTCTTTGTGAGTCCAGCTGCCAGTTGCACAGGACAGGTGGTAATCCCTGCTCAGTGGCTCATTACCACCCAGAGGCTTTGATCTGGCTAATACATAATCAATCAGGTTCTGAATTTTAATATCCCTCCCATTTTCATTTCACTTGTTTCACCTAAATTTATTTTCCAAAGTCCCAATATGGTTTTGCTTTTTAATAAGATTATTTTTGATCATTTATTTATTTTGACAGAACTAGGCTCACGCTATGCCAACTGGAGTTTATTATGCCCCTGAATCATAAACTTTTTCTTCTTCCTTCTTTATCTCCTCACCAAATCCAAATTGCAAAACTGAAGGATAAAGTTTTAATTTGGGGTGCACAAAAGACTAAACCATTTTAGAGGAGAGCATTAATGAAAATCAATATCTAAAAGCCTCTGTTTAAGACTGTGAGCCCAGTAGTTTATGCGTCTCTTCTAGTCTCTCCAGAGTCGTGATGTGCATAAATTACCATTACGAAACAAACACAAATCCCAACTGTGAAAAGTTAACCACTCTCAACTAGTCATGTATTCTGTAGTGCTTATGTGATCATTAATTATTTCGAAAGGTAGCAGTTGAGGTATTTTTCCAATATTTTCTCCACTTGTTAAATGATTTTGTGCTTATGTAACTATACACTTATTATGGGTGTCCGTGTGCATGCTATCTTCCTGTTTAGCCCTTAGATGCCTCTAAGGCTGAAAGAACCAGCTGAAATGTTGGCCTCTTCCTCACAAGTATCTGTGTATTTAACAATTTGTGTTTTTGTATGCAAACAGTAAATATCTCAAGTTGGCATAACTCTTCTTTAATGCCCTAAAAAAAAAAGGCTTTAGAATGAGAGAGATTTCAGAGGGTGGGTAAATAAAAGACCAAGTATCTGAAGTAGAACAAGGCTGAAGGAGCAACCGAGGAGGAAAAGTGTCTATTCTCTCACTGGAACTGTCTGAGAGCATTAGATTTCTTTTTTGAAGGGAAAAAAAAATTAACAAAGTTTTTTTTTTAATTGTTGACAATAGTTTCATTTATATTAGCTTTTCCCACTTCCTTGTTAACTCACAATAGCACCTCTATGGACAATGGACTGGTCCTAACAGCCTAAGTATCATGAGCTTTAAAAGCAGATGGACTGGGGCCATTCTGCTTATTATATGATTGCTTTCAATAACATAGCTGTTCTTCTCCAATGGCCCCCTTTGTTTTTTGCTTCATTACTGGCACATCTTTAATATGTAATCTATAATATTAACATGAAAATGGCTCTGAAATACTATTACTTTCTCCATCTGTGACCCAGTACTGTTTATCATCATGTAATGAACGTTCTTATTTCAGATGGCCCTCTTTAAATAGTATTTTAAAGACACTGGGGTACTTCCTACAGAGATTGACAGACCAAATGATTTAATATCTAAAACCTTTGGTCGGCCCAATGTGTGAGAAATGACTGGAGTTACAAAGCACCAGTCAATTTCAAAGCAAGGTGTAAGAGGGACAGGAGGAGAGTGATTTAGAAAAAGAAGTTTGTGTGTGTGTGTATGGCATGAATATTATCTTTGAGGAGAACTGAAATGGGCTGAACAGAACTTAATTGTAAGGAACAATTCTTTATTGTACTTCTTGAGGAAGTTGTTTACGTTTCCTTTCTGACAGTTCACCACGATGGTGATAGGAAAGGATTTTATAATGAAACTGACAGTTGAGTTCTCTATGGTCAACATATACTCAGTTTCTAGGTTGAAAGTCCAAACTCCTGAACTTCACAGAGCCTCTTTAGCCTGTTTAGTTTTTTTTTTTTCTTTTTCCCCTCAAGATCCTATCACCAAGACGTCTTTGTCTTCATGATTTTCTTTCTCCTCTCCATTCTTTCTGCATTCCTTGCTGGGAACTGTCAGTAAAATATCTGGGTTGGAGCAAAAGTACTGATACTAATGCTTCCTTATATCAACTGTTTCCCAGTTGAAATGCTAGCACACACGTCATGAGCATGTTCACTTCATGGCTAGCCATTGCGTTGGGGAGGAGATGTTATGAGTTTGCTCACAATACTCCCATTCCTTGTTGTTCAGTTGCTCTCATGTCCAACTCTTTGCAACCCCATGGACCGCAGCACACCAGACTCCTCTGTCCTCCACTATCTCCCAATTTGCTCGAATTCGTGTCCATTGAATCGGTGATGCTCACTAACCATCACATCCTCTGCCGCCCTCTTCTTCTTTTGCCTTCAATCTTTCCCAGCATCAGGGTCATTTCCGATGAGTCGGCTCTTTGCGTCAGGTGGCCAAAGTATTGGAGCTTCAGCTTCAGCCATCAGTCCTTCGAATGAATATTCAGGGTTGATTTCCTTTAGGATTGACTGGTTTGATTTCCTTGCAGTCCATGGGACTCTGAAGAAGTTAAACACAATATTTTGTTTATCTGCCTGATATTTTCAGTTTCTTTGTTCTCTCTTAACATCAGTTCTTCACAAAAATTAACCCATGTGTTACCATTCTCAACATGTCCTTAACATTACTCTCAAATCATACAATAAGTGGTGACTAAGATGACAAGTAGACCAGGCCAGAGCAGTTCTGAGGACCAAATTAAGTGTGAGTTTTTATGACAGTACAAAACTTTCATAATTATTGTTTTAATATGTGTAATGGAACTTGCTTCAGAGAGGTAACTTCAGAAGAGAAAGAAACCTCCTGATCTTAAAGTATAATTTTTCAAAACCATAATTCAGCTCAGTAGAGTTGGTCATATTTTAGACTTTCCCCACCATTCAGAAACTATGTCTGAAGTTCTGTCTTACATCTAAATTTGCCAGGTAGAAAAGATAAAAATATATACAAATATAAATCCCATCTGTGAAACATAACCATTTTCATCACTCTGAAGGTTTTTTCACTGTTGTTGGATTTCAACTTTTGTACTTTTGTTCATTTTGATGTAAAAAGTAAAATTTAGGGACAATCTAATCACACTCTGGCTCTCTCACTAAGAAATTTCACCTAAAATTTGATTAAATTCATCATTATTAAATAAGCTTGTTGAAGTTTCTTTTAGTCAGAGAAGTTGAAAATGCAAGCTGATAGATTCATGTAGAAAGCCATGAAATTTAAAAACCAGTAGGTGAATTTTATTCAGAATTCTTCATGGATATTTTGTATTTCTGCCTTCATTTTCAGAATAATGCATGTTATTACCAAATTTGGAAATATTCTATAATTGGAACTCCAACTCCACTTGATTCAAAACACAGCCTTTTCTCATATCAGTCTTTGTAAAACAATGGTTAAAATGCGTTTGGTTCATACCCTTACACTGAATCCTCATGCGCGTTCTGTCTTGTTTCTCCTTACCTGTCCTCCAACTGTCCTTTAAAAAGATGAGAAGTTTTCTTCCCAACACAAAATTCCCTTGATTATTATTAGAGAGAACTGACACTTTGTATCAAAGTTTAGGAAAAGCTAACATAAGTAGAGCTTCTCTGAAATCTGTTTTACCAAAAACGACTGGATTTACTGCTGATAAATAATGGATTTTTTTTTTTTTTTTTTTTACCATTTGCATTTGCTCTTTGTTAAAACTCATGAACAGCTTTATTAGTTCTAGGTAGCACATTTGTTTTTGCCCTGGGTAAAGACTGAAACTCCAATACTTTGGCCACCTGATGCAAAGAGTTTACTCATTTGAAAAGACCCTGATGCTGGGAAAGATTGAGGGCAGGAGGAGAAGGGGACGACCGAGGATGAGATGGCTGGATGACATCACTGACTCAATGGACATGAGGTTGGGTAAACTCCAGGCGTTGGTAATGGACAGGGAGGCCTGGTGTGCTGCAGTTCATGGGGTCACAAAGAGATGGACACAACTGAGCAACTGAACTGAACTGAAAGATGCTTCTTGAGTAAAATGTTCACTTATAGGATTCAAAATCTTAAAATATAATCAGTGTCACCAATGGGCCAAAGAATAGAGGCAAGGAGATGACCAACCACTTTTCCCCTCAGCAAATTATTTACTGTCAAATTCTACAATCACATTTCATCTATAAAGAGAGCTTTGAGCGAAGTTTGTGTTTTGCATACATGTCTTTACATTTGATTATAATTGAATATAAATATATGCCAATTATTTAGCTCTAGTTAAAATCTGCCAAAATATAAGGAGGCTTGTGAGTGATGCAAATTGGAGATTTGCATAGATTTAGGGTGCAATCTCAGTAAATAAACATTATTTTTGCTTTCTGACTAAAACATGCTAGGTATATTGTTTACTCACCAAAAAAAAAAAAAAAAACAAAAAGCAATGAAACAAATCTCAGCTCACCTTCTTAACCCTTCCACTGCCATTGCCATGACTTACAAGTCAAAAATAGAGAGCCATTTCTTTACTGATGGACAGAAATTTATTAGAAAGCCACAGATGAATAAAGAACAACTTAATAAGTCTGAAACATTCAAATCACTTGTTTTTTAGGAAAGTATCATGGGTTTTGAAAGGACATCAATCAAACCAAAATTTATTCGAGTTTAATGAGAACAGGACTCTTTTCTAGACTATCTCAAGAGGCAGTCTCAACTTATGATACTTTTGTTGTAAAGTAAGTAACAGAGGCCAGATCTGATTTGCTGGAAGTGCTGTCATATGATTCCAATGTCTAATCTCTATTTGGGTACATAGCCCCTCTTTCTAGTTAACAGGAATGTGTTCTTCTAACTAATAGCAATTAAAACCTTATTTGTCCTTCCATTGAAACAGCTCCTGGTGGTAGTCTTGGAGAAAACATGGGAAGGGGATTAGTGATGTCATATAAGGAGATAAGAAGCATTATTTTAACATTTAGAAAGTAAAGAGAGGATGATTTTTTTCCTCTTAAAAATGAATTTTATCAAAGTACAGTTGATTTACAATGTGTCAATTTCTGCTGTGTAACAAAGTGACTCAGTTATACATAAATACATATAATTTTTCATATTCTTTTCTGTTATGGTTTATTACAGGATATTGAATATAGTTCTCTGTGCTAAATAGTAGGGCTTTATTGTTTACCCATTTATAGTTTGCATCTGCAAATCCCAAGCTCCCAGTCAACCCCTCCCCTTCCCCTACCCCTTGACAAACACAAGTTGATCTTCTATGTCTGTTAGTCTATTTCTGTTAATGGATAATTTCATTTATATCATATTTTACATTCCACACATAAGTGATATCATATTGTATTTGTCTTTCTCTTTCTGACTTACTTCACTTATATAGTAGTCTCTAGGTCCATCCATGTTGCTGCAAATGGCATTGTTTGATTCTTTTTAAAGGCTGAGTAATATTCTATTAGGTCTTCCCAGGTGGAAGGGTTCCTTTTTCTCCACACCCTCTCCAACATTTATTTGTACTTTTTGATGATGGCTGTTCTAACTAGTGTGAGGTGAGACCTCATTGTAGTTTTTGAATTAAGAGAAAATGAACTTTAAAATTATAAACCAATCAGCTTGATGTTGACAAGCAATGAAATGGTAGAAAATGACATTTAAGTGATGAATATAATGGGTACATAGAAGAATATGCTCCTGAGAGTCAGCATGATAGCCTCACAATCTGTCATGTCACATTCATATTTTTATTATGGCTACTCAATGGTTAGATGAAAGGACTATTATAAACAGTGTATTTTATGATTTTACACCACATTTTCCAAATTCTTTTTTGAGGACTTTGGGAACCAGATAAAGAACAGTGGGTTGGGTAATAAGGTGAATATGCAGCTGATAAAGACATCCAAAAAATGTCAATTGATATATCAGGGTCAAAACAGAGTCTCTCTCCTTGAACCTGTATTTTAAGTAGCTATGCCTTTGCACATGGCTATTTCCTCTTCCTTCAACTTTTCTTTCATAGACTCAGCCTTCTGTCTGAAGACTTGAGTTAGCTAATTTTACTCATGCATCACTACCTCTGTGAACTGTCCTTTGGCTGTATTCAGTGAGCACATCTTTCTGCCAGCATTTATCTAACTAAATTGTGATTGTTTGTTTATACATGTCTCCGGCTCTAGCCTATGAATGCCAAGAAGATAAGAACCACTTTGATCCATTGTGGTCTCCTTACTACCTAATATGGGCTTCTCTGGTAGCTCAGATGGTAAGAATCTACCTGCAATGCAGGAGACCTGGGTTCAATCCCTGGATTGGGAAGATCTCCTAGAAAAGGGAAGAGCTACACATTGCAGTATTCTGGCCTGGAGAATTCCCTCAACAGAGGAGGACACTTTCACTTACTACCTAATATAACTAAATCCACAATAGGTACTCAATTATTGATGGAATAATTGTAGATAATAGCTATATTGATTAATAAATTTGAAATTGACAGAAGTTATGAATACTTTATATGATAAATATATCAAAAGTTGAATAGATTTAAATGAGTTAGATCATTTCTAATTACAAGAGGAAATATAAAAGAATGTTTAAATAATACATAAATCTTATATTAAACTTAGTAATCAATTTGAAAACATAGGAGCAAAGAGACCTTTATTAATATCAGGTTGTGTTTAAAAACCCTTGGGTTTTTATTAATTCACCAAGTTCACTATGAACAAAAAGTTTGATGGCATGAACAAAACTAAAATGTTACCACAGTTCTAGAGGGCATAAACAGAGGAAAAAGGGATGTAAACATCACAGTTAGTTCTGAATATAGCATTTTTTTTAGTTTTTATTGTTGGAGTATAGTTGCTTTACAATATTGTGTCAGTTTCTGCTGTACAGCAAGCAGGGTGAATCAGCTATATGTATACACATATCACCTCTTTTTTGGATTTCCTTCCCATTTAGGACATCACAGAGCATTGAGCATTGAGGGCTTCCCTGGTGGCTCAGTTGGTAAAGAATCTGCCTGCAATGTGGGAGACCTGGGTTTGATCCCTGGGTTGGGAAGATCCCCTGGAGAAGGGAAAGGCTACCCACTCCAGTATTCTGGCCCGGAGAATTCCGTGGACTGTATAGTCCATGGGGTCACAAAGAGTCAGACACGACTAAGCAACTTTCACTTTTTCAGAGCATTGAGTAGAGTTCCCTGTGCTATACAGTAGGTTCTCATTAGTTGCATATCACATTTTGAATGGATCTTATTTCTTAAAGTGTCACCAAAATAGCCAAGGGTCTGTCTGTAGGCTATATTATATCAGGATTAAAAAATAGAGGTAAATAGAGGTATTTAGGGAGAAGGAAATGGCAACCCACTCCAGTGTTCTTGCCTGGAGAATCCCAGGGACAGGGGAGCCTGGTGGGCTGCCGTCTCTGGGGTCGCACAGAGTCGGACATGACTTAAGCGACTTAGCAGCCAGCAGCAGCAGAGGTATTTAGATTTAGCTTACAGAGAAGTTATCTGAAGAGAATGCAATAGGGGACTTCAAATATTTAGAAGGTTAGGAGAAATGAGTTTTATACATTTTGGTTGTTTTCTTTTTTTTTTTAATTATTGTTCCTCACTTTATTTTTTTTCTGTTTTGCTTAAGAACAGATTCAAGTACATATGCAGAAGCTACCAGAAAGCAAATTTCAAGTAAATATTAAAGAAAATTTTGTAACTGAGCTACCAAAACATAAAATCTACCACCTTAAAAAGCAATCAACTCCTTCTAGAGTAGATACTCAAGGCTGAAATGACTGTCTCACCCCTAAAGGCAATTTCCATACTGGATGAGAAGATGTAATTCATTAACCTCTAAGGTCACTTCTGAAGCTCATGTTTTGATAGTTTCAGAATTAATCAGAAAGGACTGACAGCATGACCTGAATCTGTCCTATATTTATATAAACATCCTATGTAAGACACCTCATTTTCTGTCCAACTGTATACATTTTTGAATGTTAAGTTTTATTTTAGGCAAATACTTTAAAAAACACTTTAAAAATCAACTATTTTAAAGAATAATTTACACAGAATAAACTGCATCCATTTTAAGTGTACAATTTACTGATTTTTGACAGGTATATGCCCATGAAATTACTGCTACAGTCAGAGTACAAAATATTTTCATCCTCTCCAAAGCTTCCTTGTGTTCCTTTGCAGGCCACTCCTCATCCCTGGCCCCAGGCAACCACTGATCTGCTTTCTGTCACTATAAATTAGCTTGCATTTTTGAGTATTTTCTATAAGTAGAATTACATAGTATTTTTGTGTGGCTCATTTCTTACACTCAGCATAATGACTTTGAATGTCAGTAGTTTGAAAGTCACTAGTTCATTTCTTTTTGATTACAGAGTACGTTTTACTGTGTGAATATACCATATTTTGTTTATCAGTTCATCTGCTGGTGGACATTTGAGTTGTTTCCAGTTTGGGGATATTATGAATAAAGCTGCTAAAACCTGTATACTTATTCTACTACCTAGCCTTAGAAATCTTAATTTTAAGATGCACACAATGAAAATAACTCCATGGCTTATGTGTGTACGTATTTAATGAATTCATGCCAAGTGAACAAGCACCTATACAACAAGTACCGAGGATAAATTGAGTAGCTATCAGTGAGTTCTGTGAGAAAGCCTCACTTTCTAACATTCTTTCTAGGGAGTAGATGTGTATCAGTTATCTTTTGCTGCATAACAAACTACTCCAAAACTTTATGGATTAACACAGAGGCCAGCAAACATTTCTATAAGGACCAGGTAGTAAGCATTTCAAGCTTTGCAAGCTACATATGGACACTGTTGAATATTATATACTTTTTAAAACTCTTCGAAACTTTAAAAATACATTTTTACTGAGTGTGAGGTTATACAAAAACAGGCCACAAACCAGATTTGGTCTATGAGCCATAGTTTGTAGGTCCCTTAGGTTTCCCTAATGGCTCAGTGGGTAAAGAATGTGCCTGCATTGCAGGAGACATAGGAGACAGGACTTTAATCCCTGAGTCAATAAGGTCCCCTGGAGAAGGAAATGGCAACACACTCCAGTACTCTTGCCTGGAGAATTCCATGGACAGAGGAGCCTGGTGGGCTACAGTCCAAGGGGTCATAAAGAGTCAGATATGAGTAAGCGATTTAACACAGTGACTACTTATTCAGCTTACTATTTGGTAGATGGCCTGGGCTGTAGGGTGCTCTGAACCAGCTACTATAGTGGTCCCCTCTTATCCATGGCAGATATGTTACAAGATATCCAGTGGATGCCTGAGATCACAGATAATACCAAACTTTATATATGGTATGTTTCTTCCGGTGCATACCTATGACAAAGTTTAATGTATAAATTAGGTGCAGTAAGAGATCAACAATAGTAATCAAGTTGAGCAATTATAACAATATACTTTAATAAAAGCTGAGTGTGGTCTCTTTCTTTCACAATATCATTTTACACATTTAATACCTTTGCCATCTTAACTAAGCTTTTACCATGTACTGTGGCCCTACCTTGGGCAGTTTGAGGTGCAGTAGCAAAAGCAGCACACATTTCTTTTTTCTTCTTCACTATTTCGTGGATAGAAGATTGGTTCTTACTGTAGTTCTTAGCAACATCAGCCTATCATTTTCTTCTTCCCTTATGAAGTCAGAACTTTTACCTTTGCACTTAAACATCTATGACTTCTCTTCTGGATATCTGAATTACTACCATCACTATTGCACTTTGGGGCCATTATTAAAGAAAATAAGGGTGACTTGAATACAAGTTATGCAGTACTGCACCAGTCAATCTGATAAGCCAGATGGTGCCATTAAGTGTCTAAAGGGCAGGATATGCTGGACAAAGGGATCATCCTAGGTGAGACTGATGGCATAAGGTTTCATCATGCTACTTAGAATGACATGCAATTTAAACCTTAAGAGTTGATGATTCCTGGAATTTTCCATTTAATATTTTAGACTGCAGCTGAGCACAGGTGACTGAAATCATGGAAAGCCAAACTGTGCAGGAGAGGCGTGGGGGGGGGGAGATTGTTGTATTCTTTGCTGGGCCTGCTTAATGCACTTGTGGTCAGCTAGCGGCTTGATGAGCTATTGTGTCGTGATTCTCATGTCAATTGGTTGACAGGTCCCTTAGGAGCAGATGCAACTAGGTCTGTGAGTCTCATCATCCAACAGCCTAGCCCAGGCTTCTTTACGTGGAGACTGGTCAAGTTTGTGTTTGTGTCACATTTGGTATTGTCTATTGGGCAAAGCAAGTCACATCCTAGAGTCATTCCAGATACAAGGCATGGAGAGACTCTTCCTTCTGGTGGAAGGAAATACACTGCTGCTGCTAAGTCGCTTCAGTCGTGTCTGAATCTGTGCAATCCCATAGACAGCAGACCGCCAGGCTCCACCATCCCTGAGATTCTCCAGGCAAGAACACTGGAGTGGGTTGCCATTTCCTTCTACAATGCATGAAAGTGAAAAGTGAAAGTGAAGTTGCTCAGTCGTGTTTGACTCTTAGCGACCCCATGGACTGCAGCCCACCAGGCTCCTCCATCTATGGGATTTTCCAGGCAAGAGTACTGGAGTTGGGGGGTGCCATTGCCTTTTCTGAAATACACTGCAAGAGCAGGGAACTATGGAGGGGGCTAGAAATTGTGTCCATTTTGCAATGTATCACAGATACTTGGAGAAAAGTTATGAGCATGCTTTGTAGACTTGAAAGGACTCTGAATCGAGGTATGTGTAAAACAGGATGTGCTATGATAATTCTTGCTTTGTGAGTGATCTTTGGTGAGCTAGGCAGTTGATTTGTAGCTTCATAGCCAATGGTGGAAATACAATATCCATAGTCCAGTAATTTTACAATACAGTGTATGAAATAGAGATGAGAAATATAGTTGATTAACCACTTAACTGCAGGGAATTTAATGAATGATGCTGTGACTAAATTCTGAAGAAAGGGTATTACTTCCTTTCTCGTTATTCTCTTAGCTGGCCACTTTTTTGAAAAGAATTTTATTCTCAAAGCTGTTACTGTTTTCACTCTTAATACACGTTATATCCCCATAGGCATAGGGCTTCCCAGATGGCACTAGTGGTAAAGATCCCACCTGCCAATGCAAGAGACACAAGAGACACGAGTTCGATCCCTGGGTTGAGAAGATCCCCTGGAGGAGGGCATAGCAACCCACTCCAGCATTCTTGCCTGTGAAATCTCATGAACAGAGGAGCCTGGCAGGCATAGGGTCACAAAGAGTCAGACATGGCTGGAGTGAGTTAGCATGCACACACGTATACAGAAGTGGAAATATGTACATATAAGTGTACACATGAGTAAGTTGTACATGTGAATCTTATATAATGCTGTAAACCAATGTAACCTCAAAAAATTCCAAAAAGAAAGAATGTTTCTACAGTCATAGAAGAATTTCTCTGTTTTTGGTCATTTTGCATAAGGATAATCGTTGCCAGTCTTCATAAACACTAATGCAGGTAAGTTTCTCCAAGCCCTTCATAGGATGAATTTATAGATATTAAGTATTAAGTAGAATGGACATGAGTTTGAGTAGGCTCTGGGAGTTGATAATGGACAGGGAAGCCTGGCTGCAGTCTATGGGGTCACAAAGAGTCAGATATGACTGAGTGACTGAACTGAGCTGAAGTAGAATGTGAACCATTCAGTCCTAAAATGTTACCATGCGTCAAGCACACACTTGCCAATTTGTTGGCCTTGACCTGGGCATGCTAGTAGCAGGGGCTCCACTGTAGGATGAGCACAGAAGGCTTATTTCTCAGTTTATGTTTTGAAGTGTGTTGCTCAGACAGGCGACATACAGTTGTATATAGTAGTGCAAGCTACCTGTTACTCCCCTTGACAATACTTTTTAGCAGCAGTGGTTTTTTTCCTCCCCCTTCTGCAATGTGACAGTATCACTGTGGCATTTGGAATAACAAGAAAAGGCTGAGTGATTCTGAGTATACTTTCAAACAGCCGTGCAGACGAACAGCTGGTAGAGAAGACACTCCCTGAAACTTGCAGCATGTTCTCAGCCCCTGCAGTGTCTCGTGGGGCTCGACCTTCAGACTTGATGAATGCCTAGCTAGCTGTTCCCGCTCCTGCATCTCTTAATTCCCCTCCAGTCTCTCGTAACGCTCCAGCCCTTACTGGGGAATAAAACTGCAAACTGTCAGCCCCTTGCTTCCTTCCAACTCTCAGTTGAGAGGAATTCTATTTATGCATAATTGTCCAATAGGAATACAGTCCATCCATTTCTCTGTGCAGTAGAGGTTTCTAGCGTTCATCTTGTTTGCCCAATCCCCAGAAAAAATTAAATTTTATGTAGCATTCCAGGGCAAACACACGTATCTCTGTCGGTAAGTGTTTCTCTGTCTACTGTGTGTTTATACAATGGGAAGAAGTATTTCACAAAGCATGACTTATCCTTGCTATCTAATTCATTCTCATATTTCCTATTCTTTTCTATTTCATTAAAAACAACCTTAGTGGTGATCTACTATGTAGATTTCATGACCTATTAACAGTTCATGACCTCTAGTATGGGGGAACACTGTACCATATTTTATCCATCCCACAGGCCTGGTCATAGAAAGCTACATTCTTGGATCAGTTTGCCTTGATCCCCATAAGGTTACATCATCTCTTTAGCTTATGTCTACAAAGACAACTACTGAAAGGGATTTTGTTGAAAATTGACATCATGCGTAACTCCCATCTGAAAATCCAGGCAGTGATTTTATTTAGATCTAAGAGCAGAATTTAGATTTTATTTTGTTTCACTTAAAGAATGGTGTTAATTTCCCCTTATCAATAATCCAAATAATAAATCCATTATATTTCCTTTTATATTTCTTCTTTTGTTTGGTATCCAGGAAGACCACAGCAAAATTATATCCCCTTTAAAATTTATTGAAATATATTGTTATATCAAAAAAGGCTTGCTCTTAAATAAACACAGAATTTTCACAGTGTGAACACACCCATGTAACTGGCATCCATATCAAGAAACAAAATATTACAGCCCCCAGAAGCTCCACTGTGCTCCCTTCTAATCTTTACCCACCCTCCAAGAGTAATCAGTGTCATGACACTGAGCAGCATAAATTCATGTGACCTGGTTTTGTACTTTATATAAATGGAATATTGTAGCATGTACTCTCTTATATATATCTGGCTTTTTAAAAATTTTAATTGGAGGCTGATTACTTTACAATGTTGTGATGGTTTTTGCCATAAATTTACATGAATCAGCCATAGGTGTACATGTGTTCCCCATCCTGACCCTCCCTCCCACCTCCCTCCCCATCCCATCCCTCAGGGTCATCCCAGTGCACCAGGTTTGAGTGCCCTGTCTCATGCATTGAACCTAGACTGGTGATCTGTTTCACATATGATAATATACATGTTTCAATGCTATTCTCTCAAATCATCCTACCCTCTACTTCTCCCACAGAGTCCAAAAGTCTGTTCTTTAGATCTGTGTCCCTTTTGCTGTCTTGCATATAGGGTCATCATTACCATGTTTCTAAATTCCATATATATGTGTTAGTATACCGTATTGGTGTTTTTCTTTCTGACTTTCTTCACTCGGTATAATAGGCTCCAGTTTCATCCACCTCATTAGTACTGATTCAAATGCATTCTTTTTAATAGCTGAGTAATATTCCATTGTATATATGTACCACAGCTTTCTTATCCATTCATCTGCTGATGGACATCTAGGTTGTTCCATGTCCTGGCTATTGTAAACAGTGCTGTGATGAACATTGGAGTACACATGTCTCTTTCAATTCTGGTTTCCTTGGTGTGTATGCCCAGCAGTGGGATTTTTGGGTCATAGGGCAGTTCTCTTTCCAGTTTTTTAAAGAATCTCCACACTGTTCTCCATAGTGGCTGTACTTGCATTCCCACCAACAGTGTAAGAGGGTTCCTTTTTCTCCACACCCTCTCCAGCATTTATTTTTTGTAGACTTTTTGATAGCAGCCATTCTGACCTGCATGAGATGGTACCTCATTGTGGTTTTGATTTGCATTTCTCTGATAATGAGTGATTTTGAGCATCTTTTCATGTGTTTTTTAGCCACCTGTATGTCTTCTTTGGAGAAATGTCTGTTTAGTTCTTTGGTCCATTTTTTGATTGGGTCACTTATTGTTTTGGAATTGAGTTGCAGGAGTTGTTTGTATATTTTTGAGATTAGTTGTTTGTCAGTTGCTTCATTTGCTATTATTTTCTCCCATTCTGAAGGCTGTCTTTTCACCTTGCTTATAGTTTCCTTCATTGTGCAAAAGCTTTTAAATTTAATTAGGTCCCATTTGTTTATTTTTGCTTTTATTTCCATTACTCTGGAAGATGGGTCAGAGTGTATAGCCTGAAGTCAGGCAGGTTGATTCCTCCAGTTCCATTCTTCTTTCTCAAGATTGCTTTGGTTATTCGAAGTTTTTTGTATTTCCATACAAATTGTGAAATTATTTGTTCTAATTCTCTGAAAAATACTGTTGGTAACTTGATAGGGATTGCATTGAATCTATAGTTTGCTTTGGGTAGTTTACTCATTTTTACTATATTGATTCTTCAGATCCATGAACATGGTATATTTCTCTATCTATTAGTGTCCTCTTTGAATTCTTTCATCAGTGTTTTATAGTTTTCTATCTAAAGATCTTTAGGTAGATTTATTCCTAAGTATTTGACTACTTCGGAGAAGGCAATGGCACCCCACTCCAGTACTCTTGCCTGGAAGGAAAAACATTCTTCTTTCTCAAGATGGCTTTGGCTATTCGAGGTTTTTTGTGTTTCCATACAAATTGTGAAATTATTTGTTCTAATTCTCTGAAAAATACTGTTGGTAACTTGATAGGGATTGCATTGAATCTATAGTTTGCTTTGGGTAGTTTACTCATTTTTACTATATTGATTCTTCAGATCCATGAACATGGTATATTTCTCTATCTATTAGTGTCCTCTTTGAATTCTTTCATCAGTGTTTTATAGTTTTCTATCTAAAGATCTTTAGGTAGATTTATTCCTAAGTATTTGACTACTTCGGAGAAGGCAATGGCACCCCACTCCAGTACTCTTGCCTGGAAGGAAAATCCCATGGACGAAGGAGCCTGGTGGGCTGCAGTTCATGGGGTCGCAGAGAGTCGGGCACGACTGAGCAACTTCACTTTCACTTTCCAGTTTCATGCATTGGAGAAGGAAATGGCAGCCCACTCCAGTGTTCTTGCCTGGAGAATCCCAGGGACGGGGGAGCCTGGTGGGCTGTCGTCGATGGGGTCGCACAGAGTCGGACACGACTGAAGTGACTTAGCAGCAGCAGCAGCATTTGACTACTTTCATTGTGATGGTGAATGGAATTGTTTCCTTAATTTCTCTTTCTATTTTCTCATTGTTAGTGTATAGGATTGCAAGGGATTTCTGTGTGTTAATTTTATATCCTGCAACTTTACTATATTCATTGATTAGCTCTAGTAATTTTCTGGTGGAGTCTTCAGGGTTTTCTATGTAGAGGATCATGTCATCTGCAAACAGTGAGAGTTTTACTTCTTCTTTTCCAATCTGGATTCCTTTTATTTCTTTTTCTTCTCTGATTGCTGTGGCTAAAACTTCCAAAACTATATTGAATAATAGTGGTGAGAATGGGCACCCTTATCTTGTTCCTGACTTTAGGGGAAATGCTTTCAATTTTTCACCATTGAGGGTAATGTTTGCTGTGGATTTATCATATATGGCTTTTATTATGTTGAGGTATGTTCCTTCTATGCCTGCTTTCTGGAGAGTTTTTATCATAAATGGATGTTGAAATTTCTCAAAGGCTTTCTCTGCATGTATTGAGATAATCATATGGTTTTTATCTTTTAATTTGTTAATGTGGTGTATCACATTGATTGATTTGCAAATATTGAAGAATCCTTGTATCCCTGGATTAAGCCCACTTGGTCATGATGTATGATCTTTTTAATATGTTGTTGGATTCTGTTTGCTAGAATTCTGTTAAGGACTTTTGCATCTATGTTCATCAGTAATATTGGCCTATAGTTTACTTTTTTTGTGGCATCTTTGTCTGGTTTTGGTATTAGGGTGGTGATGGCCTCATAGAATGAGTTTGGCAGTTTACCTTCCTCTGCAATTTTCTGGAAGAGTTTGAGTAGGATAGGTGTTAGCTCTTCCCTAAATTTTTGGTAGAATTCACCTGTGAAACCATGTGGTCCTGGGCTTTTGTTTGTTGGAAGATTTCTAATTACAGTTTCAATTTCTGTGCTTGTGATGGGTCTGTTAAGATTTTCTATTTCTTTCTGGTTCCGTTTTGGAAAGTTATACTTTTCTAAGACTTTGTCCGTTTCTTCCAAGTTGTCCATTTATTGGCATATAGTTGCTGATAGTAGTCTCTTATGATTCTTTGTATTTCTGTGTTGTCTGTTGTGATTTCTCCATTTTCACTGCTAATTTTGTTGATTTCATTCTTCTCCCTTTGTTTCTTGATGAGTCTGGCTAATGGTTTGTCTATTTATCTTTTCAAAGAACCAGCTTTTAGCTTTGTTGACTTTGGCTATGGTCTCCTTTGTTTCTTTTGCATTTATTTCTGCTCTAATTTTTATGATTTCTTTCCTTCTACTAACCCTGGGGTGCTTCATTTCTTCTTTTTCTAGTTGTTTTAGTTGTAGAGTTAAGTTATTTATTTGATTTTTCTCCTGTTTCTTGAGGTAGGCTTGTACTGCTATGAACCTTCCCCTTAGCACTGCTTTTACTGAATCCCATAGGTTTTGGGTTGTTGTGTTTTCATTTTCATTCGTTTCTATGCATATTTTGATTTCTTCCATGATTTATTGGTTATTCAGAAGTGTGTTGTATAGCCTCCATATGTTTGTATTTTTAGTAGTTTTTTCCCTGTAGTTGACATATAATCTTATCACATTGTCATCAGAAAAGATGCTTGAGATGATTTCAATTTTTTTTTTTAATTTACCAAGGCTAGATTTATGGCCCTGGATGTGATCTATCCTGGAGAAGTTTCCATGTGCACTTGAGAAAAAGGTGAAAATCATTGTTTTAGGGTGAAATGTCCTATAGATTTTAGATCTAACTTGTCCATTGTATCATTTAAAGTTTGTGTTTCCTTGCTAATTTTCTGTTTAGTTGATCTATCCATAGGTGTGAGTAGGGTATTAAAGTCTCCCACTATTATTGTGTTACTGTTAGTTTCCCCTATCATATTTGTTAGTATTTGTCTTACATATTGTGGTGTTCCTATGTTGGGTGCATATTTATTTATAATTGTTATATTTTCTTCTTGAATTGATCCTTTGATCATTATGTAGTGTCCTTCTTTGTCTCTTTCCATGGCCTTTATTTCAAAGTCTATTTTATCTGATATGAGTATTGTATACCTGCTTTCTTTTGGTCTCCATTTGCATGAAATATCTTTTTCCAGCCCTTCACTTTCAGTCTGTATGTGTCCCTAGGTTTGAGGTGGGTCTCTTGTAGACAACATATATAAGGGTCTTATTTTTGTATCCATTCACCCAGTCTTTGTCTTTTGGTTGGGGCCTTCAACCCATTTATGTTTGAGGTAATTACTGATAAGTATGATCCCGTTGCCATTTACTTTGTTGTTTTGGGTTCAAGTTTATACACCTGTTCTGTGTTTCCTGTCTAGAGAAGATCCTTTAGCATTTGTTGGAGAGCTGGTTTGGTGGTGCTGAATTCTCTGAGGTTTTGCTTGTCTGTAAAGCTTTTGATTTATCCTTTCATATTTGATTGAGATCCTTGCTGGGTACAGTAATCTGGGCTGTAGGTTTTTCTCTTTCATAACTCTAAGTATATGCTGCCATTCCCTTCTGGCTTGAAGAGTTTTTATTGAAAGATCAGATGTTATTCTTATGGGGATCCCCTTGTGGGTTATTTATTGTTTTTCCTCTGCTGCTTTTAATATTTGTTCTTTGTGTTTGATATTCATTAATTTGATTAATATGTGTCTTGGTGTGTCTCACCTTGGCTTTATCCTATTTGGGACTCTCTGGGTTTCTTGGACTTAGGTGGCTATTTCCTTCCCCATTTTAGGGAACTTTTCAACTATTATCTCCTCAAGTATTTTCTCATGGCCTTTCTTTTTGTCTGCTTCTTCTGGGACTCCTATGATTCGAATGTTGGGGCGTGCACTTCCCAGGTCCATGCCGCTCAGATTCAGGTTCATGGGTAGTCCACAAAGGCACAGACTCGGTTGGGCCTGTGTTTCATGCCCTTCCCATGTCCAAGCAGCTCAGGTGACCAGGTGCTTGGCGAGCACACTCTCCCCAGGTGCAGTGCGTCTTATCACCTCCCTGGTCTCAGCCTGTTGGTTTCCTGGGTGGGCAGTGGGAGCACCATCTCATTTGTGCCATGCATCTCCTCCAGGGAGCTGATCTTGGCTGCAGCCCTCCTGGTGGATGTCAACTGCCCAGGATCCCAGGAAGACTTGGTTAGCACCTGGGAGCCTGCTCGCAGTTTGGTAGGGGACGCTGTCTCTGGGGCTGAGTTTGCCCCTTTCCTCTCAGCTCTGGCTGTCACCCGCCTGCCTCTCTGCCTCTGGAGGGCGATGGGCCAGCCTGCAGCCAGCTAGCTCTCTTCTGGTATTTGCTTATTCCTTTGTTCTGTGAGCAGGGCCAGCAGTGCCTTAGGTTGGAGCTTTTCCTGGGAAAGTTCTTTCTCTGTCCCCCCCCCCCCCCGGCTATCCCAGGGTTTGGGTTGCTGTCTCAAGGTGGCTCCCTCAGATTGCCCTCAGGGCATTCAGGCCCAGTCCTTCGCCTAAGCAATGCAGTCTACGCCTCCCTATTCAGCCCCCACTTGCTGTTGGTGGACACGAGCATCTGGGCTACTTCTCCACTGGGAATTGCAGCTGGGTGCATAATCTGTGGGTTTTATTTATTTATTTTTTCCTCCTGGTTATGTTGCCCTCTGAGATTCCAAAACTCCCCACAGACCCACCTGTGAGAGGGTTTCCTGTTATTTGGAAACTTCTCTTCTTTTATGACTCTCTTCCTGGGACAGGTCTCCATCCCTAACTCTTTTGTGCCTCTTTTTATCTTTTATATTTTGTCCTACCTCTTTTGGAAGACAATGGGCTGCCTTTCTGGGTGCCTGGTGTCCTCCGCCAGTGTTCAGAAGTTGTTTTGTGGTATTTGCTCAGTGTTCAAATGATCTTTCAATGAATTTGTGGGGGAGAAAGTGATCGCCCTGTCCTATTCCTCCACTGTCTTAGGACCGCTCCCCCCATATCTGGCTTTTTAAGCTTTGAATTCATCCCTGTCATATGAAGTTGTTTGTTCTCATTGCTGTATAATATTCCATTATGTAAATGTGCTAAATGTTACAATCTACTGTTGATGGACATATGACACCTAAAAGAAATATCATAAACATCCTAAAATGTGTCTTTTGGTGAACATATTATATATCCATTTCAGAAATATATCAAGAAGTGAAGTTTCTGAGTCATAGCGAATGTATATGTTCAGCTTTTATACAGTCTGCCAAACAGTTTTCCAATGTGGTTATTATACCAACTTAAATTCCTATGCAAAGCATGAGAGTTCTAGTTCCTTCATATACTTTTCAACACTTTATGTTGTTTGTCTTTCTCATTTTGGCTGGTGTACATAACTAAATTTACTAGGATACCAGACTACATGGTCTTCAAATCTGGGTTGTAACTTTTCCTCCCTTTTTCATATTTCATTCTATTTCCTTAACCTTGAATTTTATCTATTAATTTTTGAAATTTATGCAGCCTCAGAAGTTGCCCTAGAGGCTCTGTGGAACAATGTGACGTGTAAATACACATATAGTATAAACACAAATCTGAATCCTCAGGTAATGATGTCATTATCAAAAATCCTAGTCTTTACTCCCCTCCAGTTCTCACCTCTAATTAGTTGAAAAGCAGCATTGATTCTGTCCTGTAATTTGTCTTGAATTCAACCTTCCCACCAATTTCCAGTGGCACTTTGTTAGTTTAGGCCTTTATCATCTCATAACTGGACTCTTGTAAGAGTCTCTATAGTATATATTTCCATTCTAATCCACACCCTCTTTTCCAGGCTTATTTCTTCCCACCCCAAATTTAATTCTGTTCAAAGAGAAGAATATTCAAAAGTACATGCTACGTGCTCAGTCACTTCAGTTGTGTCCGACTCTTTGTGGCCCTATGGACTATAGCCTGCCAGGCTCCTCTGTCCATGGTGATGCCAATTTTTTCTTTTCTAGCCAATGCACAAGAAGAAGCTTCTAAGGGATAAGAGTAATTTCAAGCTGTAAGGACCTAGATTTCCACACTACAAGCTTGACAGTAAATCAAGTTTGTGATTTCATATTCTAATGGGACAGTTGGTATTTTCTGTGTATTAGCCTTCCTGAGACATAAAATCCAATATTGGCCCAATACTTTTTTGTATTCCAGAAAACCATAATTGATTCATAACACAGCAGTATGTTAACTTTTCCAAAAAAAAATCTATGCCTTAGTAAATAATTAATATGAGAGATTAGCTCACAATCAACTTAAGAAACTTACTTTAGCTCTTCTTACACTAACAGAAACATGCATGAAGCCTGATGGTATAAGCCTAATTAGCTCTTAATTGAAATGTATGTACCCTAATCCCAAGAGGTCAAACTAACCACCTATCTCTTTTGGCTTTTTTCCCCTCCATTTCTATATTTATAATCTGTGTGATATTGAGCTTCGTCACATATGAATCTGTCTCAACTAGATTGTAAGCTTCTTCAGGTCAGTGCCATATTTGAGTCCTTCTGGTGAGAGGAACCTGATTATAATGTTGAAATATTAAAATATTTCCAAGTCCATCCTCCAGACACTTTCCAGGTGTTACTAATGATAATGAAAAATGAGAAGAGTTTGACTGATAAGCAAAGACACATGTAAGTGCTCCATAAATTTACCATGATTGCAGTCATTTAAAGAAATGAATATACGGGAATATTTAGCAGCAAAATTTAGTCTAGGTATGGGACATGAAAAAGATTTCTTGGGAATTTGTGAATTAGTTAAAATTCTTTGCATTCATATTTCCCTTTTATCTTCAAAAAGTGTCTGGACAAAACGACAGCTCAAGTATAAGATTCAGCCCTTGGTGAATCATTACTTGGTTAAATAGGTTTTAACCTCCATTTCCCTTTCTTGTGGGGAATTCCTCCCACATCCTGGCTAATCAAAGCCTGCACTCAAGAGTCCTTCTCTACCAGAGTGTAAGGAATCTTTCTCTCCTGTTGTCCCCCATGAAACCAACATTCACTTGTTCTTTGGGGTTCTGCTCTCTGCCAATAGCAATGTGAATACATTTTTTAACATGTGTGAATAGTCTTGCTATTTTAGCCTCAGCCCCCTAAAATAAGACCTTTTGATGTGAACTTTACTCCTATTTAAGGCTGATTGTTAGTGATTTATTTCCCCCACCCTCAAAAAAAATCTTATTTACCCATTTGTTTCCCTCTTAAATGTAAAAAAACAAAAGAAAGAAAGGGTCCCTTTGAAACTTGCGAAAGAGAAAAGACTAGAACTCTTCGATCTCTCCTTTTTCTTCATACAACAGTCTAAAAATGAAAAGTTAATATGACAGCGCTAAATTTATTTTGTGCTCTGTTCGTAACAGTATTCCTGAACTTCTTGGGTTTCCTTTAAGGAAATATGGCTTCCCTGGTGGCTCAGATGGTAAAGAATCTGCCTGCAATGCGGGAGACCCGAGTGTGATCCCTGGGTCAGGAAGATCCCCTGGAGAAGGGAATGGCAACCCACTCCAGTGTTCTTGCTGGAGAATCCCATGGATAGAGGAGCCTGGCAGGCTACAGTTCATGGGGTCGCAAAGAGTCGGACACAACTGAGCACTTTCACTTCAGGAAATATACCTACCCAACCGGCTACTTGGCATGAACAGAGTATCCTCCAGCCGTCCAATTGCTTTCATAGTCAATATGTGATTTGACCTGTACTCTGGCCTCCTGCAATAGTGTCTGAATTTTACCACCAGAGCTCCAGAGGTGGGAAGTAACTGGTCTCACAGGGTTAAGTGACTGGCCTCTAGGGGCAGAATTGCTCTAGAGCTCTGTCTTGCTCTGGTTAATGCTTCTGCTAGAATGTGGAGCTACGCTGGCTGAAGATTAAGAAGCTGCTTTTGATTCTGGTAGATATTCATCTCAAAGGAAAAAAAAAACCCTAGTGTCTTCATAGGGTAGCATTTGAATATTAAATTTTCCTTATCTGTTTTAACTTAAGAGGACTTTTTGTCCGCTTAATTGACTGGTAATTCCTTTGTTTACTATCCCCCCCACCCCATCCCCAATCTTAGGATCTCAAGAACCAAGTCAGAAGTATTAAAAATGGTTACATTAGGATTTAACTTTTTTTTTTAATGAAGTTTGACTATTTCAGAAGCGGGTAATTTAGGCAGGAATGTATGTAGAATTTCACATTTTAATTAAAAAAGCCTCAAAATGAAATAACCTCTGACAGTAATAGATGACTACCTCTAAAAGCTGCCTTACTATCTGATGTATGTTCAGTATTTTCTTGTGGATAATAAGTCCTATGACTTGTTTCAAGAAAAGTGACAGGACTAAAACAATTAAAAAAAGACAAAGCTGCTCTTTTTTAATCATATGCTCATAAATAAAACTGGGTTCTGAATTATTGCCACAGAAGCAACTGACAAAGTATAAGTAAATCACTCTAAACTCTCAAGCTGTTCTTGCTTTATTTTTTTTTTTTGAACGTTCAAACCAAATCTCTAACCAAGTCCAGTGATGAATTTCCTTTGACAAATAAATATTTGCAAAGTATGAAATATAGACTTTGTGTGCTTCCTAAGGCCAAAGCATAGTGTTTAAACTAAAATTTAATATTTTTCTCTCTCCTCAACTATACCAAAATAAGAACATAACTTAAAAATAATTCTCTCTTGTAGCAGACTGTCCATTAATCATGCTTTAGATAATATTGGCTTTGCGAGTATTCAGGTAGAAAGAAAAACTGTAATTTCTAGATTGATCAGAAAACCTGAGAGTATTTATGGATTGGAAGAAAACAATAAAATCTGGCAAAATGGGATTTTCTGTAACCCCCATTATGAAGTCACAAAAGGTACATCTTTCAACAGCCTCCCACTTTCCTAGGAAAATTCTTCATGTGGTGAACAGTTTGATTGGGTAGATCAAAGAGTTAATCTACTTGTGATTTGAGAAAAGACTTCCTTTTTTTTTTGGTTAGTGTGGTGTGTGGGAGGAAGGTAGGAAGAGGCCCCAGAATGAATTCACTAATTGGGGTTTTCACCTGCTGTGAGTCTAATCGAATACAAAGCCGTATTTGTAGCTGAAAAGGAAGGCAGATTTTGCAGAGTGTCAGAATTTCTGCCTAGTTTTGAAATTCCTGTTATTTGGCACTGCCGTCTGGGAAAGGCAGACTAATAGTTACAGCTTTGAGCTGTCCTTAAGGTAGACCAGAAATGCCGATCTGCCTGAACCACCTAACCAGAATCCACGTTGAGCTGTTGAGCTGGAGGTGGTGTGCTCCCTATACCAGGGAAGCTCGTAGTTGGCAGGCTAATAGGTACACAGCAGAATTCTTTGCTGGGGAGGAACTGCTGGGCCTGTGAGGTTAATGGAGTGTGGCTTGATTTTAGTGAAGATGCTAAACTTCACATCTTTCCTAGATGTTCAGTCTAATATAGGTGGCTCGGTGAAGCTTTGAAAATCTTAATAGAAGAATACTGTATGAGAGAGAAGCCCAGTGCGACTTCCTCTGGAGCCTGTGTGCTGAAATCTCTGGTTCACATGGTAGCTGGCTCAGAGAACTTTGCTCAGTCTGGCTTACTCTGCCTCCCTGCAGGGGAAGAGCCTGGAAAAATAGGCTTTTGTGTGGGTGTGAAGTACGCTGTGTCTGAATGTGGAGGTCCCTTCATTTACCAGTTAATGCGAACTGACTGGATATGCTGATATCCCCAAGATGCGGGGTTTCAGATTGATCGAAAGGGATTTTTACACATATTTTAATTAGCACACCATGGTATTTGCCCTAACAATGACTCACCATCACTGGAAGGATTTGTTAGACGTCTGATTCACTGTTCATGGCTAATACTTGTACTGTGCAAAGAGAAACACGAGATCCTTATGTGTTTACTGGATAGATAGCCAAATGTTGAAATTTTACTATAAACTGTGTATTAAGCTTAATTGAAGTAATACCTATATTCCAAATGAATTTTTATAAAATGGTGCAGGTTATATACTTAAGATTGAGCTTCCCAAGTGGTGCTAGTGCTAAAGAACACGCCTGCCAATGTAAGAGACTTTAAGAGAGGTGGGTTCGATCCTTGGGTTGGGAAGATCCCCTGGAGGAGGGCACGGCAACCCACTGCAGTATTCTTGCCTGGAGAATCCCATGGACAGAGGAGCCTGGCAGGCTACAGTCCATGGGGTGGCAACGAGTCAGGGACATGACTGAAGTGATTTAGCATGCACTCATACTTAAGATTAGTGAAGGAACAAATGCAGTTTGGTTGGAGACTCATGGAGCCAGAAGGAAGCTGGACCCTAGCAGGTGGTGAAGTCCTTCAGGGCCATACCCAGACAAGTCCCCACTGCAGACCATTCCCTGTCATTTCCTTTCCCTCACTGATCCTCATTTCACCCTGGTAAAGTGAGGCTAACATTGAAACCGTAAGCAGCTCGGAAGAAAACGGATGTGTTGGTGGAAGATAGGTACAGCCTGGCCTCCACCCTTGAATCTTCATACACACACACACAGACACACACACAGACACACACCCCTAAATGGAATCATCCAAACCCATGCCATGCATTACTCCCATGTCCAAAGGATAGCTCTATTCCTGCCATCTTCCCTCTGAATTCCAGACTCAGGTGTCTGCCTGCCTTTCACATCACACTGCCACCTCTGCGTCATCAGGCTCAAGACTGAACTCATCATCTCTCCCTGACCCTCTTCTGCCTAAATCTGTCCCCCTCTGGCTGAAAGTGCTGCCTTGGTGTTACTCATCCAATCTTGGGAGTCACTCTAGAACAATAATCCTCAAATCATCCTCCGCCTTGGCTGCATGTCAGAATCACCTGAAGAGCCTTAAAAGTCCCAGTGCCCAAGGCCAATTAAATCACAACCTCAGAGTGGTAAGACCCAGGCATCTGAATTTTTTAGCATTCCCCACGTGATTCCAGTGGCAGCCAGGCTTGAGGACCATGGCCCTAGATCTTCCTTCTAGCCCATGATTACGTCCAATCAGTCAAGGCTCCTGTAGTTTGAACACTGCTGTATTATTTCCCCACTCTCTCTGCTGCTGTCATTGTTCAGATCCTCCTCATGCTGCAGTCAACTTGTATCTGGTGTCCTAATTCCAGACTCTTCTGATCCAGCCCTGCACCATTGCCAGAGTGATTTTTCTGAAAGACGAATCTGACAGAGCCACACTCATGCTTAAATTCATTCCTTATAAAGCTCACCCGTACCTTTTAGCATGCAGGTCAAACTTTGTATCAGCACACCAGGTCCTTCCAATGCGCCCACCTCTCTAATCTCTACCTTGACATACTCCCAGAGATCGAGGAGAGCCCTAAAGCCCTGAGAAAGGATCATCTATTTCTTGTTGTGATCACCATTTATAATTACTGACTTGCTTTTATCCCCAGTAGGCCAGAATCTCCTTTGGGGCCTACAGAGGAGACTTCTAGAAATATCTATCCAGTGATCAAGTCTAATCTCCTTTTCAGCTCCAACTGGTGGAGTTAACTTTCTCCTTAATCAGTGGTCCCTACTCAGCAACCAGCCAAGTACCCCAGAGGGTGACTTTGACTGGGTGGGTCCCTGTTTGATCTGGGTCCTGGGAGAAAAAAACAGATCATACACTCAAAAGTGGTACTTGAAGAAAGTGTGGTGAAAGACTATTTACTAAAACCTGAGCACTGCAGGAGAAAGAACAAGGGTGAGAGGAGGGAATGGTTTAAGGTACTTGGAGCATGCTGATGCTGTAGAGATGATTACATAGCGAGACTCATGGCCAAGCATAAAGAAACTTGGCCACTGGCAGGCTCAAGAACAACAGGAGGGAGGTTGGGGAATAAATACCCCAACATCTCTCTCCTCCTACCCTTTCATCTCCTGCTATAGGCCTTTCATCACCACTTCCCATTGGCTGAAAGTGAAAGAAAGCCAAAGGGCAAGAGAGCCTGATTGATGCCATCCACAGAGGTCCAACCCCCTGGGCCATAGAGCAGGGTGGAAAAGGGCATAGACCAGAGCTGGAAGAGAGAATGGGGAGACGCCCAGTATAGTCCCTTTGATCAGAGAGGTCCTCCTTTTTCTAAGTACCAACAACGTTTAAGTGGTTCAAAGACGAGTTTGGTGTACGGAAAAATGTACTAGGTGGCCTTCCTAGACCTTACCCTATTTAATTCCTTCCTTACCTCTGTTTGTAGCAAATTGACTCTCCTCTGCTGCCAGCCAGCAGTGGGATTGCTCATGAACACACAAGAAAACATACAGATCTTCCTCCACAGTAGGAGAAGCCACTTCTCTGCCGGCAGCCTGACAGAGTGGCTAATTACATGGGCCTTGAAGCCAGACTCCCTAGTTCCAATCTTGGCACGGCCACATTCCAGCCATGGTACAAGGGACCAGCCGCTTGTGGAAGGTTTTAAAGGCAGGATTTAAACTTAAGTTGCTTTATGGTCTGTGGTTCACATCAGAGCAGTAATAATGAGGACGAAGAGGAGAGCTACTACAAGCAAGCAATTAATGTTTTATCATACATGGCATCACTATATAATTGATATATGAAATGAAGATATATATAAATTATATTCTTTCCTTAATGGCTTTCCCTAATAAGCAAAACTGATATTCTAACTGAATAAATAACAAAACAGTTGCTATGATGCCCTTTTCATTTCTTAATAATGCTTTCTGTATTTAGTTTTGAAAACAACATCAAGATTTGGGAAGAAGCCTTCAAAGGGCCTATAACGCCAGTCTAAAAAAGAACCTAAAGATGTATTTTTGAGGATTGCCATCTGTCAAATGTAAGAGAAAATTTGAATAGTAATTTCTAATTTTCCCTTTTTTTTTTTGCCAATGAATTGTTTTGAGTAGTTTTCTAGCTGGACACTGAGAAAGTAGACTTGAGCACTGGTTTAAGAGAAACATAGCAGAATCCCCAAATCTTAAGCAGGTAATTTAAAAGGGTAAAACAAACAAGCTAGAAAGGAAGAGAAAGACAGTGTTTCTAATATTTATACATGTCTATGCTGGAAGGTTTGCATCTTTTCATTGGAATACATATAAACAATATTTAAGTCATTCACTTGCTACATTGACACAGAGGTGACATCACTGATTAACTGCAAAGGCACCACACCACGTCATTATCACAGAACAGGAATCCCCTTTCCCCAAAGATGGGGGCAGACCTCGAATCTCCAGTGAGACCAAGGGACAGCCTCACGCAAAGCCAGTCCTGGTGTGCCCTCTGCCTCTCAGACCTTAATAGCAGCCGAGTCCACAAATCACTGACTCAAAATAACTAAAAGATAGCAGTAATGTCCAGTGTATCAGGTACAATGCCAGAAGTGCCCTGTGTGTGTGCTCAGTTGTGTCTGACTCTTTGTGACCCATGGACTGTAGCCCACCAGGCTCCTCTGTCCATGGAATTCTCCAGACAAGAATACTGGAATGGGTTGCCATTTCCTCCTCCAGGGAATCTGCCGGACCTAAGGATCGAACCTGCAGTTCCTGAGGTGCCTGCATTGGCAGATGGATTCTTTAGCACTGAGCCACCTGGGAAGCCCCAAGAAGTGCTCTATTTGTTTTAAAATAGCAACACCAATCAGACCTGCATGCATGGTGTCTTCCCTATAAAGTTTACATTTGTATGTGGTTTGTCAAGGGTAGTGAAGAAACTTCACACTCCCTTTGGTTCATACACATTATTTTTGCCTCTTTTGCTGCGATGTAGCAGATAGGAAAAGGAGATTGAATAGCTAGAATCCTTTCAGCTCAAACATTCTGGCCTAGAA
>SJXQ01009132.1:152020-169684 GCA_006408695.1 Aepyceros melampus
CCTAGAAGGAGTGAGGGGGAAATGTTGAGAGAGAGGACATTTAAGAAGAAAAAGGGGAACCCTTTAAACTGTAAGCTGAAGAAGAATGAATCAACCAGAACAGAGAGTGAAAACGAAATGGTTGAAAGACGATAAAAAGAAAAGCAGGCCAACAAAATAAATGGACAAATAGGGACAATGAAACCACTAAGGAAGTTTATCTGAAAATACCCTTTGGACTCTTTAATCAAAGATATTATGTGAAGGTTGAGAAAAATTCTTGTGCTCATGAAGGCTTTCTTCTCTTCAGAATATTTCCAAGCTTGTCACAATTTTGCATAGTTAACCTGTGTCGTCATATTGCAAACTCTGCAATTAGAAGTATTTGAACTACCAGGCCTTGTAACTTTTCCAGTAGAACGTTCCATTGGAAATGGTTTCCTTTTAGATTTCTCTGAAGAATACTAAAAGACCACACCATACCACACCATTGGTGGTGGTTTTTATTTAAAGAGTCTATACCACTGTTTCTCAGAGTTCACTGTGCTCGGAGTTTCTGATTCAGTAGCTCTCTCTGGGCTGGAGCCCAGGGAATTTTCATTTCTAAGTTCCCAGGCGATGCTGCTGGTCCTGGGACTACAGGATGAGAACCACTGCTGTCACAAATACACAGACAAATGCTTCCTTAAAACCTATTTAGCCCAGGATGAGCAAAACTAGAATTTCATGTCCTCACAGCTCCATCAGTTTAATCTTCGATTGGGGCAGGGAGAGGAAGAATTATGCTCGTGAATTTTTTCTTTTTCACGCTTTAAAAAGCAAACTCTTGAGCCCACACACTTAATTATCTGCGATGAGGTCATTTGCACCTAGGTCATTTATTTAGGCAACAAGTTGTCTCGCTGGAGGATTTAAGGGGGTGCTGGCAGGGCAATGTGTGGCTTCCAGGTTCCCGGCACTACCTTAAATCTCCTGCTCTTTCTTTTGCTTTTCTCTTTTTCCTTTCCGTTTTGAAAGCCCCGACTGTCGCGTCTCCCGGAGTCGGGTTCCCAGGGCGCTAGGTAGAGGCGGAGCCCGGCCCAGCCCCGCCCCGTCTGCCTGCAGCGCCCCCTCCCGCGCGCGCTGCCCGCCCGCCTGCTAGCCCGCGCCGGCTCCTCCGCAGTGCTTTCAGCTTCGAGCCTGGGCGGCGGCGGCAGCGGCGCTGGCGACGGCGGCGCTCGACTTTCGGGGAGCCCAGCGGCTCTGGGAAGCTCACTCCTCTGCTCACGCCCTCCCCCGACCAGAGCACTAGCAGCCATGAGGGAACAGCTCAAAGGGTAAGTGCACCGCGCCGCCCTCAGATCGCCGCAGTCCGTGCACTTGTGGCGCGAGCAGGGTGCTAGCAGAGGCGGCCAAAACTTGGACTCGCGTGACGGCTCGACCCCGGGCTCCAGACGGCCGGCCATCGGGACAAGGTCCCCCCGCGGGTCCCCGCGGCGCCGCAGCAGGTGCGCCCCCGGGGCTCCCCCCTGGCTGGCTAGGAGCCCCTTCCCCCGACTTTGGGACGGGCTCGGAGAGAAAAGGCTGATCTCACAGTAGCCAGAGGGGACAGAACGTTCCCCACGCGGGGATTGGAGCTGCGGGAGCTTTTTGCTCCTTTCCGGGCTCTCTGTGCGGACGCAAGACAGCCAGGCTTCCTAAACCGTCTCCATACCTCGCAGAAGGAAGGGGCGCGCCAGGCTTTACCTTCCATTGCGCTGCAAGTGCCAAAAGGTCAACTTTCTGCCTGATTTCTTCCGAGGATTCCAACTGACATTTCCCTTGTTGCATTTTCTACTGTGTTCGTCCCATGCCCCAAGACTTGGAGAAATCAGGAGAGAAAGAAAAGGCAACGAGAGCCTAAAAGTCAAGGATTTGACATAGAGGATTCAGGGTGGTTTTTTTTTTTTTTTTTCCTTTGCCCTCTGGGGTTGAACGTGGAGTCATTTCTGGGTGTCCTTCTCGCGTTTCTCCAGGTGTCTGTGCCGGTCTTTAAGCAAAGTTTGTCGTTCTCGGTCGAATCATGGCAGTGAATAGGGCAGGACGCGTTTATCTCTGTTCAATTTGAAGTTAAGTTTGAAGCTTGAATTGAAAGGGTTTGGTTGCCCAAGAGAGACATATTATTAATTATAAAATACTTTAACGTGAAAAAAAATTCATCCAATGTAAGTGATGAACCGAAGTCTTTAAGTGAAATAAACATATGTCGCCAACAAGCTGTTCTTGGTCTCTTGGCTTCTTTATCCCTGTGGCCTCTCCCTGTCACCCCTCATCACCCTTTCTTTTTTGTCTAGATTTTTTATTTCCTTGTCCCAAATCCCCTCTTTGGAGAATCCAGTTGCTCTTGGAAAAGCAGAAGAGCAAATGAAACAACATGGCTATATGAAAGGTTTCTGACCCTTGATCACCTAGAATTGGTTTCAGTCATCATTGTTTGATCTTGGATTGGACACGACCCTGAAGTGAAATTGCTTTGGCTGAAGTTGAGGGTGGGTGGGAGTTAAGCCCTGAAAAGCAAACAGAACAGAGGAGGAGTAACAGCTGGAACAGTCACGGAAACAATCATCTTTGCCCTGGCTTGAGCCGAACAGAATAAAATGTTAACAATCACAGGGAACAAGAAATGGGGACTAGAATAGGATATCTGATGCTTACACTGACACCCACCCCCCTAAACCCTCTACCCACAGTAGCAGAAACTTTTAAATATATTTTCCCATTCCCACCCTTTGAGTCTTCCAGCAGTGGCGGCCAAGTTCAGCATTCAGCATTCAAATGCCAAGGTTTCTCTAGAAAAAGAGTCTGATCCCCAGATTAAAGGGAAGTGATTTTGTGTGTGTGGATCAATGGGCTTCAGATTATATATGAAGCCAAACTCTAATCCTCTGCAAATCGCAAGAGAACACTACCTTTATATCGCTGCATAGGGATCACTTTCCTCCCTGGGAAATAGTGGAAAGATATTTTTTAAAAGGGCAACTGTTTGGAATATTTTCAGTACCAAATAACAGTGGTAGCAGAAGAAATCTTAGTTTAATTAGGCAACTGCCATTTTCCTGGGGAGAACAGGGAATTTTGTTACTTTTTCTAAGTGTTTAGCATTTGTTTTTAAAGCAGCTAAAAAAAGCAATTCCAGTAAGTCTGATATTCCAGCACTGACAGTAGGAACAGCTCTGGGATGGTTATAATAACCTTACACACTACTTGAAACTAAAGAAGGTGAGATAAAATTTAAATTGTATGGTAGGAAATTAGGTCAGTCCTGTGCTCAGTGGAGTAATGTTTTAATTTCTTATTATTGACACGTAGGTGTTGCCGGGGTCTTTTGTCACATCCAGTGATTGTGTATTTTAATTTATTTTACATTCTTATGGCCCAAAATAAAAGGGAAAAGAGAGATTATGGTAGCTTGTACACATTAAAAAAGGGTGGAGGGAGGAGATCAGAGTTTGAAGGCTGTTCAGAGAGGCATATCTGATGCCAGGTTTTGGAACCAGCATAGCCAAAATCAATAACATTTTTAAAAAGATTTAAAGGGCATTTTAAGGATTATTTATGAGGCTGGTCTCTGTGAATGCATGTATAGAATTTTGATCTATGTGGAACATCACTGTTTTCAGGAAGGCTGAACAAAGATATAACCATTAACTTGTGAGCAGGATTCAGAATTGCCTTTCGAGTTGGACATGGTATATGGGGAATGCGTTAACGATGTGAAAAGTGAAGTGCAGAAAAGACAGTTGCTAAAAAAGCAGTACTGTCCACCACCACCTCCCCAGCACAGCATATTTTTCTATATTGTCTGTATATTCCAGGTGAACCTGAGCTGCTTCTCATGGAGTTACTGAGGATCCTCTCCTGTATTTGAAGATAGGCACAGAGTCAGAAATATAGCTGTAAAAACCAGTATTGATCAGAGACCAATAATTGGTTTGTCCTATAAGGTAGAATGTAGATAGGACTTATGCAGGTTTGTGTTTACCGTTTCATTTTGTTCATACTCATCTTTCCTATCTGTTTAGAAGGTTAAATATATCCCACCAGGCCTTGGATTCATCAAAAATACCCACGTACAGTGAAATGTGTATTTGTTCTCCATATAGTTACTCCCAAAGCCGAAGTCGTTACAGCTATGTTCCCAGTCATTTTTAACATTAAATGATTAAAAGATTATTTTTCTAGTTGGGAGGATAGTCCCACCCTTTATTCTTTTCTTCCTTGCACTTGTGCTCACTTCTTTTACTTACTGCTGAGTTGTAATTGAAGTGAAGCTAACTCGGCAAAGGTGAAATATAGATCTGTTTTTCTAGTTACTTTGCATTGCTTCAAAATAAAAGGTTTGTGTGTTGGAGAGGAAGACAAAGATGTTAAATGAAGATTGGCTTTTGGACTGTTTTGAGTTCATTGATGTAGGTTATTTGGATCCCCCAGAATCACAAGTAATTGGGAGAGAGAATGAGTACCTACGTAGGACTAACTAGTATCTGGTAGCTCAGGAATGGAGTATGGAAGTGGAGGCTTAGAATGTTTCCCTTCTTCCAGTAAAGGACATTTCAATTTTGCTGTAGATGGATGGATTAAATGATCATTTCTAAAATCCGTTTCATAATTTTTAATCACTGGAATAAGTGGGGCTTCCCTGGTGGCTCAGTGGTGAAGACTCCACCTGTAATGCAGGAGCCTCAGGAGACCAGGGTTCAACCCCTAGGTCGGGAAGATCCCCTGGAGGAGGGCATGGCAACCCACTCCAGTATTCTTGCTTGGGAAATTGCATGAACAGAGGAGTCTGGCGGGCTACAGTCCATGGGGTCGCAAAGAGTCAGACATGACTGAAGCAACTTAACACACATGCAGGGAACTAGATCTCACATGCCACAACTAAGACCCAGTGCAGCCAAATAAATAAATATTTTTTAAAAGGTAGAGGTGTAAATGTATCAACAGACATGAAATCTTTGGAGGGAGGGAGCTCCCTGAAGCTCCCATTCAGTCTCTTCTCCTGTCATTCGGAGGCAGATTTCTCTTTTCTTTGGGAATCGCATTTGATACAAGTTACTTCTTGCCCGTGTTCCCCCAATTTAACGTCCATTACAGATGGTGGCTTTTCAGGCTGTTCTCTCTGTCTCTGTCAGGTCAGGTTTATCAACTCAGACAGATATTTTTCTGCCCATCGATTGAAGATGCTCCAGTCCTCCCACACGTGGTGGAGATGGTGTGTTATAATTACACAGCGTGTGTAATAAGAGCCTGTACATGTGGACACACGTGCTTTCCCCTTCTTCTCCCTCCCTCTCTCCCTGGGGCTCACATATGATGGCCATAGGAAATGGCAGAGGCCTAAATGCAGGGTGGTCTCCATAGCAGGTAATCTTTCCTTGCTGGGCTCTTGTGTACAGAATTGGTACACTGTCTCGTTCGGAGCTTTAAAAAAAAAATGCTTGAGAATAAGCAACACTTTTTTTCTCTATGAAGCTGCAAGCTGCAGCCTTCTTGTGCTGTGCATATAAAGTACCCGTCCCTCCCACCCCTTCTACAAATCATAAACCATTGTGGACATGGGACTTTCTAAAACTCCCTATAGCATGCGCTGTATCTTTTTCTTGTCTTCCTCTGCAAGACTTGAACTCTACTCTGCTACATTCGCTCTGCTGAGAAGCCCCTGTCTACTCCTCACATGCGGATTGCCTCTGTGGAAAAGTCAAACAGAAACGGACAGGTGTGGAAGAGACTGAGGCAGCCCTTCAGCAAGGAACCCTTTCTTGTAGATTTCTTTCACTGGCCTTCACCGTTCAGTTACTGATTGGGAAATATCAGAGGTCTGGTCTCTGAAGTTGTACAGCTTGGGGAACTGCCACACATCTTTGTGTCATTTGTGATTGTGTTATATTTAGCAGACCACAGTAAATGTTTCCCTGTTTTGCATATCTTCTGTGAAACAGAGGCAGTACATATTGAGCATTGCTTTTGCCCCCATGAAAGATCTTAAGGTGTGGCTGACTTAGCACAGTTGGATCCTCACCTCTATCATAATCAACTAATGAAAGCTTTGCTTTCAAGGGGCAGTAATTTGGGAAATCCCGTGAATAGAGGAGCCTGCCAAGCTACAGTCCATGGGGGTCACAAGAGTCGCACACGCTGAGGGACTAAATCAACAACTTGGGGGCGCCACATAATAACAAAAATGACCACATATTGAGTGCCAGAAGGTATCAGTCACTGACCTCTACTGATTGATCCTTTAACACCCCTAGGTGACTGGGGCAGCCCCAAATTTCACAGCTAGTATGCCATAGAGGCAGAGTCTAATCCTAAGATTTAACACCTACACTTGACTTTGTTGGTTTCCACAAGCTCCTCTTTCTGTGTGCAGCCTGTGTTTTCTGCTCCCCTTCAAGTGTCCACATTTAAGCTATTTCTCCTCTCTCCATCTGCCCCCCACCCTTTTCCCTGAAAGATGATGAATAGGCTCTGCTTATGAGTACTGAAATACCATTCAAGGCCGCATTTTACTGCATCAAAGGCCAGTCAGGTAATCCCCCAAAACTGGAAATATGATGCTGTGGTGATTTATGTAGATGGTCCAAAGTAAAGGAAAAGTATATGTAGTTATCTCTCCCAGGTTTATTCCCGGAATCGAATGAGGAACAAAGGTGTTCTGTTCTTTTTGCAGCAGGAGCTGATAGCTGGCAACCACATTTACCTAAACTTCAAGAAATGGAAGGGAACTGTGAATGCTTCATTCAGGCCCAAGTAAACATAGGCAAAGGTGCAGTGTCATAGCGAGCGCTGAGTCAAAAAGATATTCTAAAATAATGGGGAGAGGGAAGATATGATCTGTGAGTTGGGCAATGGATAAACCCTAAGCAGACATCATCATGGAGATGAGATCTGGATACGGAGAAGAAAGTAAGGGAAACGTGTCAGGGGCAGTGAGAGCAAGTGAGAAGCGAGGTGACTGATTTCTGAAATTAATGTCCAGTATCTCTTTGACAGAGTTGAATAACCCTTGTCTGTGTCCTTTCGGTATGTTCGGAGTTGGATGGCTGAAGAAACCCTGATTTTCAATTATTGATTACGTATCCAGGCCCTTTTCTGATAACAGAAGTACACCCAACTTGTGGGCGCAAAAAATAAATGCTGGTTACAAAATCATGATCTATTGCTTTTCCCATTGAAAGCAAAGTTAGGGGCCTTTCTGTTGTAAAATAAACATTTGTCAGTACAGGATGGAAGTCCTTTGAAGTCATGAAGCCAAATGATCAAAAAGCATTTTGTGCTTTTTTTTTTTTTTAGTCTCTCTGTTTCTCTATTGCTCATTCTAAATTCTAAAGTCTCTCTTTGTGTTTTATGTTTTAGCCACGAGACCCAAACAACTTGCTGGGACCATCCTAAAATGACAGAGCTCTACCAGTCTTTAGGTAAGGACATGGCCATCTTTCCTCCAGATGAAATGACAGATGACTCATAGGATAAAGTAGTTTGTAGTGTGCAAGCCATTTGTTATCTAAATATATCACTATTCTTTTAAGAAATGAAAAACAGCAGCACCTTTCTATTCGAAACTGACCATTATCTTTCTTTTTTTCCAAGGTTGGTTAAAAATAAGTTTTAGGATTTCATTGTTTCCTGAAAATTCAGTATATCTGAGCAGGTTAAAAGGCCTTACTAGTTTTTTTGTTGTTGTTGCTTAAAAGGATGGGAAAAAAGTATTTGCAATGGATGGCAGTTTTTTCCCCCAAAGAAAGAAAAACTGTTTCAAGTTGTTCTGATTGATTTCTTCCTAGTGAAACCAAGAAAACACTTTTGCCAAACCACGAACGTTGTGTCAAGGAATTTTCTGCAGTCACTCCAGTGCTCATAATCCTAAGCACATCAGGTTATTAGCATGTACATTTCAATGATTGGTCTAGATGGCTTGTTTTGTGTTTGTGTGAGAGCCTGGCAGCACCCACCCTTCCCATAACTTGGAATTTTTTGAACAGATGCACAGCCTCCAAATAAGGGTGAAACACCAGTCTTTTTAATGCTTGATGAAAGTCCACTCTCTGCCACTTTTGATCCCTCAGGAATAATCTGAACCGAATCCCCTCACATTGTAACTAGTTGTTGTTTTAATTAAAAATCGTCATGCCTTTTCTACTACTAAACATTTTTAAAGACTTTTTTGTGACTAGATGTATTACAGACTGAAATGTACGAGGTGAAAACCCTTTGGGTTTTAAGTTTTGTGAGAAAACCCATGGGAATCAGGATACTCAGACATATATTTTCGACGTGTATGTAGCCATGTACTTGTGTGTAGTTCCTACTGCTCTTCT
The DNA here is from genome assembly GCA_006408695.1 of Aepyceros melampus. NCBI lineage: Eukaryota > Metazoa > Chordata > Mammalia > Artiodactyla > Bovidae > Aepyceros > Aepyceros melampus. The sequence continues at coordinate 160,336 of SJXQ01009132.1, forward strand.
GCCATCGGTTCCCTTTGGTTAATGAATTCCAGCTATGAAGACAGGGCGTGGGGGCTTCCCAGGTCACTCAGTGATAAAGAATCTGCCTGCCAGTGTGGGAGCCATGAGTTCGATCCCTGGGTTGGGAAAAATCCCCTGGAGGAGGAAATGGCAACCCACTCTGGTATTCTTGCCTGGGAAATCCCATGGACTGAGGAGCCTGATGGGCTACAGTTCATAGGGTCCCAGAAAGTCAGACACGACTGAGCGACTGAGCATGCACATATGAAGACAGGGATAGGAGATATTAGCGTCTCCCTGCCCTGATTGTTTTCCTAAACTTTTTCCAATAAGGACCTACTGTGTAGCACAGGGAACTCTGCTCAGTGTTCTGTAATAACCTAAAATACTATATAGTTATATGTAGAGCTGAATCACTCTACTGTACACCTGAAACTAACTCAATCTTATTAATCAACTATCTTCCAATATAAAATAAAAGATTGAACATAAAGAAAAATATAAATGATAGAAGTTCCTTCTACAAAATCTGGGAAAAAAAGCCAAAGTGTGTGAAAGAAAAGTCACTTAAAATTCTACTAGCCAGAGATACTGAATACAAGTAATATTATGTCAGCCCAGTCTCACAGTAAGAGTGTGTGTATTTGTGTGTGTGTGTGTGTGTGTGTGTGTGTGTGTATACAGGCACATATGTGCACACACACACTTTTAAAAACTGAAGGAAAATCAGAATCAACTAATCTTCAAGTGCTGCATTTTCAGCCCCTGCAAAAGGTTTCTGACTTTTATGCTCGATCGTTAAGACCACAGGTAGAAAACTTGAATGCTTACGTTTTGGTAAATGTGAGAATGAGAATTCATCTGAAGTAGACAGTGGCTGTGCGAGGGAGCTGGTCATCCAAGCTCAGTGCTCTCAAGACTGGATTTTTCAAGGCAAACTAGAAATCTTTCAGTAAAGAGCTTATTTAAACTGGACCTACTGATTATAACCTCCAGTTTACAAAGGCTCAACCCGCTTGTAATTTTTCTGTTCTAATCACAGTGATCTTTAGTTATAAAATTTTAATTTACTTTTATTTAAAAATGAGAGGGACTTCCCTGGTGGTTCAGGGATTGACTCTGAGCTGCCACTGCAAGGGGCATGAGTTTGATCCTTGCTCGGGGAACTAAAATTCCATATGCACAAAAAGATGAAAAATTATAATTATTATAGAATCAATACTTGTTCAAATTTTTAAATGTTTAAAAAATATAAATAAGCTACCAAAAAAAAGAACAGATAAATCATCTGTTACCCACCTCTTAGCTAACTAATGTTTAACCATCTAGCAGGTATCCTCAAAAATTTCTCTCTATACATACATTTTTATAAAAGTTGAATCATTCTTTTTGTAATCATTTTTTATTTACCTAAAGGAAATGTACCTCAGCCATCTTTCCATTTCATTGCATTGTACACTCTACCAGCTTACTTTGAAGTACTCTGCAGTGAGAATTCACAAACATGGTTGATACAGAGCTAATTATGAACTCTCAGTGAAGAGGTGTTTGCATCTTCAATCAGAATTAAATATGCTTTTTATCACCATATTTCTAAAGTTTTCTCAGTAGCTTGATCATTCAAGCTGGTAATCTGGCATGGTTAGTAACCCTGGGCAAATCACCTGACTGTGGAAGATAATGTTATTTTACAGTTGCAGGGAAATTTAGAGTTCATTTGTTAACAGACTTATTCTTTGATGAAATCAACTTAATTGAGGTCATCTACACGGAATAAAATGCTGCCATCATAAATATGTGGTCAATTCCACCACCATTCATTCCCCTCATTTTTGAAATTTTGTGTTTTGCCCTCCTAACAACAAACATCTTAGAAATGAACTAAGTGTTGAAATTTGATTTTCACCTTCAAACCTTACATTTTCAATATTTTTGTTACAATCACATATTTCCCAGGCTTTTATTCAAATGGTAGCACATTACATAGCATCTTCCATTTATTGAGAGCCTTCTGTGTGTGCTGCACATGGAAATGGATGTCAGCAACCGTTGGGCCTGGTAAAGGGTGTCAACAGCCTTTTTTCACAGGGTGGTAAAGTCAGGTACAGAGAAACCATGCTCCAGGCTCAGCGATAAAGAAGCTGCCTGCAATGTGGGAGACCTAGGTTCCATCCCTGGGTTGGGGAGATCCTTGGAGGAGAGCATGGCAACCCATTCCAGTATTCTTGCCTGGAAAATCCCCATGGAAAGAGGAGCCTGGTGGGCTATAGTCCATGGTGTCACAAAGAGTCAGACATGTCTGAGGGACTAACACACTGTATTCTACGCTGGGATCCACCCCAGGTCTTGTGTTACTGTTTGCATTGACCTCATTTATTTTATTAACTTATGAAAGTATGTCTTTGTAGGTTACCATGTACCTGCTACAAGTAGGGTTGACAGTTTTGCCTATGGATAGACAGTTATTTGAATGCTATTTCTGGAACAAACCATTCCATTTCTAGAAATAGTATGGTGGATTCCTGGACAGTGGACACTCTTCCTTTCACTGTTGCCAGGTACACATGGAGTGATTGACTTAGTAGTTTGTTGGGTGTCTACATCCCTGAAATAACCTATAAGATTAAGTACCCTTACTACCCTTGTTGTTGTTTTGTCACTCAGTCGTGTCTCTTTGCGACCCCATGGACTGTAGCCTGCCAGGTTCCTTTGTCCATGAAATTTCCCAGGCAAGAATACCAGAGTGGGTTGCCATTTCCTTCTCCAGGCAGGCAAAAATAGCACCAGAGCATTAACTGATGGAAAGCTATGGGATTACTCAAAATGTTAATCTTGCAGGTCTCTACTTAGTAGAATTCTTCGGTAATTTTCTTTTTCATTCTTCTTTTCTGACCTTCTACGGTAAGTGTATACTATTTACAATGCAAATTTAACAAGAAAGTTTTCTTCATCTGTACTATCTGTCCCTTTCCTTAGAGTCCCTAGGGCTCTAATTCATTAACCAATGAGAACCTGTGACAGACAAGCAGCAATAGTCACATAAACACCTTCCCCCACATCATACATACATAGACAAAATTTAAGTCCTGATTCCCCATAAACTTTATCAGATAAATTTAAACACAAAGAGATCATTTCATGTGTTGTTAGTCTCTAGATATGTCCATTCATAAAAAGTTGACTTAAAAATTTGAGTAGTAAAGAAGATAAGCCTAGCTTATTATAAAAAAAAATGTAAAAGAATTATTTTCAGGTTATTCTCAACAGATCTAAAATGGCTTTTTTGAGTGAGTTTTCATCAAAGGTTAAAAATACTATGTTTTCCCCTTGGTTTAAACTGTGTATATGTTTAACAAATTCCAAGTTATGAAGGAAGAAATTGTCAGGTTCCCACACAAACACAACACAAGGTATAGTAAAATACTTTAAATATTCACAGTGGTGACCTGACAGTCATTAGGAAGTGGAGCATTGGAATGGCTCCAAAAATTTTTATACACAACATAAACGGTTTGGCAAAAGCATTGGTTTGTTTGCACAAAGAAATCAATAAGAACAACTCAAAAAGCAGTTTTCTTTCAGTATATTTCTATGACTACCCTGAATGTGGTGGGGTGAGTGGTATATTAAAAAACAAAATTTTGCCATGCCTTTTTTTTTTTTTTTGGCTTGGCCTTATTATCCTTATCCTTAGAATGAGGGTATTGGCCCAAAATGTTGAAGAATTTTGTTTTTCTCTTGCTTTGGGCTGAGTGGGTCAGGTTGTTTCCAAAACTTGTTGTGATTATAATTTTCAAGAAGTACCTTTGGCTGATTTTGAAGACACATGGATTTCTAAGAGTTTAAACACCCCTATTTTAAAAAATACACATGCTTGGCAAACAACCAATAGGGAGAAGATCCTGCCACCTATTCCTGTCTTGCAGGCAAAGTGAGGGCGCGCTGCCACCTCTAGCAGGGATGCTGTCTGGAAATACACCTGCTGGACCCTCTATTTGCTATTGAGAGGCATATTCTTCCACATTTCTTAGACATAATAATATGTTCCATTCATGAGGTGAATTTCAGGTTTCCACTAGCATCTTTACAAATGGAATGGCAAGAGTGTTGTTCCAGATGGTTATCTTGGTGATTTAAAACCTAAAGCTCTTTAAGGCTCCAAAAGACATTTTTAAAAATCAGTAGATGTTAGGTAGTAATATGCTCTGGAATTTATTTTGAAATACTAATACAATATTGATTTATGTAAAGTGCCGCTCTATGATAAAAAGCCTGTCATTTTCTCACAATTTATGTCTAGGTTCTTAAGTTCATCACTGAAATGTTAAGTAAACATTTTTTTAAAAAAAAGCATTCCATCCCCAACAGACACAGAATAAAAATACTTTCACAATATATTTCTTAGTCTGTCTTATTGAGAATATATTAATTATAAATACAATAAAATCTTTATGTGGTCCCTTCCCTGGCTTCTTTCTGCCCTACAGTATGAGGTGTTTACATGGGGCATACCAGCAGTGCAGCACAGGAATAGCAGTTTGTAAAGGAGACATAGGTTTTTTTTTTAAAAAAATAGGATAATGTTAAGAGAGAATCATGAAGCTTCAGAAAGTTAACCAATTACAGTATTGCAAAGCAAAACAAACTAAAAAATAAAAATTAATTAAAAAAAAAAAAAAAGAAAGTTAACCAATTTAATTTGCAGCCAGTTACGAAAATCTAGATGTGGCGGATGATCTGACATTTCTTAACCCAATTGCCTTTTCCTTTTTTGAAGTTCTTTTCACCACCAGTTTTTTTCTAAGGGAAAAAACCAATTCTAGGGGAATTGGTTGCCTTCTTTTTCTGTGGGTTTGGCATTCTCTAAACCTAGCCCCTCTTAGCTGTTGCCCCAAGTCTGGAGCCCACTTTGTATGATATTTAACCAAGTGATGCAGAATCTCTGTTTTCAAAAATAGACTTATAACTTTTAAGGAATTCTCAGGAAAAGTGGTCTTAAAAACCCTTGTGATTTGAAGGCAGTCCATCAGCATGTGGCCCCTAACGCCTGAGAAGAACTTCAGAGGATTCGAGTGAGGGCTCAGTTCTAGGGTCTGATGGATCTCAGGCCAGTGTGATTCTTCAGCAGCTCTAGTGAAAAGAGTCAAAAGGCTAAGAGGTTTTTCAAGATGCATCAGTATCGTCATTAATAAACAATTGTAGCTGCTCATATAGAGTTGATTCCCAGGTGGCTCTGTTGTAAAGAATCCATCTGCCAGTGCAGGAGATGCAAGAGCTGTAGGTTTGATCCCTGGATCAGGATGATCCCCTGGAGAAGGAATTGGCAACCCACTCCAACATTCTTGCCTGGAGGAGGATTCCATGGACAGAGGAGCCTGGTCGTCTACAGTCGGTGGAGTCACAGAGAGTGGGACATGGCTGAGCATGCACACACACTCTGCACATAGAGTTAGAAACACTGTCATACAAGTCCTATAGCTCTTTCCTCAGATTACCAAGAGGAAGAGAAATGAAGTTAGCGTATTCTCTCTCTTTTGGTAGACTTCCTCCATTCCATTAAGTATTCCCTCCTGAGGATGCTCTGGCGAGTAGAACTCTGAATGACTGAATTCCTTCTGCACAGGGAGCATGTCCTAATGATTATCTCAGCATATTTTATAAACTCAACTGTACTCAACCTACTCAATATTTTGCATATTCCTTCTCTTGTCTCTATTTCTTTAAGTATCATTAAGGATTAAATCTTCTGTCTTTGGATTTTATACCATAGCACCTTGAGCTGGAAAGAATACCTCAATTCAGGTCCCCGCTTGGCTGTGACCTTGAGCTGGTCCTTTGCTTTCCCTCAGTCTCAGATTTCTGACTTACCAAGTTGGGCAGCAACCTTCCATGTCTAAATGTCTGGGTTTAATTGAACTTCTGGCTGGGTTTGGCTCAGCCTTATGCATGCTGTGCCCAACTCTCCAGGCCTCCTTTGTGGCCACCAGCCTGGAGATATGAATAAGAGCATCGAATGAGTAGTTATTGTACTTCCATCTTTGTAGGACTTTACAGTGTGCAAAGACCTTTTGAAAATAACTGTAGGTAATCCTTACGCAGCTATAAATTAGGTATATAGCTGGCACGTGAATTTTCTGTCAGTTTCAGGTCTCCTGTCCTGCCATCCACTTGAGTAGGCTCCTGATTTTGATTTGGAAAATAATGCTGCCATATGAGTGGGTAGGGCCACAGTTTCTTTCTTTCTGTCTTCACTTGAGCAGGCTGAGGCACAAAACTTGCTTGGACTTATTCATACTGACATATAGGTGGCAGATAAGGAACCAAGTCCAGGGCACACATTTTATGGCTCCTAGTTCACTGTTCTCCAAGGAATATCCATTACTCGTAGCATGATTTATCAAACTGCTTTATCAGCATAATTAAGCTATGGAATCTCAAATGACATTCTTTATTCCCTAGCTGACAAAGTTAGCACGGGAGATTTACTCAGATTAGCAAAATAGAAGGCATAAGACATTAAGGCTGTTATGAATGGTCTTCCTTCACTTCTATCCTGCTTATAAAAGAGAAAAGAAAAATAATCGGCTCTTTTAACTTCAGTTAAGATCAATTGATCGTCCCCATTTGTAAAATAGAAATGTAATCTTAGAACCTGAATTTATGGCATTTTAATGGGATATCCTTTTATAATATTCTTCTTGTTCAAATAACTTGATTTAAAGCTTCTAATTGAGGAACCTAAATGCATAGATGTTTCTGAATTGCATCTTCCAGGCTTATTTCAGAAGGAAGCTCAAGAGGATTCTCTTTCAGGCTTAGACTGGTTTACAATTGTAAAGAGCTGCCAAAATAGTTTACTGGATCTAAATAAGAGGAACGTTAAGGTTACACCTGCAGCTGTGAGAAAAGTGCTGGATGTGGACCATTCTATGTAGCTGAGTCTGCAGAAGATAGTTTTTTTGCACACAAAGTAAAGGTATCTAAAAATGTGTCAACTCTTTTTCAGACATTGCCATATTTCTTTTTTAAGCACAGAAGTCTGATTACCTCTGTATGTCTCTTAGGAGCTGCAGTTTTGCTGGAAAGAGATCCAAAACATTCAGGACTCTCATATAAAATAGATAGTGAGTTTTTAAAGTCCATACTCTCCATGGTAGTAATAAAGTGACCTAAAAATACTCTGAAAGACTCTCCTTTTGACATAGTGGATGAGTCATTAACTTATTTGTGAACTGCTGATATTCTGCGAGAATGTTTGAGCATTGGCCATTCCACAAAGTCTTGATCCTTTGCATCACTCTGGCAGAGTCCTTGTGTCTTCTTATAAATCGAAGCTTATGTAACCAGGACATACGTTACCTATGAGTTTGCATCTGTGTGTGTGCATGCCCGTGTGCTCATATATATATATGTTTACACACATATTGTTTATCAAGCATTCATTTTGGTGGAAAGAGCTTAGTTTATATTTTGCTTTCAAGTTCTACAAAGAGACGGTCAGTTTTAGAGCAGTGTTTCTTCAACTGATGAAGGACAATTTTTTTTTTAAACATCCAGTATGTCACAGACTTTCAGGTGGTCTTATCAAAACTGACTAGTGTACACTCATATCACGTGACTCACTGCACAAGTTCAGCCATGCTTGAGCTAGTCTGTATCTCATTCAGTGAAATGGCCCCATTGAATACACATTTGGATGTCATGGCAGTGTGAAGTTGCTATACAAGTTGTTTGACCCAGTCCTAGTTTGTCTCTTTGTGGGAAAACTGTACTTTGAGTGGCATTCTGCTAGAGCATTTCATTTTTAAAAGTATAAATGTAAACTCAAATCAAGTGTCCTTGGGAAAGGGTAATTGACACCAAAGATGAACACCTAGAAAATATTTCCGACAAGATTTTATATTGATATTTTGCCAGTTGAGTAAAATTCAGGCAAAGAATAGGATCTATATTCTTTACCAATTCCTAGGCCTTCCTAGCAAGTTTGGTTTTTATCTGGAATATAAAATGTGGTGTGTGTACTCTCTGTTGTGTGTTAAGTCAGTGGGGAATGGGTTGATTACACTGAATTAATGTCACTTAATGAGTTGAGGTTAGTAGGTAACAGGATGTAGCAAGACAATAAGTTCAGTGACTTTGACGCTGGCAAGACGTGGATCTGAAATTTTGGCTCTGCCACCACTTCTCTGTGGCCAAACACAAAGCAGTAACAACTTTGCACCCCAGTTTTGTGATTTGTTAAAGTTTTATGACAGTAATTACCTTGAGGAGAGCTGTGGGAATTAGAAAGAATATATGTACATTACAAAATGTCTGACATAGTAACTACTCAAGGAGTTATAATTACTGTTGATGGTGACAATGACGCAGCAGTACTTACTGTTAGTTTTGTTATCCTACCTTACGTCCTTCCTTATCCAAAGTAAAGAAACATGTACAATGACTCCAGAGTAAAAAGAAAGGCGAAAGCCTGTGAAATAATGTGACATGCCCAGAAAAATGCCTGATGCAGAGGAAGTGGTGGCAGTACTGTGATGATAGGGAGGGGACAAGGGGGTGGCTGCAGAGGTAAGGAGGGATGAGACCAGAAAAAGCTTATATGACATGTTGAAGGTTCGTTTGGTTTTGTTTTACTCTGTTGGCCTCGCCACATGGCTTGTGGGATCTTAGCTCCCCAACCAGGGATCAAGCCCGCACTCCCTGCAATGGAAGCACAGTGTCTTAACCACTGGACCACTGAGGAAGTCCCCCAGGTGGAAGGTTTTTACACTGAGATTTTTGACTTGGATGATGGATCTATCAGGGTCCAGTCAGAAAATGGAAACCCCTCGAGTTATTTCAAACAGAGGGAATTTGTGCAGGAAGTTGGCTTCTCAGCTCTTCGATCATCGGGTGACCAGACAGGACGGCACCTCTGTTGTAGCCGGGGCTGGAGGGACAGTGCCAAGAGATGGTTTCACCAGAGCCATCACCTGGAGCTCGAAGCAGTGGCCAGGTGGGACCACTGAGGGAGGGGCCGGTGGAGGGGCAGGGCGAGCGGGAGCCACAGAGGAGGCAAGCTGGTGCTGAAGACAGAGAAAGGACGGAATGGCCTGGCCTATCCTTCCTCCCGCCCCCTCCCCCTGTGCTTCTGCCACTGACTCCCTTTGGCCACACTTGCTCAGAAGCTGGTTGTCAGGGAACAGGAAAATGCCATTCTCTGTCGTAGCGAGCAGAGCGGGGGGAGGTCAGAGAATGGATCTGAGAACCAGCAAGCAGATGACTAAAGAACAGGAGACCTCATGGACCGCGATGCTGTCAGCCATCTGCCAATATGCAGGGAAGAGAAACACAGAGTCTTAAAAGCTTG